>CM044898.1:45271932-45424999 GCA_024500145.1 Gentiana dahurica var. dahurica
CATTAACACTTGACTCAACATCGAATCCGTTGAGTGTCCGAAAAATGTAACAAAATTATATAGTTAGGGGACTAAAAATATTATGTACCAAATTTGATCTTGAAATTAGACTATTATAATGCAATGATGTAAATTTTGGTTCCAATGGTTGGAGATGGCCTAAGGGGAGAAGGGGTTTAGGGTGTTTGGTTTGGAGATCGATTCCTTTGATAGTCATGTTATATATACCGAGTCAACTTTTCAGTAATTTTTGAATTGAACTTTTCAGTAATTGAAAAGAGAAAAATGAATTGGTTTGAAAACTCAAACTACAACATATTTCACGATATTTTTTATATCATTAATGATGTATGATTAATTTAATGATATGAGTTTCATAACGATCAATGATATAATTTTTTTTTGTAAAACACATATGGCTTAATGCGTTGTAGCCCTTTTAGCACCTACTTTAAAAAATGGAATAAGGTTATCTCCAAAGGTGGAGCTATGATTGTTAATTCCGGTCGATTAGATTCTTTATCATAATAATAATGTTTGACAATGTATTTTTTTTCTTCAAAAAGATTTTTTTTTTTTTTTTTTTAGGCTAATTCTTCCAAAAGTTTAAAATATAACAAAATAATCACTCGATACTTATAAAAACAAAGCACACAAAAGAGCTTATTTGAATAAAATTGATTGTTTGATTCGAATGGATAAAACATTTTTTTTGTAAGGTTAAATGATCTTTTATTAATCAAAGTCTACGGTAGCAGTAAGAATTACATGAGATGAGTAATAGTCACATTTCACACATTCCATCAAACTAAAAACTTCTATTGCTAAGAGGCGAGCAAGGACGTTGTCTTGCCTTTTATCAAAGGAAAAGGAAACAGATAATAAAGTACAACAAACTTTAATTATGCTTCCGTCTAGAGATAGATCTTCCGATCGTGCCAAATAGATGGTTTTTTTTTTAGAAGGATTAGATGGTTGAAGGTTGTAAGAGAGCCGTCCAAAAAATAACTCGAAAAAAATCCCCAATTAAGCACAAAAAAACAAGGAATGATATACGATTAAAACTTCTCCGCCCGAGTTTCATATGGTCCTTTTCCACCCAACATTTTGAGAAACTTCTCAAAATTTCTTTTTTATTATTACGTAGTAAACCACCAACTACACATTGAATCGTGGTTAAACATTGTATCAACATTAAATTTTAAAACATACCTGATTAAATTTTGTAAAATCATTATAAACTTTTTCAAATAGAAAAAAACTATGATGTGTTTACGTGCACGGGAAGAATGATATTTCTCGATGGAGGTTCATTTATCGAGAGATCATGATGGGAGCTTGATATTGGCGAAACCACAAACGGACGCTCAACGCTCTCCGGTGGAGGTGTTAGCCTCGCAAGCTTTTCGCGGGGCCATGAAATTAAAATAGTCTGGCATAGATAGGTATTTCATAGTGTAATTTACTATGTATACATTTATAAGTGTTTGAACTGGTAGGCGTGTGTCGTACATATATTTTTCTATTTTAATGAAGATCCGGTTTATACCAACAAAAAAAAAAAAAAAATTGGATAATGGATTTCTTATGGAAACGATGTGTGAGCTCAACACCAGCCTGCCTCGTATGTCAACAAGACAATATATAAAGCACCCATCCATGCTCTAAGGGATTGATCTTGGGCGAGAAAATTATGGCAAGATGTGATCCCCTCAAACAAATGGGAATTGGGAAGAGTTCTTTCACCCAGCTAGCTGCCGACCCACAAGCTTGGATTGATCATAACATTGTTCACAAGCAAGCAGTACTGAATGATTGGAATTATACGCGCGTTTAGAGACATTGTTTATAACTTTATATAATCTGGTATTGGCGAAATAAGACGGTCCATATATGACTCAAGACAAGAGTGTCAGTCCACCTATTTATGTCCTCATTTCGCAGTCGGTCAAGAAAGTGAAGAATCTCAATTCTCAAGTTGGCTTGGAGTTTACAGCTAGTTTGATTGAAGTTAGACCTCATTGCTTGTTTTTGCTTCCTGTTGTTGTGTTATTCTTTTTGCCTCCCCCTGAACTTCGATGTAACTCGTTTTGCTACCTTTGTTATTAATAAAGATTGCTTCTTATAAAAACTAAATAAATAATCACTCGATACTTATAAAAACAAAGCATGCAAAAGAGCTTATTTGAATAAAATTAATTGATGGGTTAACATGAACAAATTGATTGTTTGACGTGACCGGATAGAGTTTTTTTTTTTTTTTTTTTTTGAATGGTTAAAGGGTCTTGTATTAATCAAAGTCTACGGAAACAACAAGAATTACATGCGAATGTGAGTAATAATAAGTAATCACAATTCACATGCACATGCATTAAACTAAGGTTTTTCTTCCTAAAAGGTGAGTAAGGACGTTGTTTTGTCTTTTATAAAAAAAAACAAATAATAAAATATAACAATCTTTAATTATGCTTCCGGCCGGATACAAATCTTCCGACCGGGCCTAGAGATGGTTGAAAGTTGTAAAAAAACGCCTTAAAAAAGCTACTCGAAAAAAAAATCACTCATTAACCACAAAAAAACAAAAACAAAAACAAAGAATGATATATAATAAAGACTTTTTCACATAAGTTTCATACGTCATTCTAGACTTTTTGAAAACTTCTCAAAATCTCGCATTTGTTATTTTACATTAAACCACCAACAACAGTACTATTGAATCGTGGTTAAACGTTGTTGATTCAACATTATATTTTAAATCAGACACGGATAGAATTTTGTATAAAAAATTCACATAAACTTTTTTGAATACAAAAATTGTAGATTTTTGTCCAGAAGGACAAAATTATCAAAAGATCGGGATAGAATGAAACTGTAATTTAATAAGGACAAAAGTAACAATTATGAAGTAACAAATATGGAATAGAGTAAATATGAAGTAACAATTGTGAAACACAAAGTAACATTAACACGTGAAGTAACAATTTTAAAGTAACAATTGTGATTTTTGTCCTTTATAATCATGAAAATATTACTTTTGTCCTTCTAGACCCATTTATTAATTTTTTTGTCCTTGTGACCCATTTCCCCAAAAAAATTATGACGTGTTGACGAGTTCCATATATGACCGGATGTGTGGCTGGTATCTATTTTGTATGTGCAAACAATTATGTTACACCAAATAGTTTTGAAGAAACATTCTTTTTTATTCTTTCTATTGTGAACTTCAACATCTGTACGTTGTAAGACACAAAATTCAAATAGATATATGATACATAAGCGACAATATTTTTATTGGAATTGACAAATCTTTGTTTGTTGAATTAAGAACAAATAGTAAAGAATTAAACGTTTAGATATTCTGTTAGGTAGATCTAATATAATTCATGTCACGTAACATGTCATACACTGTTTATATTATGTTAATAATAATTCTTCTTTTTTTTTTTTTTTTTTTGGTTTGGAATTGATCATTTTATTACGTTTCTCCAAGAGGGAAGAAAGAATTTACACAAGCCTGTTTGGTTCAAAAACAAGAAATTAACTTTAAAAACTGCACGTCATAACAATTATACCAAGGTTATGTTGTGTTTGTATAACATTTTTTTAACAAAATGTTATCAACAAAAACTAAAATACAGCAATACTTCAATTTAATTAAATTTGATAGTATTGCTTTTACTTCATTGACTAAATAAAGTAGTATTATTTCTATCCCAAAATATAAATCATCTTATATTTTTTCTTGGAAAAAGACACATTACCTACCTGTGGTTTATCATTTAGATTACTCCCTTATGCTTTGCCAAAAAACCTTTAATCGAATTTCCGCCATTTCAACGCATATTCCGCCAAAAGATACTTATAGGATAATGTATTTCCTGATTTGCCCTTTTCTTTTCTAACATTTCCCATCTGCTGGCTGTCGTCGCACTTGCCATTCACCCAAAAAGAAAAGGGTTCAACGATTTCTGGAAGGGAATGAGAAGAATGTTTGTATTGTGAGCTGATTGCAAAGTCCTTATAAATGGGATCTATGGTGATGCAGATTACCCGGTGGCTTGCAAAGTCCTCTTTGAAGATATCAAGCTATTAATTAATTGAGAAGATTACCAGATGTAGAATTTTGTGTTAACAGACAACGACCAACGACCAAAAGTCAAAACAAAACATTATCCACAAAATTCAAACAACAACAAACTCTGTGGTCAAATAAACAAATCCAAACAAACAAATCCGACTTACCTGTGATCAAAGGAGAGATAAGGGGAAGGAGAGATAAGGGTGGTTGATCACAATCATCTTTTAAATTCAGTTGGAATTCGGCTGATGTGTGTGAATGTGATGAAGAGTCCAAGGCTGCTCTCCCTCTAATCTAGGAAGTAGTTCAAACTGAATGTAATCTTTTTGTTAGCTTCAAGATTTATTTTCCAGAAAATTGCACTATAAATTGCAAGCCAATGTACAGAACGAATGTCAAGCAAGTATCAATAAAAACCTTTTCTTTATTTTTGCTTACCTTTCTTTATGGTATCAGAGCCATTGGTGCTCGATCACCACACATATCATTAAAAATATAGCCATGACAACCCTGTCCTTAAATGTTACCAGCTTCATTTCACTCAGACTCACCTCCAAAAATTATCCCCTGTGGCGTGAACAGGCCCTGGCACTAGCAGAAAGCCAAGACCTGGTCGGTCACCTCACCAATGAGACTCCTGCACCAGAACAATATATTGCAAACAACACAAATGGAACAAATGCCACCGCTACAACTCAGACTCTGAATCCTGAATTTCAGAAATGGAAAAAGGCAGACAGGCTCTTAAGAGGATGGATCATAGGGTCACTTTCTGAAGAATCCCTTGGATTGGTGATTGGACTTGATTCAGCACTTGCAGTATGGAATGCACTCAAGAGTGCATATGCACAGGACTCTCAGGAGAGAGAATTCAATTTGAAACAGCAAATCACCTACCTAAGAAAGGATGCAGAAAAAGGTGTAAATGAACACATTCAGTACTTTAAAGGACTTTGTGACAGTCTAGCTGCAATAGGGAAACCTATTCCTGATGAAGAAAAGGTGTATTTTCTACCTACCAGTCTAGGGCCTCAGTATGAAACCTTCACTACCACCATGCTTAAACCTCCCAGGCCCTCCTATATTGAATTGGTTTCTCAGTTGCAAAATTTGGATCAAAGAAGGACCTGGTTTGCAGTGAAGGGATCAGACAATCAAGACCTAACTCAGATGGCATTTTATGGTCAAAGGCAACAACAGAGAGCAGAAAACACACCAAGATTCAATTCAGCAGGAAGGGGCTTCCAAGCACAACAAACCAGAGGAGGATCAGAGGCAACCAATCAACCAAGGAAAGTTTATAAAAGGATGACCAAATCAGAGAGGGAGCAATATAAGAATGAAACCTGTCAGTTCTGTGGAGCAACAGGCCATGTTGCTAAAATCTGCTGGTGGAATACAAAAGCAAAGGAAGAGGTTATTCCCCAAGCCTTGTCTGCTCTGACATTGGACAACTCTATTGCAGATACTGAGTGGATAGTGGATACAGGGGCAACCAGCCATATGACAGGTAATTCCACACTCTTACATAACATTCACAAATATACAGGACCAGCATATGTAATTATAGGAAATGGAAATGCACTTAAGATACACAGTACTGGAGATTTACATATACATCATAATTCTAAGACTTTAATTGTTAAAAATGTTCTCCTAGTACCCCAAATGAAAAAGAACTTAATTTCTGTGAAACAACTCACTGATCAACTTTCTGCTATTTGTGTGTTCACTAATCATGATTTCACTCTTAAGGAAAGGATCACAGGGAAAATACTTCTGAGAGGGGGTTCTAGAGGAGATCTTTATACAGTCTCAAGCAATGTGGAGGCACATGTTTCACAGACTGTAAAACCATGCACTGCTGAACAATGGCACCAGAGACTGGGCCACATTCAATTTCCTACTGTTTTTCTGTTAAAAAATAAAGGTCTTATTCAAGTTGTAGGACAGAACAAACAAGAACATTTGTGTGAAAGCTGTCAGCTTGGTAAACTTCATAAGCTACCTTTCAGTCAGTCTGAACACACCAGCTCCAGTATTTTTGAATTATTGCATTGTGACTTATGGGGCCCAGCTCCAGTTGAATCTTTGAATAAATTTCGTTATTATGTAAGTTTTGTTGATGATTACAGTAAGTATGTATGGATAGTTCCCTTAAAGCACAAATCAGAATTTTTTGATGTTTTTATCAATTTTGAGAACTATGTGTTGAAACAGTTTAACAAACATATTCTGAAATTTCATTCAGATGGGGGAGGGGAATTTGTTAATAATAAACTCACAGATCACCTCCTAAAACAGGGCATTATTCATCTAATATCTTGTCCACACACACCCCAACAAAATGGGATAGTTGAAAGGAGACATAGAACTATTAGAGAATTAGGCCTTACTATGCTATTTCACAGTAGAGCACCTCTTTTTCTGTGGGTAGAAGCTTTTTCCACAGCTGTTTACATCATGAATAGAGTCCCCTCATCCTCTCTGCAGTCTGAAGCACCATACTTTCATCTTCACAATCAACATCCTGACTATACCAATCTCAAAATCTTTGGAACCAAGTGTTACCCTTATACTTGGGACACCAGAAAACACAAGTTTGATCCTAAAACCCTACCTTGTGTGTTTGTTGGGTATAGCAACCAGCACAAAGGGTATAAGTGTTACCATCCACCATCCAGGAAATTTTTTCTCTCCAGACATGTCACCTTTGATGAAACTATTTTCCCTTACAAACATAGTTCCACTATAAACAGGCCTTATGTCCTCAATATCTTTGACTCATAGCTCCCATCAACTACTCAACCATCTGTTTCTTCCTCAGATTCCAATCCATCTCATGAACCTACTTGCTCTATAGCCTTACCAGACCCTATACCAGAACCTGATACACCTCAAGATGAGTCCTTCAACTCCCCACATTCTCCCACACCCTCCAACAGTCCTCCTATCACACCTCTGTCTCCACCTACCCACTCCACTCCAGAATCTCCACCCTCTACACCAACACATACTCCTATAATCCAAAACAATGACTCCACTGCATCCATACATTCCCCCTCTGCTTCTTCTGATCACCATAATGCACCATCCCAGCATACTTCTCAGGATGATCCCACTCCCTCACCAGTCCACTCCCATTCTGTTTCTTCTGATCCCACACAGGCACCACCTCAGCATACTTCTCACTCTATGACCACTAGGTCTCAAGCTGGGATCATCAAGCCAAACCCCAAATATGCTCTCACTGTTTCCTATTCCACCATCCCTCAGGAACCCAAAACAGTTAAATCAGCTCTCAAACATGATGGCTGGAAACATGCCATGCAAGAAGAACTAGATGCTCTATCAAAAAACCAAACTTGGCACTTAGTGCCTAGGACCCCTCACATGCATATCATAGGGTCTAAATGGGTTTTTAAAGCCAAACTCAAACCAGAGGGTACCCTAGATAGGTTGAAAGCCAGGTTAGTAGCCAAAGGCTACAGTCAAGTTGATGGGCTTGATTATACAGAAACCTACTCTCCTGTTGTGAAACCTAGCACTATTAGACTTGTCCTCAGTGTTGCTCTTACAAAAGGCTGGGCCATCAAGCAATTAGATGTCAAAAATGCCTTTCTTCATGGGCATATCTCAGAACACATCTACATGGAACAACCCCCAGGTATGGCTGATTCACTTTACCCTGATTATGTCTGCAAATTGGACAAGGCACTGTATGGCCTCAAACAAGCCCCTAGAGCTTGGTTTGATAGATTCAGTGCCTTTCTCCTGCAATTTGGCTTTACCTGTAGTTTATCAGATCCATCTTTGTTCTACTATAACACTAACAAGGGCACCCTAGTCCTTCTATTGTATGTGGATGATATGCTTATTGCAGGATCTGATTCTGAGCTTCTCACCTCCTTAATTCACCTGCTGAGTACAGAAGTTGCCATGAAGGATCTTGGAGCAGTCCACCATTTCCTAGGTGTCCAAATCCAAAAGACCTCTATAGGTCTTTACATGCATCAGGCTCATTATGCAACAACAATTCTAGAATAGGCAGGGATGACAGACTGCAAACCAGTCAGTACACCTATGGCTACTAAGGTCACAACAGTTGCCAATTCCTCAGCTCTTCCAGATGCATCCTACTACAGAAGTCTCATTGGGGCTCTACAGTACTTGACCTTCACCAGACCAGACATCTCTTTCACAGTCAATCATTTATCCCAGTTTCTACAGGCTCCCACTCAAGCACACCTGCAACTGGTGCACAGGCTGCTAAGATACATCAAAGGCACAATCACATTGGGGATCTCACTCAAAGCATCTCAACAATTCACTCTGATTGCATTCTCTGATGTAGATTGGGCTGGATGCCCCATAACCAGAAGATCAGTCACTGGCTATTGTACTTTTCTGGGCTCTAATATTATATCTTGGTGTGCCAAGAAGCAACCTACAGTGTCCAGGTCAAGTACTGAAGCCGAATATAGAGCCATGGCTCATACAGCTGCAGAAATAACTTGGCTCACATATCTACTCAAAGAACTCCAAGTTCATCTCATTGGTACGCCTACAATCTATTGTGACAACCTCAGTGCATTATACATGACCGTCAATCCGGTCTTTCATGCCCGCAGCAAGCACATTGAACTGGACTATCACTATGTTAGAGAGCAAGTGGCCCGAAAACTCCTAATCACTAAACACATACCAGCTGAAGGACAACTAGCGGATTTGTTTACTAAACCTCTGTCCAAATTCACCTTCAGACAACTTCGTCCCAAACTCGGACTAGTTCCTAACCCTAGCCTCGTTTGAGGGGGGGTGTTAACAGACAACGACCAACGACCAAAAGTCAAAACAAAACATTATCCACAAAATTCAAACAACAACAAACTCTGTGGTCAAATAAACAAATCCAAACAAACAAATCCGACTTACCTGTGATCAAAGGAGAGATAAGGGGAAGGAGAGATAAGGGTGGTTGATCACAATCATCTTTTAAATTCAGTTGGAATTCGGCTGATGTGTGTGAATGTGATGAAGAGTCCAAGGCTGCTCTCCCTCTAATCTAGGAAGTAGTTCAAACTGAATGTAATCTTTTTGTTAGCTTCAAGATTTATTTTCCAGAAAATTGCACTATAAATTGCAAGCCAATATACAGAACGAATGTCAAGCAAGTATCAATAAAAACCTTTTCTTTATTTTTGCTTACCTTTCTTTATTTTGTACAAATTAACCTAGATCAAATACCTAATTAGCTCATAATTAGTTAGCCTCTTTTGGAGTTAAGCTTGCATCAGAAACCCAATGGAAAAGCTCCTTTCCTTGCTGGGTCTTTAGATCTTGATCCTTTAATTGTTTGCCTTCCTTACGTATCATCTTTCCTTCTTTCAGGAAAAAAAGTGCTCTGTAATTGAATACATTCATTTTGCCCTCTAACTAATTCCAATTGCAAAGGCATTTCTTTGCCTAGGAAACAAATATAATTTCTTTGCTTAAAATACGCCCAAAATCCCCTGAAATTGCATAACTTTTTTTTATCTTCTTCTCTCTCTCTCTTTTTTTTTTTTTTTCTTCTTTGGAATTGCATGTATGACGACAGCCAGCCCGATCGATAGGAAATGTTAGAAAGAAAAGGGCAAATCAGGAAACACATTATTTTATAAGTATCTTTTGTCGGAATATGAAATTCGAATAAAGGCTTTTTGGCAAAGCATAGGGAGTAAACCATATATTATCAAAGCATAAGAGAGTAAAGACTCTAAATGATAAACCACGGGTAGGTAAAGTGTCTTTACCCCTATATTTTTTCTAGATTTGTCCCATAATATAAGTCATTCTACATTACCCACGTAATATTTATTATTTTTTTCTCTATCTTACCCTTAATTTATTATCAATCTAACCATTTTTCATTACATAACAACTTTTGTAATATTAATGATAGTCAAGAGATGTTTTAGACATTTAACCTCCAAATTTACGACATTCAACACTTTCTTAATTTATGTAAAAACTAATGTAATATTCTGAATTTTAGGAAAGAGCAGACGTGTCGATAACTACTTGGTGTGCTTTTATTTTCCTGCTGTATTAGACCTTGTTGTTTGTCTATTCAAGATATTTGTTGTACTTTTATTTTGAGACTAGATGTAACACAAGTGTTGAACATTTTTCTTTAAGAAATCATATTTGTAAACTATTCGTTGTTGTAAGTTAAACTTTCTATCTTTAGTGTTTTTGAATTTATATTCTTAGTAGCATTTTATGGTTTTTGCCGAGTCTTCTTTTTAATTTCTGTTTTGCTAAACTCGATACGACGTAATAGAAACTTACGTATAATATTGAATTTATTTAATATTATACGTATCGAACGTTTTCTTTCCGAATAAAGATTCGTTATTAAAAAACGAGACGTTAACTTAAGACTAATAGGATGAATTATACCTTGAAAGTGTATTTTCTTAAGTCTAGCTCCTAACAAAACATTGACTTAGTGTCGAACAATCACAGTCTGGCTTTTATCTCAATAAATATTTGGTTATTTGAAATATCAAACTGCCAATATTCTACTACAACCATAATAATGCTAAGCATTTTCCTTCTATCTTCTAGATAATTTAACGTTTCTCCTGGACTAATATTACAGTGATTAATTATAATATTTAATAATAATAATAATAACAAAAATTTATTTCTTGAAAGAAAAGCTACGTGACGCGTGATTGCTGCAGGCCATTGTTAATGTCGACGTGTCATAATCAAATACATATAAAATCCAATCCAAATTATCATTTATTTTGCAGATTAAATCTTTTTCACACAGACGCTAATCACAAAGAATAATGCTGGACAAGATTTTTAGCATCGGAAAGCCGAAGCTCACTTCTAAAAGAAACATGCCACAAAAACTAACCTCCGTTTCTTCAGGTCCGGACACATCTCCGGCGGCGTTGAGGATTATCCATCCCGGCGGCTTAATTGAGCAGTATTATATGGCAATTCCGGCGGCGCGGATCATCGAGAAGTATCCGTCGTTTTTTTTAACTAGGCCTGATGTATTCCGGCGGCCATGGGACGCGGTTGTTCCGCCTGAGGATATACTTATTCCAGGTCAGAAGTACTTCGTTGTTCCTCGTCAAACGGTGAAGAAACTCCGACGGAGAATTAGGAAACCGACTGCGATTAATTCCGGTATTTTATTTGCCTCGTCTGAAGGGGATAATACCCTTTCTAGCTGTGAATTTTCAGAGGATACCGATGTTAAAAGATCATCAGGTATTATGATTAATCAGTCTAATGAAAATGATACAAATAAGCCGCGAAATAGTGGTGTGCGTTTTTTTGGAGTTGATGCGAAGGATGGTTCTGGTTCGGATTCGTCGGAACAGAGCTCGGTCCCGGTAGAAGTTGCCGGAAAAATCTCGAATCGGCGGCGAGGCGACGGGAGGAAAGGGAGATCACGGAATATCGTTCACTGGCAGCCTTCACTAACTTCTATTGAGGAGAATAACGTTGCCTGATGAATGAGCTTTTCCTTTTTGATAATTAATATTTATTTTTATCTCATATAAATTATTTATATTTATTTTTGTGATAGTACTACTTGAATATGAAATTTTATGACGTTCAAGAATGACTTTTTCCTTTTAAAAAAAAAAAAGGATGATTTTTAACTCATTCCATAGATTAACTCATTAACTATACGTTTGCGGATGTGAAATTTTCTGTTGACATTCAAAATCTGAGTCGATTTGAATATGGATTATTTGATTAAAACTTATTTGGTGAATGGATTTTAATTGAAAGTTTGTTTGATCATATGAGTTTAAATTCGAAAATTATTCTAATGGATGTTGGTGAGAACCCGTGATTGCTTAAACAAATGGTTTTGAATTCAATGCCTGCTATTTATTAGTCATACCTTACGAAATAAAAGAATTAGAAAAAAATTATCTAATTCAAACCCTATGAATTAGTGTGAGGGAATAAGTGAAATAATTTTCATATTCAAACGAACCCTTTGAATTCTCTAAAACATGAAATTGTTTTTTTTTTTTTTTAACTTTTATTTATTTGGTGACATCACTGCTGAAGCATTTGTGGAAATCAATGGAAATGGAGACTTTGAGTCTTGACTCTCTTGACGAATTCGAAAAACCTTCATTAACAAGGGAACGGATATTCTTTCCATATGGACTGAAGTAATTCGTGTGTTAATCGGAACCACATAATTTAATATTTGGATTTGAATTGTACGGTTTCGATCAACCCACAAATTACTTCAGTATAAATTCCTTCACTATCCAAGAACTTTCCCATTAACAAATAGGGGTGGCATCGGGTCGGGACTCGACCCATAAACTTCTTATCCGAAACCCGTCCCGACAATATTCGAGATTTAATTTTTCTTTCCGAAAAGCGTCGGGTCCCGATAATTGGGACACCCGAATGTTCGGGATCCCGTCGGGTCGGAAATGAATGTCCCGAATATATGATGATAAAAAATATTCATGTTAATATAAAAAAATGACAACAATTACTTGATCCAAATAATAGTTCACAAGGTGGGGGCGGAGAAATGAGTTAACGGCGACAAAGTCGACGACCGGTGGAGGCGGGTGACTTTTGTGAGGAGGAGAACACTCTGGTATATTAGAGAGCAGAAGAGAGGTGTAGAGAAAGTGAGAAACGACAGAAGCAGATAGTGTAGTATGTTTATGTTTATATCAGGATGAAAAATGTTATATGTAATGTATGTATGTATATATTGTTAGTAATATCATCCGCAACGGAAGCGATTTAAGGATCTAGATCTATAAAATACACGTAATGAAATAACTAGATCTATATCTACAAGGGGTTGTAGATCATACCTCTTGGATCTCAAAATCCAAGTTGAAGAACCGCAATAGGAAGATTGCAAGTAGATGTGAAGAGCACCACGATCTTCCGTACGTGTGATCCAAGCAACTCCCGGTGGAATGAAATTCTCGACTCGAACCCTTCCGAATGCTACCCGGAAAAACCTCCAAGATTTTTCCCCCAAACCCCTTGGCCGAATTCTCCTCTTGCTTTTCTTAAGAGTCAAAATATTGTGTGTGTTAAGGCTTGGAAAAACTCTCTTTATATAGGAGAGTAAAACTTAACTTCCAAGGATTTTATTTTGCAATTAAAATAAATCCATTAAATAAAAATAATCCCATAATATTCTAGAACAAATCTAGAATAATATTTATCTTTATTTCTTTCCATAAATATTTATCTAATAAATATTTTATGCACGTGTCTTATTAATTCACAAAAAAAAAAATCTTGTTCCATAAAAAGAGCATGGGGCGAAAATTTACATATTGACCTAGTCAATATTAATTTTGCCATTACACAATAATTGGGCAAAGATTATGGAAAATATTTTTTCCACATATTTAATTATTTAGCTCAACTAATTTAATAGTCCACTAAACAATTAATTCACATATCGTTTTAATAAAGTCCAACAAGAACTAAATTAATATTATTAGGATTCGACGTGCGAGAATAGCTATGCTATATTTGGAGGCACGTCGGGGACCATGGATTAATAATCAGCGGCTCCGATAAATCAAATAAATAATTATCTTACGAACAGAATAATTATATTCGATAAATCAATCACAGGAATATCCCACCATAATCCCGTGACTGCACTCCTCCGATTATAAGATTATATTTATCTCCTCACGAGAATAATAATAAGCGTCCATTGATATAATCATTACATATGGATTAATCCTCCATAGACTGTTCATTCTAAATCGGGAAGTTACCGTTAACCCTTTTAGAACCTCTTATCCTTATTTACCATTAACCATCTAGTGATCAATTAATTCATACAACTCACTGATAGCTAATCAGTGTAATATGAACTCGCACGATCGATCGGTTTCTAGGATTAACAAATAAGGGAACTGTCTATCTACTTCCATAAATGGAAGGAATGGATTCCGTATCTGTGATAACACAGACTACTCACTCAATCCAAAGTACAATGCCAAGATGGGGTAATTCGGACCACAGACTCAGTGTAATCCTTAACCGTCAAGTCAAACTTCATAATGATTCAAGCAGTTGACTGTGATCACCTCAGGATTAAGATATATCCATAAATATGATCATCCATTGATTCGATAAGACTTCTCGATTACGGAATTATATCGTGAACTCTAATCAAATCGGTCCAGCCCTATATGATATATCTATCATATATAAATGCCCCATTAGGTTCTCTTAACCGAAAGTCCGGATAAGACAATTACACCTATTGTGTTCTGGGCGCATTAATAGCACGTTAAAGGAGAGACCCGATACTCTCGATTAACTTCACTACGGGCTAATTGTATTTTAAGTACATCTTCACTAACTCAATCCTCCTGCGTATATCCCATACATTGAGTTAAATGATTACATAAACGATATACTTTAGGGTTTTCTGTAGTATAAATACTATTGTCACATCGGTGAATATGAGAATAATAATGAATAATAACATCATTTCATTTATTAAATAAAACAATTACAAGGCATCACACCTAACATATATATATATATATATATATATATATATATATATATATATATATATATATATATATATATATATATATATATATATATTCGGTCGGGATCGGGAATCCGACGGGATTGAGTTTTATACCCGATCCCATTGCCGCATTTTTTGGGTAGGGAAAAATCCCGAAATTTCGGGATCAGGATTTTTTGGGATGGGATTCGGGATTATCGGAAATTTGCCACCCCTATTAACAATTAGGGGTAAACACCATTTACCCCATCGTGGTTTGCCTATTGAAGCGTTTGTCCCCCTGTAGTTTATTAATATACTGTTTACCTCCATGGGGTTTATCACAAACATTCAATCAACAATTCAGGCAAATACTATAGAATATTCCGACGGAATATTCTCAATTTTACTGTTATCTCCGTTTTACTCTTGTCTTTCAATTTTCTAAAACACCTAACCCATTTTTCTCTTATAAAAAATATTGTTCCAATGCTCTTTCCAATCTCAGCTTCTGCCCTTTGCTAAACGAAATCTAAAACCCTCTCATCTCCAAAGCAGCTTAATATAGTTCAGTGCTCAGAGTGAGTTCCTTGTATAGATGATTGAACTCTTCTTGATTTGTGGTGGTGCCCAATGGATTTGAAGGATTTGTTATCACGATTTGTTAAGGATTGGGGAAAAATAATTTTCATATCATTCATCAACAGAAATGTACAATATTTATAGTACAATTCAAGGGCTTCCTCTCCTATCCAAAATGACCAAACTATCCTTACTAATATAAATACATAATATAACTCGTCATATAATGTTGTAATACCCCCCTCAAGGTAGAGCATGAAGATCTTGAACGCCCAGCTTGCGCAATAGGAACTCAAACTGCTGACGTCCCAACGCTTTCGTAAATATATCCACCAACTGATGCTTCGTGGGCACATAGGAAGGAAGGATCAATCCGTCGGTAATAGCATCACGCACGAAATGACAATCCGCCTCGATGTGCTTCGTGCGTTCGTGAAATACCGGATTCTGTGCAATATATAGCGCCGACTGACTATCACAAAAGAGACGTATCCCTGAAGGGTGCCGCACCCAAGGTCAGCCAACAACTGCTTCAACCACTTTAATTCGCATGTAAGAGATGCCATAGACCGATATTCAGCTTCCGCAGAAGAACGAGAAACAATAGTTTGTTTCTTGGAGTTCCAAGATATGGGCGAAAGACCAAGAAACACGAACCATCCACTCAAAGAACGCCGAGTAAGCGGGCAACTCGCCCAATCAGAATCACACCAACCCTCTAGAATGAGGGAACTATCAGAACGCAACAAGATACCATGACCAGGATGTTTCCCCAAATAACGAACGAGACACAGTGCAGCCTCCTAATGATCAACTCGAGGAGCATGCATGAATTGAGACAAAACATGGAGGGAGTAAGCCAAGTCGGGCCGGGTCACCCCAAGGTAAATAAGCCTCACAATCAACCGCCGATAGGGTCCAGGATCACTCAACAATTCACCGGTGGCAAGAGCTAACTTGTGGTTTTGCTCAATAGGAAAATCAGCTGGTTTGCTCCCAAGTAAACCTGCTTCATGAATAATGTCAAGGGCGTATTTCCGTTGGTTCAAGAAAATCCCATGTTAAGATCAAGCGCTTACCGTTTTAATAAAACCAATTGGTGTCAGTAAAGACGCAACTTTATTTCTTTAGGCATTCAAGAGTGTGGGCAATCTATCCCAACACCCCCTCAAGTGTTGGCAATCTGTCCAACACTTGCACAATTTTCATTCAAGAGTGTGGGCAATCTGTCCCAACACCTCCTCAAGTGTGGGCAATTTGTCCAACACTTGCACAATTTCTTTTTAAATAATGTTATAATCAGGGTTCGATCTCGTGACCTCTGGCTCCGATACAATGTTAAGGATTAGGGAAAAATATTTTTCATATCATTTATCTCCACACGCAGGCAGCAGGGAGAGCCAGACGCTAAGGCTCCACTGCTCCAGGTCGACCACCACCGCACACCTCCGGTCACCGGACATAATTTATGTTTGGATTTCAATTGTTCTTCAACTCTCAAGTTCAATTCAAGTAATTTTTTTCCCCTTGGCCCTTGTTTTCCATTATTATTTTTTTTTTTTTATGCGATGGAGTGGGGAAATTAGAAGTAAATATACAAGTATAACCTATAAAAATGTACAACTTAAATTATTGATTTGTGTAATTGTGTGTTCAATTTGTGTTGAATGTTGAATGTTGAATGTTCTTACATGAATTTGATGTCTTAACACTTAAATATTTGACAATTGGTATTGGGTTTGGGTCTATTTGTTGATTTTGAATCTGCTAATGCTTCTATTCACTAGTCCAAGGTATTGAATTTACCCCTTTCCTTTGATACTCAATTGAAGCATTCTAGTGAACCTGCTATTGCTCCTGCTGTGGATCTTTCAGATAGGTTAATTAGCAATGTAGTAGTTGATAATGTTGTTGCTGAAGCTGTTGTAGCTCCATGTTCTGGAAAATCTTCTGTCATTGATTCTCCAACTATTGACTTATCTGTTTCTTTTGGGTTTGAGTATGATTTGGAATAAAGTTGATGCAGTGACGTTGATCTTAAAAAAAAAAAAAAATAAAAAAAAAATGTTGAACACTGGATATAAACAAGAAAAGCTTTGGACTTTAATGCATAAGAACAGACACTTTGGGTTAAGTCAAACAGAGAATCGTAAAGGATGCCATTGAATATATGAAGTACTCTTCTTGAAAACTTGCAACAATATTGCTCAATGAAAAACGTGTTACGTCTGACTACCTCTAACAGTCTAACTAACCTTTGGTTACAAGAAGTCTGTTATAAATCTTAGTTGAACTACAAACTCATACGCCTGAAACATCACTTTGCTGCAACTTCGTGCTGTTGTTCTTCTATCCAAAAATGATGATTAGTCAAGTGCTTGAGCTTGGTCTGCAACATAGGTATTATTAATATACTTTACTTTCCACTCTTTGAAGCTTGCGTGTGGCTTGTTGTTAATATTTTTTCAGGAAGTCACATTTTCAGATTTTATGTGAAAATATAGTGACCCTAAGACGCGAAAAACTTCTTACTTGCCATTTTGGAGGAATATTTATTTTTCTCTTGGATAGGTTTTCATGTTCAGGTTTACGAATGTGGGGCATGTTTTTTATCCTTATACTTGCCAACTAGATAAATACCCTAAGCTTGCAATGCTCATAGGGATGACCACAATAGGATTTAACCATAAAGCAAAAAGAAACACCATTGCAATCCAAAATGTAGGTATGTATTGTAGGATAGGATATTTCCCTAGGCGGTGAAGTTTATTATTGACATTGTCCAAGTGAAATATATTTGTGCCTAAATATTAACATTGCTTCTTATTTAGTTACTCTACAACATCGCTACTTGCTGCTCGAGGCACACAGGCAGTGACAGCCACCTGATGATTTGATCTACAGACGGCACCAAATAAAATGACGACTGCATTGAGATGGATTCTGCAGTTACACAAGGACGTTCCAAAAGCAGCTAAGCTCTACTCAGAGGGTTTAGGATTCAACATCAGTGTCTGCACTCTTCGTTGGGCAGAGCTTGAGCTTCATCCTGGCCCTCTCAAGCTTGCCCTCATGCAAGCCCCAACAACGACAACAACAACTACAGGAACACCCGATAGTAATATGGTGATGATGCCGAGAAAGGAGGAGTACTCTTCACTTCTCTCCTTTACAGTGACTGATATAAATGCTACTGTTACGAAACTGATGGGTTTGGGTGCAGAGCTTGATGGTCGGATCAAGTATGAGACTCATGGGAAGGTGGCGGCATTGAGGTGTCTTGATGGCCATACAATAGGTCTTTACGAGCCTTTTTGATCAGACATCGTAGTTTTTTTTTTTTCTGCATTGAAATAATAGTATACTTGAAGTTGCCTGATAGATTATCAAGCATCTTCTGCATTCGATGTGAAGAGAAAATAAAATTATAAAAAGTTTTTTCATCATATGTTTTTATTGGTGATAAATCTTCATTAGTCTAAATAAGATAGCATTCGTCTTGCAACAAATATGATATGGCAACCGGAATTTTCATCTGTAATTTACACATAACTGTGATCTTCATAAGAACAAAATATTTTTTCTTCTAAAAAAAGAATAAAAATATTTTGTGATAGTCTGCAACGAGTCCACATAAACACCCTCAAGTTGAAGTGACTTATTCAAAGAAACATAGACCACAGCATTTCAGAAGAAGATTACACAGGTAAGTATGTATTCTTTCAGGTCTATATCAAGTGGACTAGTTTTAGAGCTGTCAAGATTTTTTCCACTAACAAACAACTGACACTATCATACGTCTTTTCTAGGTCGATATGCCCTTTCTTACTCTTTTTATGTCGAAAGTGATGTAAAGCCTCTTGGGCTATCAATATGTTGCTAGTGTACTGACTCTCCCGGAATGAAGGTGTTTTGAGTGGGACTAACCAATTCTTTAATAACCACCCTCAACTCTGTTAGCATTTACTTTTGTTATCAACTTAACCGAGACACTAGAGAAGACAATTAGTCGAAACTGCACAGGGGATTCCTAAGGAATGGACCCAAATTGGATCTAACCATTTCAGAGAGGGGCATTCGTCAAGGAGATTCATTGTCCCCTATTTATTTTTCCTTTATTACTGGCAAATCCTTTGCTAAATGACTGATGAAGCCCAGATCATGGAGGAGATTCTTGTCGTATATATCGGGCCAGCAATTTAGTACACAAATATCTACCTTCCATGTTTCCAAGAATGCTAGTGCCAGTTTAGGCCAAAGCATAGGGAGGAAGCTTAAGATGCAGCATACTACGATCAATATGGGGAACTATCTTGGGGCTCTTCTCATCCATTCCCAAGTTACGAAAAGTTCTTAGGGCTATCTCCTTGATAAAATGATAAAAGAAGCAGTGTTCTAAAAATCGACAAAATCGATCGCCTAGGCGTTGGGCGCACCCCGAGCGTCTCGAATATACCCTAGACGACCTCTGCTGGACGCTCCTGGACGCCGCCTAGGCGACCTGGGCGATTAGGGTCCCTTGACATATATATATATACAAAAAAACATTTCTAACAAAAAAAAAAAAAAAAAAACACATAGCTGCCGCCTGCCCCCCTTTCTTCTTCTTCTTCTTCGATTGTGATCCCCTCCCCCTCCCCCCTTCACGCCGCCGGCCAAGGTGTTCACCGTTGACCTCCACCGGCCCATACACAGCCCGTCCGACCACCGCCGTAGGTGAGTGGTTCTCTGTCTTTTTTTATTTTTATTTTAATCCTTTTTTTTTAATCAATCTGTTTATTTACTTTTGTTAATCAATACCTAATGGGTAAGTAAATAATGACTAATGATTCTAGTAATGAGTAATGACTAACAAATTAAGAAAATTAATAAACAATTTACAATTAGTAGAGTTCTTCTTTTTTCCTTTTTTGATTTTGACATTTTGTTGAAGTCTTCAAGAAAAGAAAGTTGATTAATTTCATAATTTGTATGTATTTTTTTGATTTAATTTGTTTATAATTTGAAGATTGAACTTGAGAGTCTTGACTTGACTTCTTACTCTTAGACATGTTTCTTGTTTTGAGTCATTGAGTGTTGACAACTTGACATTGATTTTGTACTTTGGGCTATGTCTAGTCGTTTCTTTAATCTTTTGACACATTTTTACTTCATTTTTATGTTTTATGATCATATGATGTAAGATTTATATGGGACAAGCATTATTATTAAAAAAATAAAAAATAAAAAATAAAAAAACCGCCTGGGCACCGCCTAGGCGCCCCAGTAGCGCACCGACTTTGCCTAGCGAGTTTTAGAACATTGAAAAGAAGCCGAAGACGACGTGGAAATCCAACGCTCTCTCTAAGACAGGTAGAACTATTCTTATTCAAAGCTCCTTGTCAACTATCCCTTGTTACTTGATGCAACCTCGATCAAAAAATTCCCAACGGCATTATTGATGATATTGAGAAAATTTGCCAGCAATTCTTTCGGGCGATACCGAAGGGAATGGAAGGTGTCAATCTATTACTTGGGACGTTCTTTGCCAACCTACGAGAAATGATTCTTACACTTGTAGAAGTATCTGTATAGTTGGATTTTTTTTGGAATGCGGCTTTCAGGTACAAATGGTGAAATCATTTGGTCCAGCTTTGAAGATTGTAAATACCCTTTGAGTAGTGGATATGATTGTAACGCCTCCAGACCCGGTTGCGCTAGATGAGTCCGGTTGCGCTAGATGAGTCAACTGTTTAGACCGTTATCCTCACTTGATCTAAAATGACTAACCCGAATTGACAGGACCTTTATGTCTCACAGTTATATAGGATAATCATTTTACTACTTTACCGATTTGGGATTTTACGATGACTTCCAACTAACGAATGAGGGCCAAAATATGGAAGTGAGGATATCTTCTTATGGTGGCAATTATGACATAATTCTCTTTCGGTGGGCAGTTTGCTTTTTCGTCGCCAAATTGTGCCATCCGTCGTACGCAACTCTGGAGAGTTAACCCTTCTTCACGCTCTTCGGGATTGTTGGTGACCTCACCAAATTTGGAAGCAAACTTTAAATGAGGACAAGTGCCGTGGCTTCGACCTCAATCTTATATATTTTTTATTGAAAGTACTCAAAAGATCGAGGGAGTTTCGGCTTGCCTGGGGATTAGAAGATGTAGTAGCTTAATTTACTTTACAAGATTTTGCTTTTTCCGTTTTGCGAACTTTTTTTTTTTAATTTTTAATTTTAGTTTTATAACAAGAAAAAGTTGTGATGAATCTCCTTAAGCGTCAGCTTAGGGATGATGTTTGTCTTGCATGTGGTTGGGAGCAGGAGTCTATGCGTCATGTCTTGTTCGACTGTGACTGTGCTATGGCGGTTTGGAGAGCATCGTCGTTTGGCAACCAGATTGATCGGCACTCAACTGGGTTTCGAGAGTTCTTTGGAGGCCTTGTGGTCTAGTTATCGGAGGCGGAGGTGTCTGAGTTCTGTATGACTTTGTGGAATCTCTGGAAGGCGCGTTGTAGCGCGGTTTTTGAGAGGACGCCGATCTACGCCTCTCGAGTTGTTTCGGCTTCTGTAACAGCGGCGTTGGAGTATATTCAGGTGATGGCCAGTTCTTAGGATGTGGCTGATGGGATTCCACTCCCGGTTACATGGAGTGTCCCCCTTTGCCCTTTGGGCACCTGAAAGTGTAATTCGGATACTTCTGTGAAGGCTGTAGGCTCGGGTATTGGGCTGATTTACAGAGATTCGTTGGGGTCTATTGTTGCGGCCTTTTCTTTCCATATTGATCCGGGTGATACTCCGGAGCTATTGGAAATGCGTGCGATTTTGTTGGCTCTAGCGGAGGCAGATCGGCTTGGTTTCCCGTCTATGATCTTTGAAAGTGACTTGTCTATATTCCATTCGGACCTTGTCTCGCTCTTCGGAAGACCTCTCTGTCTTGGGTTGTCTAGCCCGTGACTGTGTTTTAGCCTCAACGTCCTTTGCGTCTTGTCAATTTGCTTTCGTAAAATATACTGGTAACGTCGTTGCACTTTTTTGCTAAATACAGTGTTACAACGAAGGATGTACTCTCCGCCTTTTTGATGGATTTGCCTTAATACATATGTTGGTTTTCCTTAAAAAGAAAAACAAAAGTTTATTTATTGCCAATTGACTATTTTCTTTTTTTAATTGTTTTTTTGTTTTTGTGTTTGTTACGGAATTTATCCCTTTGTTCTAGACGAGGGAAAGTACGAGAACCCAACAGAAAATGGAAGAGTCCTCGTCGGCGATTTCAACCGCAGCACCGGACGATGAAGCTCAGTTTCAGGTTGCACTGAACAAGAAGCCAAATGCAGAGCAAGCGGTCGTTGAGAAGCTATTGAACAGTTCAGATATAGACTCCCTCATCGAAGCCGCTAAAGACATACGGAGATTAGTTCGGAAGTCCAAAACATCTTCCAAAATCCGTTCTCGATTGGCCGCCGCTGGTGTCATCTCTCCCCTTGTCACTATGCTTCATCTACCAGCTGCTCGTGAACCTGCTCTTCTCGCGCTCCTCAATCTCGCTGTCCGCAACGAAAGGTACCAACTAAGCTGCATACTTTTTACTATTTTTTTTGTTGATTTAATTTTAATCATGTTTCAGTTGGAATTTAATGGCACACATCATTGTTTATTTTTGAACATTCAATGTTTTCAATAAGTGTTTTGTTTTTGGATATAGTGAGGAAAGCTACCGATAATGAACATTAAGTGTTTTGTTTGCCTGTGTATCGGAGAAGATGCTGATCTGTTATGGTGCTGTGACTCCATTCACTTATAGGCGTAAACACACATTCAACACGGGCTGTGTTGGATTAGAGTAATCTAAGCTTCTTTAATCACATGTAGCACAGGTTCCCTTTTCTTGAAATATGCTTAATAGATCTGAGCTAAAATTGACTGAGTGGAATTAGAGCAAAACTTGAAGCATATAGGTTGCAGATGGAGTTTGGTGCATAAATTGCACTTGTTATGTGGGTTGGTGCTAAATTTGAAGTAACTGGGTTGGAGATGGTCT
This sequence comes from Gentiana dahurica var. dahurica, assembly GCA_024500145.1. Taxonomy (NCBI): domain Eukaryota; kingdom Viridiplantae; phylum Streptophyta; class Magnoliopsida; order Gentianales; family Gentianaceae; genus Gentiana; species Gentiana dahurica. Next base: position 45,295,183 of record CM044898.1, read on the forward strand.
CACAACACAAATGACCCATGTTTTCATTGTTGAAATCCAATTGGATGAAACTTGTTTCCTTTCCTTTCTTTTACCTTTATTCTTTTCCAGACCAGCACGTAGAGGTGAGAATTCTGCTTCCATCATGATATAACGAGTTTGTTTTAGTCTTGCACATCAACCTTATAAGTAATATTTGAAGTGGAACCTAATAAATACACAAATATTTTATGTTTTTTAAGCATATTTCAAAGATCAAGGTAACTAGTCTAGACATGTTGAGCTTCTTTTTGTGTGTGGGTGTGGGTGTGCATGTTGGGGAGCCTTTAAGCCTTTCATCCTTTTGGTGTCATTTGACTAGGCATCAGATTTGTTTCTTTCCATATTCTCACAGTACAGATGTTTACTTGTTAACTTGAGGCATTATAATTTTCTTTTGTATCATATTCAAATCATATATCCTTCATGGTAAGTCACAATATGTTAGCCTGCTGTATTCAAGGTAATTTAGGCCTTGTTGTGGAATTATAGAATGTTGCATGTAACTTAGTCAAAGTTGAATATACATAAAGTAAATGCCCTACTACCTGCTATTAAATAAAATGCTCATAAGACCCGAGTTTGAGTCCCATTCTTAGCAATATCATTTCAGTGAAAGAAGTTGACCCACTCATGAAGCTAATATACATCTTGTTGTGTAGATAATTAGAGAAATAGAAGAATAAGATTGGGAGAAAGAGAGATTTTATTGATCATAACACTTATCGGGTATGATAAGTGTGAGAATTACAATATATATAAGTGGCCTCCAACGGCTAGAAAGTACATGCCACTAACGGCTAGTGTACAGTGCAGACAGTACACACTAAACTAGTTAAAGCTTAACTAGTTACACTAAAAAGGGAAGCAAACTAATTAGGATCAAAAATACAACATAACTCCACACTCCCCCTCAAGGTTGGTTGTAGATATCAATGCAACCAAGCTTGGAATGTAGGAGTTGAAAAACTTGATTGGAGACAGGTTTGGTGAGGATGTCTGCTACTTGATCTCTGGATGGAACATGATTGAGTGAGATTTCATTCCTATCCACCTTTTCTCTGATAAAGTGCCTGTCAACTTCCACATGCTTTGTCTTGTCATGTTGAACTGGATTTTCAGCCATGCACAGGGTAGATATGTTGTCACACAAGACTTGAATAGGTTTGCCATTGTCCATCTTTAGGTCTTGCATCAACCTTTTCAGCCATATCCCTTCACAAATTCCCAAAGCCAGTGCTCTAAGTTCAGATTCAGCACTGCTCCTTGACACCACATCCTGCTTTTTGCTTCTCCATGTTACCAAGTTGCCCCAAACATAAGTGCAGTAGCCTGATGTTGATCTCATATCGGTTTTATCCCCTGCATAATTGGCATCGGTGAAGACCTTCAACTCATTTGAATTCCCCTTTCGAAAATGCAACCCTTGGCCTGGATTCTTCTTTAGAAATCTTAAGGTCCTGTTCACAGTTTCCATGTGTCTTTCAGTTGGGTTGTGCATGTGCTGGCTCACCAATCCAACTGCAAAACAAATATCAGGTCTGGTGTGGGATAGATAGATAAGTTTGCCCACCAGTCTTTGATACATCTCCTTATTAACTGGAGGACTGTCTTTCTCTTTTCCAAGCTTTAAACCTGGTTCTACTGGAGTGTCAGCTGGTTTACAGCCTAACATCCCAGTTTCCTTTAATATATCAAGTGTATACTTCCTCTGAGACATAGAAATCCCTTCAGAATTTCTTGAGATTTCCATCCCTAGGAAGTATTTCAAACTTCCTAGATCTTTTACCTCAAATTCACAAGCCATTGCATTTTTCATAGATATAATATCATTTGGATCATTTCCAGTGATAACAATATCATCCACATAAACAGCAAGGATGGTCAATTTCCCTGTGTTAGTGGATTTTATAAACAGAGTGTGATCTGCACGACTTTGAACAAAGCCATGCTTGATGACAAATTTTGAAAATCTTCCAAACCATGCTCTTGGAGATTGTTTCAGGCCATACAGTGCCTTTTCCAACTTGCACACTTCACCAGCCTTTCCTAATTTTTCAAATCCTGGAGGAATGTGCATGTACACATCCTCCTCAAGATTCCCATTTAGGAAGGCATTTTTGATGTCTAGTTGATGTAGGGGCCAATCAAGGTTAACTGCAATGCTTATCAACACTCTTATGGTGTTAAGTTTTGCCACTGGAGCAAAGGTTTCATGATAGTCAATCCCATAGGATTGTGTGAAACCTTTTGCTACAAGTCTAGCTTTGTATTTGTTAAGAGTGCCATCAGCATTACATTTTATGGAAAATATCCACTTACACCCAACTGGTTTCTTTCCCGGGGGTAAAGTAGTGATTCTCCAAGTATTTGTCTTGCAAAGAGCATTGAACTCTTCTTCAACAGCCTTTTTCCACTCAGGAGAGTTAAAAGCCTCATTGATAGTCCTTGGAATTTGGATTTTATCCAAACTACAGATCAGACCAGCATCCCCCTTTCTAAGATTATTGTATGAAAGAAAGTTGTATAAGGGATAGGCTGTACACTTTCTGGTTGCCTTTCTTTGAGCAATGGGTCTATCATCAACCTCATCTTCAATTATTTCATTTTCTGAACTTTCAGATGTGGTTCCATCAGTTTCTGATTTTTCAGAACTTTGTTCAGTAGAATCATGTGATTCATAAGTGTCATCATCGATATTTCAGGATTTTGTATAATAGCTTTCCTTTTTCTAGTGTATACAATTACACTAGGATTAGGAACATTTTCTGTTCCATTCACAGATTCAGACTCTTTTTGTTGTTCATGATCGAGTCATGAACATTTTCAGTGGTGTTAATAGGATCAGCCCCCCCTTTTTCATGAGGAGCAGGGGTTCCCTCATTTTGATTATCATAGTATGGAATATTGGTATTCCATACTTGATTAAATTCATTGAAATTCTCCCCCTGACCTTCATGATTGTAGAAGGGCTGATTTTCATGGAAAGTCACATCCATAGTGTTGTAAATTTTTCTTGATGTAGGACAATAGCACTTATAGCCCTTCCGAGTGGGGGAATATCCCACAAATATGCACTTTATAGCTCTAGGATCAAGCTTTCCTCTGTGTTGTGAGTGGACATGCACATAACATGTGCATCCAAACACTCTTAGAGGAATATTGCCAAAAAAGTGAAACTCGGGATAGTGCTCTTTTAGAACATTCATTGGAGTTCTGAAATTCAGAACTCTTGAAGGCATTCTATTAATGAGATAAGTTGCTGTCATGACAGCTTCACCCCATAGAAATTTTGGAACCTTCATTGTAAACATGATACTTCTTGCCACCTCCAAGAGGTGTCTGTTTTTTCTCTCAGCCACCCCATTTTGTTGGGGTGTATCAACACAAGTACTAACATGAATGATCCCTTTTTCAGAGAAAAAGGAGTTGAGACTATGTTCAAAGTATTCTTTGCCATTATCAGTTTTCAGTACTTTAATCTTTGTACTAAACTGAGTTTCAATCATAGCATAGAATGATTTGAATATAGTACCAACTTCTGATTTCTCCTTTAAGAGAAACAGCCATGTTACCCTGCTGTGATCATCAATGAATGTAACAAACCATCTTTTTCCAGTTAATGTGGTTTGTCTTGAAGGTCCCCAAATATCACTGTGGAACAGTGAGAAAGGAGTAGAAGGTTTATAACCTCCAGTAGGATACACAGATCTCGTGTGTTTAGCTAATTCACACACTCCACAATGTAATTCAGAATTGATGTACCTAAATCGTACTTAGGTCCGCGGATCCTTATTCAGGTCTGACCGACCACCGACGTTAGAGGATAAGGCCACCGGCCACTGCTACCTGCAAGCTCACAAGCCAAATTAGAGCCGCGAGTCTCCGGATCCATTTCAAGACCTCAACCTTATGCAGCCACAAAAGGGGATTATGGGGGCCGACACGCGACCTCAGTCGGTAAACGGGTCCGCCAGCGACCTCGATCCTGTGTGGACGCCGCCGAGATATTCGATCCACTTACCATCTAGATATTTAGTTTACTTAACTATTAAGTTTACTTAACGACTAAGTTTCCATCTCCTATAAATGGGGAGCTTTGTAAACTCATTTGAGATATGGGCAAAATGATATAAACACATGGCAAAGCCGAATTGCCCCCGTCTTCTTCTCTGATATAGCACCACCGCCGGAATCCTACACCGCCGCCGGGCACCACCGGAAAACACTACTAAAACACACTTTTTATAGCCAGCTATCCACCTCAAAATCTATATACCGCAAACCTGATGTTTTTGACAACATCAGTTGGCTCCGTTACCGGGAAATCGACACTTTCAACAATTTTCCGGCCAGATCTTAATTTTCCGGCGGCCTAAAACCACCCATTTTTGGTTTTCCGGCCAGTTTTTGAAGATGAAGAGAAAGCCATAGCAAATATCCAAGCTGGCCATGGCTAATGTCCAGCTGAAAAAGAGAACGAATCTATGAAGCTCGATGAACAAAAATTTGAGCTGAAAGGGAGATTGAGATGTGGAATATTGCAAGCTTGTGTCTTTTATGATTGAAAGAGGAGATCAACAGAGGTATCTCCTTCCAAAAGCATCCAGCTAACTCGGCCCACAGTCGATTTTTATTTCGCCCTGCCGGAGAAGATGACCGGAGCCGGGAAAAAATAGAGAAATCTATTCGAAATTTGCCACAGCTCAAGCTGAATCCTCGCCGTGGATTCAAACTCGCTTGCTCAGCCACCGACGCTTCCATGCTAGCTCTTCAATTTCCGGTTGAAACATCTTCGAAGAACAACCTAGAGGTATTTTCTTTAAAGGACAAATTCAATGTTCAATGAATCAATTGTATTTATCAGAGATTATATATATATATATGTATATATGTATGTATATGTATGTATAAAAAGGAAAAGGAGGAGCTGGTTTTCGTTTCTTTCTAGAGAAAGAAAGCAGGGTACTTTGGATTAATTACCAATCAGCTTATACAAATTGGGCATACAACCTGTTTGTACAAATGTCTGAGAGGAAGGAGTACTTAAGTTTGCCTTCAGCTGCTGCGAATGGGCCAATTTTGGGTTTAGTTTGGAGGCATTTAGAATATTATAATTTTGATACAACACGCTCTTTTTGCTACGAGCGTCTCAACGAGCTCTCTAGAATTTTCCAGTCGGCCAGCTCTAAGCCCGACACCAGTCGGCTAGCTCTAAGTCCGACCCATCGGCCAGCTCTAAGTCCGACCTCGGTCGGCAAGCTCTAAGTCCGACCTCATCGGCCAGCTCTAAGTCCGACTCCTCGGTCGGCCAGCTCTAATTCCGACTCATCGGCCAGCTCTAAGTCCGACTCCTCGGTCGGCCAGCTCTAAGTCCGACCTCATCGGCCAGCTCTAAGTCCAACCTCATCGGAAAGTTCTAAAGCTCAAGCTCAACATTTGTTTCAGACAAATTACTCGAATCTCATTCTTGTCCAAAACAAGGGGCGAAGGTGGAAGTTTTCAAACAACCAGGAACAACTCAAATTCGACATTTATTTCAACCAAGCCCGCAATGACCTTGCTTGAAACAAGGGGGCCACACATCGGATTTTTAATTCAGTCATCGAGCTCAACAGAAACAAGTAAGGCTTTCAATTCAATTATTTTTAGCAAGTTCGACGCTTGAACGTCCTCGACCTCGCCAAAAACAAGGGGGCCATATATATATATATATATATATATATATATATACATGTACGGGTATGTCGGACCCAAATAGCGGACTCGAAAAAGGTGAATATTCCGAGTCCGCAATGAAGGTGCGAACTCAAAAATACTTTGGGAGAATCGTCACAAAAGCAAAATAAGCATTCATTACAAGCTCCGTATCAGCGAGCTCATTTATTATAAAGCTCCAAATCAGCGAGCTCACTTTATTACAAGCTCCACATCAGCGAGCTCATTTATTACAATCTATCTTATTACGAGCTCTCTGCTACAGGCTCGCCATCAACATGGATTTCTCTACAACGAAAAGCCCGTCGCTTCATGCACGGCACTTTAAGCCCGATAGAACGTTATCGGCATCTAAGCCCGTCGCTTCATGCACGGCACTTTAAGCCCGACAGAGCGTTGTCGGCGACCTAAGCCCGATAGAACGTTGTCGGCATCTAAGCCTGTCCGCTACAATGCACAGCATATAATCGGTAATTCGCTACGCGATACAAACACTGATTCAAGCCCGATAGAACGTTATCGGCGATTAAGCCTGTCCGCTCCAATGCGCAGCACATAGCTGGTGGTTTTCACCAACACCAGTTCAAACCTGATAAACAGTATCGGCACTCTAAGCCCGACGCCAGGTCGGCATCATACTTGGAGTTCGCCCTCGAGCGAACCTTTATAAGCCCGACGCCAGGTCGGCATCATATTTGGAGTTCGCCCTCGAGCGAACATTTATAAGCCCGACGCCATGTCGGCATCATATTTGGAGTTCGCCCTCGAGCGAACATTTATAAGCCCGATGCCAGGTCGGCATCATACTTGGAGTTCGCCTTCGAGCGAACCTTTATAAGCCCGACCTCTAGGTCGGCATCATACTTAGAGTTCGCCTTCGAGCAAACCTTTATAAGCCCGACCTCTAGGTCGGCATCATACTTAGAGTTCGCCTTCGAGCGAACCTTTATAAGCCCGACCTCTAGGTCGGCATCATATTTGGAGTTCGCCCTCGAGCGAACATTTATAAGCCCGACGCCAAGTCGGCATCATATTTGGAGTTCGCCCTCGAGCGAACATTTATAAGCCCGACGCCAGGTCGGCATCATACTTGGAGTTCGCCTTCGAGCGAACCTTTATAAGCCCGACCTCTAGGTCGGCATCATACTTAGAGTTCGCCTTCGAGCGAACCTTATAAGCCCGACCTCTAGGTCGGCATCATACTTAGAGTTCGCCTTCGAGCGAACCTTTATAAGCCCGACCTCTAGGTCGGCATCATACTTAGAGTTCGCCTTCGAGCGAACCTTTATAAGCCCGACCTCTAGGTCGGCATCATACTTGGAGTTCGCCTTCGAGCGAACCTTTATAAGCCCGACCTCTAGGTCGGCATCATACTTGGAGTTCGCCTTCGAGCGAACCTTTATAAGCCCGACCTCTAGGTCGGCATCATACTTAGAGTTCGCCTTCGAGCGAACCTTTATAAGCCCGACCTCTAGGTCGGCATCATACTTAGAGTTCGCCTTCGAGCGAACCTTTATAAGCCCGACCTCTAGGTCGGCATCATACTTAGAGTTCGCCTTCGAGCGAACCTTTATAAGCCCGACCTCTAGGTCGGCATCATACTTAGAGTTCGCCTTCGAGCGAACCTTTATAAGCCCGACCTCTAGGTCGGCATCATACTTGGAGTTCGCCTTCGAGCGAACCTTTATAAGCCCGACCTCTAGGTCGGCATCATACTTAGAGTTCGCCTTCGAGCGAGCACTTTTTAAGCCCGACCTCTAGGTCGGCATCATACTTAGAGTTCGCCTTCGAGCGAGCCCTCTACAAGACTAAAAGCTCTCGAGCCACCTATGGCTAAATCGATTCACGACGCACAAACCAGTCAGAATCAATTCGTGGCACACGCCACAAGAGGCCAAGTTCATCAACTACAGGCAAGCAGCGAAAAGACCTACTCTGAGCAAGGCATTGAGTCAAAGCTAACAGACAATCCGCCACAACAGCGAACCATCACAGTATTTCAAAGCAACAGATCCGCAAGCAGACTATTACTCCCCGCCTAACATTTCAAGAAAATGATTAGGGCACGGAGTAGGGGGCCATTGATGTACCTAAATCGTACTTAGGTCCGCGGATCCTTATTCAGGTCTGACCGACCACCGACGTTAGAGGATAAGGCCACCGGCCACTGCTACCTGCAAGCTCACAAGCCAAATTAGAGCCGCGAGTCTCCGGATCCATTTCAAGACCTCAACCTTATGCAGCCACAAAAGGGGATTATGGGGGCCGACACGCGACCTCAGTCGGTAAACGGGTCCGCCAGCGACCTCGATCCTGTGTGGACGCCGCCGAGATATTCGATCCACTTACCATCTAGATATTTAGTTTACTTAACTATTAAGTTTACTTAACGACTAAGTTTCCATCTCCTATAAATGGGGAGCTTTGTAAACTCATTTGAGATATGGGCAAAATGATATAAACACATGGCAAAGCCGAATTGCCCCCGTCTTCTTCTCTGATATAGCACCACCGCCGGAATCCTACACCGCCGCCGGGCACCACCGGAAAACACTACTAAAACACACTTTTTATAGCCAGCTATCCACCTCAAAATCTATATACCGCAAACCTGATGTTTTTGACAACATCAGAAATGATTTTCTCATTAAACATACTAGGATACAGCTTCTTCATATAAGCAAAATTAGGATGTCCCAGTCTATAATGTAACATCATAATTTGATTGCAAGAATTTCCAGAACTGTTGCAACTAGCAAGGCCTTTAGGAATCTCATCAAAGAACTTGTCAGTGAAGACTGTTTTGAGAATATAGAGATCAGAGTGAGTTTTACCACTAGCAATCTCCTTCAGAGAATTTAACTCCTGAAATTTACAGCCATTAGAGTGAAACAGAACAGTGCAATTTGAGTCCTTTGTGATCCTTTTTACAGATAGAAGGTTGCATTCCAGTTTAGGAACATATAGAACATTATTCAGAGTTATATTCTCTGTAACCCTCACATCCCCTGTTCCAAAAACTCTGGAAATAGAACCATCTGCAATCCTTACATTATGGAGATTTTTGCACTTCTGTATATCCACAAATAATTCTGGATTTCCAGTCATGTGGCTGGAAGCACCAGAATCCACAATCCAGAGGTTCTTAATGATTGAATTTCCAGTGTATACATTAAAACACAGACCTGAATTGTGCATGGAAGGATGGGCTTGTGAACAATGAGCAGCTAGAAGCCTTTTTAAGTCCACAATTTGCTCCTTAGTAATTTGACAATCAGGTTTGTTGTTTTGCACACCAGTAGACTTTGTGACCATGGTACTGCCTTCATGGAGAGTAGGAGTGATGTTCTTTAACAGTAGCTTTCTCCTGCTCTCTTTATATTTGATTTCAGCCACCATAGCCTTGAGTGATGAGAGGGGTTTTTGACTCAGAATACTCCCCCTTTCTTCATCAGAATCGAAGTTGTCACCATTTAATGTGTGACTAGATAATGACAACATTGATGGCTCAGTGTTCCAGGAAGGATTCAAACTTGATTCTTCCCTTGAGTTAACATCTGAGGATGAATCATGTGCCATTTTTGAGAAAATTTTCTGAAATTTGAATTTTTTTCCAGAAAATTTGAAGATTTTTGAGCAGTTTTGATGGATCAAAGCTCCGATACCATGTAGATAATTAGAGAAATAGAAGAATAAGATTGGGAGAAAGAGAGATTTTATTGATCATAACACTTATCGGGTATGATAAGTGTGAGAATTACAATATATATAAGTGGCCTCCAACGGCTAGAAAGTACATGCCACTAACGGCTAGTGTACAGTGCAGACAGTACACACTAAACTAGTTAAAGCTTAACTAGTTACACTAAAAAGGGAAGCAAACTAATTAGGATCAAAAATACAACATAACTCCACATGTTGAAAGTTCCAGCAGCATGTAATAATTTGTAACTGCTTGAATTAGATCACTTATGTCACAGTTTTGGTGTCTTGTTGTTATCGGTAAGATTCACCTGCTTATGCACGTTTAAGTGTGTTTTTTTTTCCGCCAGTTTCTTTTTTCATTGGTAATATTTGAGGATCCTTCGATAGCTCATGCTGAGTTTCAGAAGCTTATAATATTTTGGGTGGCTTGTTAATTTCAAGTTGGATTCATGCCTAAATGATTGCACTAGTGTAAATGATAATGAAGTAAATGTATTCCTTTTATAGGAAAGCAAGTTGTTTAAGGAATCTGAGCTACTAACATTATGATTGTAAAGCAAGACAAGAAAGTAACTTTGTATTGAAACATGTATAATAAATGATGGTCTATTGATACCTTTTCAGCACGTTCTTAGCAGATTACGTGAAGTGTAGTAAAGACACTATCTTCATTAATGTGTTGCATAAAGACTTTGTGTACTTGTGCTCCATTATGCATGCTTCTTTGTCCATCCCATTTCCATAAATATAGACTTCAAGCTTTTTACCTTGCTCTTCGGAAAACTTCACGCTTGCTTGCAAGTTCCATTATTTATCTTCACTAACTTTTGAAAAGAAAGCTTTCCTATTCAAATTTCTTCCAAATTAGCCGAATACCACATGTATTGAAAGAAGTGAACAAAAAAAAAACCCTCCTTATTGTGAAAATTAAGAAATAAACGGACAAAAAAACATTTGTATTCAATTGATAGTAGCAGTTCCAGTTGTCTGAAGGGGTACAAAAAAATCCCTATGGTTGTCTACATGTTTTGACATCATATGTCGTGTGTTACCGACAAATTCTAAGTCTCATTTGTTTCGGTAATGGTTTTAGATGTTTTCTGGTTTGTTTCGGTTATGGTTTTCAATTATTTTTTTCTCTCAGGCCTAGTTATCTTATTTTCCTTTCTCAGATTATATTGCTCAGTGTAATTTGTCCATTTGTCTAAGTGTTCTATTTCCTGTAAACATCACCAGAAACAAAATCGAAATCGTCACATCGGGCGCCGTTCCTCCTCTTGTCGACCTCCTAAAACTTCAAAATGCCAATTTAAGAGAATTAGCAACTGCTGCTATTTTGACACTATCAGCCGCCGCTTCCAACAACCCCACAATAGCAGCTGCTGGAGTTGGGCCCCATCTTGTACACATTCTCTCCTCTGGAAGTGTTCAAAGTAAAGTTGATGCCGTCACCGCTCTCTATAATCTCTCCACCACCGCCGAACCACCAATCCTCGTCATCGATCCCGTTGCAGTTCCGCCTCTAATCAGCCTTCTCAAAGAATGCAAGAAATATTCCAAGTTAGCTGAAAAAACTACAGCACTTGTTGAGATTCTTTCGAATTCAGATGAGGGAAAAGAAGCCATAACCAATACCAAGAACGCGATTTTAACCCTAGTCGAAACAGTTGAAGACGGTTCTCTTGTCAGCACAGAACACGCTGTTGGGGTGTTGCTGTCATTGTGCCGGAGCAGCAGAGATAGATACAGGGAACTGATTCTTGATGAAGGAGCGATACCAGGACTTTTAAGACTCACTGCAGAGGGTACAGCCAAAGCTCAGGACAACGCGAGAATGCTTTTGGATTTACTGAGAGAGTCGTCTTCTCGAGAGAAGCGGGTTTCATCTTCTGTGATTGAGAGAATAGTTTGTGATTTTGCTACACAGATGGACGGTAATGATAAAGCTAAGAGATTGTTCAAGGACATGGTGCACAGGAACATGGAACTTAGTATGAGCCATATACAGATAAGTGCATCTTCTTGTACTGATACTGCTTCTGAGGTTTCATCCGTTTGACCATTTTTAACCAACCGTTTACAGCTCAGCTCTCCCGATGATTCGGATTTAACAGGTAATGAATATTATTCGAGAACATATATATATATATATATGTGAAGGTGAAACTGTACAAATTAATGTTCCCGAGTTAGATTTTGCTAGGAAGAAGGGGGTGCACGCTTCCTACTGAATCCCTGAGGTGATTTTTGCGACCTTGAAAGGGGTGTTGTACATCTTTAACAACTCTAATCATGCCCTGTAAGAAAGTTTCTGCTTTGTGCACGTGTTTTTTTTTTTTGGCTGGATAGAAAGACTAAAAAAAAAAGGACACGGGATTTCCCTTGTAGTTGTATTTGGAAAGCAGAATGGATGCCTTTAAGTGCAGGTTTTCTTATGAAGAAGTGGCTATTTTAGCTAGTTGACTGGACTTGGAGATTTAAACGAAATGACATTTTTTTAAAAAATCTTTTTAATGAGTTGTGAAAATGGTATTATGGCTATTTAAGATGAAATGTCGTGGATGGGTTTAATTTTTGGTCTGAGACATGAGATATCGAAATGTTGGAGAAATTGTATTTTCTGGTCAATGTACATCTCTTTATTTCATTTCAGGTCGGGTCAGACCTGATATTTCTTTTTAAGTCTTGCGTTTTCCAACGGACCTGTTCAAATTGTAACGGAGTCCGTTGGAATGTAACAGACAAAAAAACAGCCTCGTTGTATTTTCCTACGGATCCTTGAGAAAATACAATGGAAAGGGGGAATGCAACGTAAGTGGAGCAAAGTTAAAAATAAAATAATATATATATATATATATATATATATATATATATATATATATATATATATATATATATATATGGTAGATATTTGCACGCTGGCATGCGATGCGAAAAGGTTGCACGGGCTCTTTCTAACAATTTCAATGCGGCATTTAAAAAAAATGTCAGGTCTGTTTCGATCTGACATAAAATAAGAAGGCCTACAGTGACCTGATTTTATAATTTCTTGAAATGTTGTCACCCATTTTCTTCAACTTCAATGATAGGTATGTAGAGATTGATTTACAAAAAGCTTATATAAAAGCAATCCAATTGATATCAATATGATTTGTGTGATTGACCGTGAGAGTTTTGTATATCTGTCATTTTTGTTTCTTTGAACATATCCTGATCTTTACTGCTAACTTTAGATGTATACAGGTTAAAAACGCAAAATGTTTCGAGGAATTCGGATCCTCTTCAATGAGAGAGAGAGAGGGAGAGGGTACATTGATCCGTACTGATTTATGATGTCTTGTCTATTGATTTAGACCTATGGCAATTCTGATGCATAGAATTCCTATTAGAACAGACAGTCAGAACTCAAATGGTAACTGTTCGTTCTAATAGAAAGCCTCTGCATCAGAATTACCCTAGACTTATAACTCCGTGTTAGAAGGGTCTTTTGCGTATCACAAAATGAAGAGAGTACATACATACTACATAGTATATCAGTCTTGTTTGGTACATGCGGACCTTCTTCCTTAAATAAGCAAAAGTTGTAAAGATTATCTAGTGATGTATCAAATGTGAGAAAAGTCTGTTTCTCTTTGATAAATTACTGGAGGAGATTGAAAAAAAAAAAAAAAACAATATCATGTTACACCTATCAACATCATACTAACTTTTTGATAAAACAATTACCATTTAGCACAGTGATTTAGATATAACAATTTTGCATTAACCCTTTCTCCTTCCACTCTTACTCTATTTTATCTTGACTTTAGAGCAATCACAATATATACTCTTAACGAGTCTTTTATTTTTACGGTTTAAAAATACACGTTTTTCTAGTTTACGGAATCTTCATTTAAGATGAAATACATCAGATTCTCTATTTTACATAATACGATAAATATAAAGTAAAGAATATACATTATATGGATGCGGTAGATGTAAAGAATTTTTTCCGAATATGTACTTTACATTAAATAATAGGAGTATTTGCTGAAATGATATTTTTATATATTGAAATATCTAAAATAAATTTTTTAAAAGATTTATGCTATTTACCGTAAGCGGCTCCACAAGTCAACTACCTTATCACTCTGCCCTCTACTGATTTGAACAAGTACTACAAAAAAAAAAACAAAGAAAAACAAAAATAAATAAATAAACCTCATGTGCTAATCCACCGGTACATAATTAATTATTTATATATAGAAAAACATAAATAAAATGGAAAATTAGGGATAAGGACACAATCTGAAATATTATTAAGCAACAGGACAACTACATATTTTTTATAGGGAGAAGGACAACTGCATAATTTTTATAGCGAGAAGGACAAACAGTGAATCCCGAAAATCAGTGAATCTCCCTAGTGAATCCCGAAATCAGTGAATTTCGATAGTGAATTTTGACAGTGAATCCCGAAAATCAGTGAATCCCGACAATGAATTTTGAAAATTAGTGAATTTCGACAGTGAATTTCGGCAGTGAATTTAAACAGTGAATTTCGAACACAAGTGAATTTCGATAGTAGATAAATAGTTTTGTCCTTTATGCAAAAGTTTCAAAAGACTATCCTTCTACTTAATTGATGAAATATTTTTGTCCTTCTCCCTCATTCCCCCTAAATAAAATAGAGATTTAATTTAGCATGAAAACTAGTGTCCGAACTCCGTCAGGAAAAAATAAAATAAAATTAAAAAAGACATTAATGAGGTTAGCAAAAGTTGACTCAAGTGCTGAAGACACATGTGGGGGTTAATAATATTATTGGAAAATTAGGGATAATGACACAATCTGAAATATTATTAAGCAACAGGACAACTATATATTTTTTATAGGGAGAAGGACAACTGCATAATTTTTATAGCGAGAAGGACAAACATTGAATCCCGAAAATCAGTGAATCTCCCTAGTGAATCCCGAAATCAGTGAATTTCGATAGTGAATTTTGACAGTGAATCTCGAAAATCAGTGAATCCCGACAATGAATTTTGAAAATTAGTGAATTTCGACAGTGAATTTCGGCAGTGAATTTAAACAGTGAATTTCGAACACAAGTGAATTTCGATAGTGGATAAATAGTTTTGTCCTTTATGTAAAAGTTTCAAAAGACTGTCCTTCTACTCAATTGATGAAATATTTTTGTCCTTCTCCCTCATTCCTCCTAATATTATATACTAATTAGACAGTGAATAAAACAAAGGTTTATAATTAAATTTTATCGACAAGAGATCCCATTACGTTTTGGGAGGAGTAAACTAATGTTTTTTTATCTGAGTTGTGAGTTGGAGTACAAGTTGACTTCAATCTCCTCAAGCTCTCTCAAGAGTATAAAGTCAAATTAAATGTGTGTATTATATATATATATTTTTGTTATAATATCCGAAATTTGATTCGGGATGGTAGATGTGAAGAGTCCGATTTTTACCTATAGATAAATGTCTGATCTAGAACTCTTTAAAATGACGTTTTAAAAGAGAATCAAACATGTGTTATTAAGACGATCAACCATTGTTTAAAGTTAAGATGTTGTCAACAAACAATCACATATCCTGCTAGTACTAGTAGTATATATGGAGTAAATAAGATCCCGATACATGTCCTAACGGTAAAGAGCTTGTATGCTTTAAATGACAGTTGAACCTTAAACTGAAATGTAGAGGCTTTGATATCTGAATCAATAGATTACCTAATTAACATCTCGATTCATTTCGTAGGATCGAGAGTTAATTGTCATTTTTCCATTTTTAGTATAAAGAAGGTGTCATCATCCCATAAGTATTGATAAATGAAGTACACTTTCCAATTTATTGCCTATTTGCCTTCCCTAGCGGCTTGCATGCATGCTTAGAGGTCGAAACCGGTGACGGTCCAATTTTTTTTGAGTAATGATAGAGGCACAATAAAAATTATACAACGGATGCCACAACATGATCTTCTACCCTTGATTTTGATGAGTGTTAATTGATTGTGATGTGGACCACTCTTTTGGTACCGGTGGCAGTCACCCACAATGAATTTCATGTATACGGTATAACATCGATAAATAAATACTCTCGGAAACAGAAAAAAATATCCGTCTAGCGAGGTTATTCATTTATCGAATATTATTTTAAGCTTTTTTGCTCAAGTCGGGATCAGAGAAATTTTTTCATTTGACGAGGTTATTCATTTATCGAAAATAAATAGAAATAAAAATAAAAATAAAAACAAAAACTGACAATGTGTGAGGCCAGTCACTATAATGGGGATTGACAAAGGTTTTGAATAGAAATAGCAGAAAAACGCTCTGCAGCAGCAAATGTTTGGTTACAAAAGCAAAAACTAAGGAGATTAGGGTTCTCCTTTCCTTCTAATATTCTCATCTCTCTAGAAAGGCCTAGGGCCGGCACAAAACAAACTGAAAAGGAGCTAATGTCCAAGCCCGACTTAATTTAACCAAACAGAAAATAAAAGAAAGTCATAAGTAATAGAATATTATAATATCTAGTCAGCTTCCAGATGTTCAAATAGGATGGTCCCACATCATTCCTTCCCCCCTCATTCAGCTGATGTCTCTTCCTCTAGAACGGTGCTGCATTCTCCATCATCTGGTGGATGGTAATTGGACAAATCTGCAACATTGAACGTTGAAGGCATCTTCCAATCTTGTGGGATAGCTACCTCATAAGCATTGTTGTTGATCCTCTTCTTGATGGTGAAAGGGCCTACTTTTCTCGGGTGTAACTTGTTGTTCACACCTGCTGGGAACCTCTCCTTCCTAAGGTGGATCATCACCAAATCTCCCGGTTGGAATATCTTTTCTCTTCGTTTCTTATCAGCCTGTTGTTTGTACTTTGCATTTGCGGTGTCCAAGTGTTCTTTGACTTCCTTATGGAGTTTTTGAATAGCTTCAGCCAAAGAACCTGCTGCCTTGCTCTTAACATTCGGTAGGGGAGCCAAATCTGTCACCATACTGGGGGCCTTTGTGTATACAATTGCAAAAGGGGATCTTCCCGTGGATCTGTTCACCATAGAGTTGTAAGCAAATTCAATTTGTGCGATGGCCTGGTCCCACTGCTTGGGCTGTTCTGCAGCTACACAACGAAGCATGTTGCCCAACGTTCTGTTTACTACTTCGGTCTGCCCATCCGTTTGAGGATGATAAGCACTGCTGAGTTGCAATTGTGTTCGAAAACGTCTCCAAAGCTCTTTCCAAAAGTGTGAGATAAACTTGACGTCTCTATCGGAGGTAATGGTTTTGGGAACACCATGAAGACGGACTATATCATGGAAGAACAATTGTGCTACATGACTGGCGTCCATCACTTTCTTACACGGAATAAAATGAGCCATCTTCGAAAACCGATCCACAACGACACACACCGAGTCACAGTGTTTCGGTGTCCTGGGCAGTCCTAGCACGAAATCCATGGAGAGGTCCTCCCATATATTTTCGGGGGTAGGCAGTGGCATATACAATCCCGAATTTTGTTTCGTTCCCTTGGCAGTTTGACAAATCCCACACCGTTTCACATACGTGCTAACATCTTTTCGGAGTTGACGCCAAAAGAATCGGTCCTGTAAGAGTGCTAGGGTCTTCTCTCTCCCTGTGTGTGCAGCCAAACCGCCTTCATGTAACTCCTTTATCAGCAGTTCTTGAAGGGATGTCTGGGGTATACACAGCTGCCCATCCCAAAAAAAGAAAACCTTGAACCAAGTGGTAGCGTTCCAGAAATTCTTTGTTTTGACACTTTCCCCATATTTCCCCAAAATCTGGATCTAACGCATACTCCTCAGGAAGTGTGTTAAAGCTAATAAGTTCAGTATGTAATGTCGTCAACAAAGTCTGTTTCCTGCTCAGTGCGTCAGCCACGGTGTTCAAATGCCCAGCCTTGTGTTTCACCACAAAAGAAAATTTTTGGATGTAAAAAAACCACCTAGCATGCATCCTGTTAATGTATTTCTGGCTATTCACAAACTGTAAAGTCCGATGATCACAATTTAAAACGAACTCATTATGCAATAAATAATGCTCCCACTGTTGTAACGCCCGAACAAGACCGTAAAACTCTTGCTCATAGGTGGACCAATTGGCCCTATGAGCAGATAATTTCTCACTTAAAAAGGCTATGGGCTTACCTTCTTGAGACAACACAGCTCCAATGCCCGTAGCACAAGCATCAGTATCTACTTGAAATACCCTCTCGAAATCTGGCAAAACGAGTACGGGTGCAGAGGAAAGTCGGTGTTTCAGCTCCTCAAAGCTTCGGTCTTGCTCTTCCCCCCAATGGAAGTTCCCCTTCTTGAGACACTCGGTCAAAGGGTTGGCTAGCAGGCTGAATCCCTTGATGAACTTTCGATAAAACGAAGCCAGGCCTAAGAAACTCCGTAACGTAGTAATGGTAGTAGGTGTGGTCCAGTCACGAATCGCCGCTATCTTTTGGGGGTCCGTGTGAATTCCCTCTTCACTGATTATAAAACCCAAGAACAATAATTTGGGTACTGCAAATACGCATTTCTTGAAATTGAGAAAAAGCTTATGTTCTCTCAATACTTCAAACACTTTCCTCAAATGAACTACAAGCTCCTCCATTGTCTTGCTATACACCAAAATGTCATCGAAATACACAATGACAAACCTGTTGAGAAATGGTTTCTGGACGTCGTGCATCAATCTCATGAATGTACTCAGAGCATTGCACATTCCAAATGGCATAACTAACCATTCGTACAACCCCTCTTGTGTTTTGAACCCCGTTTTCCACTCATCCCCCGGTCGGATTCTAATCTGATGGTACCCACTCGTTAGATCAATTTTTGTGAAGATTCTTGAACCTGACAGATTATCCATGAGGTCATCTACTCGAGGCATGGGAAACCTGTATTTCACAGTGATCTTGTTGATAGCCCGGCTGTCAACACACATCCGCCATAAATTATCTTTCTTGGGTACTAGTAGAGCGGGCACCGCACATGGACTGGTACTTGGGCGTATTATCTGTTTGGAAATCAATTCGTCGACGATCCCCTGCAAAACCTTTTGTTCTTTAGGGCACAAACGGTAGTGTGGGAGGTTTGGTAAAGAATTCCCGGGTATGAAATCTATGTTGTGTTGTATACTCCGTAATGGAGGGAGGCCCTTGGGAAGTTCAGCCGGGTATAGATCCACGAATTCTTCCAGTAAGAGTTTCACAGATTCAGCTGCTATTGGAGTTGGCAGCCATGGATGCACCTCTTTGATGAATAATCCCAACATCTCTGACTCCGAGTCTAACTCTGCCTCAAATTGCTTTCCTGAAGTTATCAACAGTTGTGTACTAGTCTTCTGGGGTTCGGTCTTAGCTATATCTTTCTGGGCCATTGGCACAAGCACCACCCGCTTACCCATCCAACTGAATGAATAAGTATTGTCTCGGCCCCTATGCATCACGTCCTTTTCGAACTGCCATGGTCGTCCCAACAAGAGATGACATGCGTCCATGTCTACCACATCGCACAACACTTCATCCACATATGACTTTCCAATTGAAAATTTCACTCGACAGGTGTCCGAAACCTTGCTTTCCGGCCCTTTCTTTATCCAGCCCATTTTGTAAGGATGTGTATGTGGCGTCGTACTTAACCCCAGAGCTTTCACCACTAGTCTTGATATCAGATTCTCGCTTGAGCCACTGTCAATTATCACTTCGCAGACCTTATGGTTGATGGTACACCTGGTTCGAAAAAGAGCATGTTTTTGAGAAGGGCTTGGTTCCGCCAGTAAAAGATGTTCCACAATACAAATGAGCATGTCCTCTTCATCCCTCTTGATTTCTTCGATCATTTCTCCTTCTAACTCAAACTGATCACCCGGGTCTTCTTCCTGTTTGTCTAATATAGTCACTTGTTGCCTTGCAGGGCAAAGGTTCGATTTATCTGGCAAACCGCATCGGTAACATTTCGGGACTCCTGGTTTTGCATAAGGATCTGGAGCTTTACTTTCAGAAGCCTTGGTGTTCCTGTTCTTGTTGCCTTCTCCGGGGTCTGTGCCTTTCACTCCCCCAATTTGTACATTGTTACTTGTTGAGTTTGATCCAAATAATCTCCGGTTAGAGGTACCCTTGTTCTTTCTCTGCAATTGTTGCTCAACTGTTTGTGCCAAGTTCACGGCCTCATTAAGACTCCAAATCGATGTTAACTCCAATTTTTCCCTGGATTCTTCATTTAATCCACCAATATACCTCATCACTTGTACATCTTCTTCTTCCATAGTGTTCGATCTAGCTCCCAGCCGATAGAACTCATTGGTATATTCCTTGATAGTTCGCCCATCTTGCTTACAACTGAAGAATTCCAACACAGTCTGTTTGTGATAATTGTTGGGTAAGAACCTACTTGTCAACAATTGTTTCATCTTGTTCCATCTCTTGATCTTATCCTTTCCTTTCAGCACCCTGGTATTCTGAACCTGCTTCCAACCAGGCTCGTGCTCCTCCCTTCAACTTGTATGACACGAGTTTGCATCTGAAATACTCAGGAGGCCTCATACCCTCGAAGTAATCCTCAATAGAATCTATCCAATCTAGAAAATCATCAGCTCCCATAGATCCATCAAAGTTAGCTATGTCCAGTTTCAAACGAAAGTTGTTAACCTCGGAATGACCAAAAGGTCGGTTTCCTCCACTTCTCTGTATCTCACTTCGGTCAACTGTTTTCTGGTTCCAGTAGGGGGTTTCTTTCTCGGAGTCTGAGCTAAGATATTTCAAGTCCGGAGGTCTGCCTAAGCTGTCACAGATTGGTTGGATTCGGACTGGCTCTCCCATGATACTCTTACCTCGACTCAGATCTGTAGCAGCCTGCTTCGTGTTTGACTGTTCATTCCTCTCCACTGTTGGTGTCTTCGTCAGATCTGTTTCCACCGGCGTCTGAACCTTCCGATTCTCCTCCGATCCCTTCTGCCACTCGGTCACCGATTGCCTCATCTCTCGCATGAAAAACTCTAGTTTATGGCCTAACTCCTTTACTTCCTCCCGTAGGGACTTCAAATCCGGATCTACGTCGGCGATTTGGCGCATCTCTCCTTCCACATTCGACATCAGCGGAACTAAGGTGAAGCCTTAGCTCTTGATACCAAATAATGGGGATTGACAAAGGTTTTGAATAGAAATAGCAGAAAAACGCTCTGCAGCAGCAAATGTTTGGTTACAAAAGCAAAACTAAGGAGATTAGGGTTCTCCTTTCCTTCTAATATTCTCATCTCTCTAGAAAGGCCTAGGGCCAGCACAAAACAAACTGAAAAGGAGCTAATGTCCAAGCCCGACTTAATTTAACCAAACAGAAAATAAAAGAAAGTCATAAGTAATAGAATATTATAATATCTAGTCAGCTTCCAGATGTTCAAATAGGATGGTCCCACATCACACTACCTCTGGATCACCTACTTAATTACCTGCACATATTGCCTAAACAAATGAAGGAAAAATCGGGACAGTGTTCTGGACATGCACTTACGTAGCCTTATATAGTGGAAGCCATAAAACACGCACACATGGCGATTGATTGCATGAACTCTGCTTCCCCATTAGCATTACTCAACATTTCTTCACACTAATCAAGGTAACAAAACAAAAAAAACCCATCACCCTCATCAAATTTTCTTTTGCCGGCCTTCCGCTTTTCTTCATTTTGTTGGAATCTCCACTTTTTTTTCTTTCTTTTTTTCTTGTTTTTTGTTTTTGTTTTTTGCTTTTTAGTGATGTCTTCAAAAGGGCACCATGGTTCAATGTTATCCGATTACACTTCAAGAGTGTTGAAAAGAACAATGAATCGTTCACAGTTGTTGGTTTCTGGTACATCTTGGGGTAGTTTCAAGCCAGAAAATTTAGGCCCAATTGCTATTTCAACTATTGGGAATCTTTGTTTCACTCTTTTTGTTTTTGGTGTTTTGCTTTTCACTATGATTGCTGCTACTTATCAACCTGAAGATCCTTTATTTCATCCTACTACAAAGATCACTAGCTTTTTAACATCTACTTCTGACGCTACTTTTAAATCTGATGATACTGTCGTTAAGACTGGTGAGGATTTCATGACAACGAATCAGACTGCTTTCGCTACGTTTATCAACATTACTGATGTGATTGATTTGGAGGCGGATGTTATGGAGATGGATAAAGATACTAACAATCTTGGATGTGATGAAGGAAGATTGAATGACCCAATTGATTGTACTGATACAGAGGTGTTCCATTTGTTGATGAGAACTGCAATCGAGAAGTTTAAGGATATACATTTCTATCGATTTGGGAAACCGGTTCGCGGAGATGATGATTTTTCTTGTCATATGGCGTGGCGATTTAGGCCTACAGAAGGCAAAGCAGCTGCATTTTATAAGGATTACAGGAATTTCAAGATTTCTAGGTCTGAGAATTGCACGTTGATTGTGGTCAAGATTGGGGATTATCATTCAGGAGGGAATGCTAGAAAGAGGAGGGAGAACCAGAAGGTGTTTGAGAAAATGCCTCTGAAAGAAAAGGAGAAACAAACAGATGTTGTTTTACCTCAGGTCGGTGAAACAGTGAATGATTCGCTTCCTGTGGTTGAATCCGAGGGATCATTCAGTCAAGGTAAGTACCTGATTTATTCAGGAGGTGGAGATAGGTGTAAGGATATGAAGCATTTTCTATGGAGTTTCATGTGTGCTCTTGGTGAAGCGCAGTATCTTAACCGTACACTCGTAATGGAGCTAAATATCTGTTTGTCTAAGATCTATACTCTGTCTAATCAAGATGAAGAAGGTAAAGATTTCAGGTTTTACTTTGATTTCGAGCATTTGAAGGAGTCGGCGTCTGTGCTCGATCAGAGCCAGTTTTGGACTGATTGGAACAAATGGTACAAAACTGATGGATTAACTCTCCATCTAGTTGAAGACGTGCGTGTCACGCCTATGAAGTTGATTGATGTGAAAGATTCTTTGATCATGAGAAAGTTCGGATCCGTTGAGCCGGACAATTACTGGTATCGGGTTTGTGAAGGGGAGACAGAATCCGTTGTCCAACGTCCATGGCATCTAGTTTGGAAATCAAGACGCCTTTTGGACATTGTTTCAGCCATTACAGCAAGCTTGAACTGGGATTACGACGCAGCTCACATCGAAAGAGGTGATAAAGCTAAGAAGAAAGAGTTATGGCCTAATCTCGATGCAGACACGTCCCCCGAAGCTCTGCTTTCAACATTGTCAAGTAAGATTGAAGATGGAAGAAACCTTTATATCACAACAAACGAAGCAGACAAGAATTTCTTTGAGCCTTTAAAGGATAAATACACTACCCATTTTCTTGATGAATATAGACACCTTTGGAATGAGAGTAGTGAATGGTATCAAGATACTATGAAGCTTAACAATGGAGTCCCTGTTGAATTCGACGATTATATGAGAATATCTGTTGATACCGAAGTTTTTCTTAGAGGGAAAAACCAGATTGAAACGTTTAATGATCTTACTAAAGATTGCAAGGATGGCCTAAATGCATGCTCTGCAGCTTCAAGCTAATGTATACGTTTATCATTCACTTAGTTTGTTTTCATTTCATTTTGTAACTTGTCTGTCCATGTTGTGTTCTTTTGAAAAGTTTGACAGTATCATGATCTGATCTGATCGTCGAATGAGTGTCATTTGTACACAAAAAAGAAAAAAAAGACAATATGTTGTGTATTTTTATACACGTGTCACTCATGTAACGATGTTGTGTAATAGAGAGTCTTTGTACTTCCAGCTTCATAGTCAAGTTTACTGATTGTATTTGTTAGCAATTTTCTGTTCTAATTACTGCAATAAAGTTTTAATTATGGTTTATGTCCTTATTAGGGGTTCACATGTTGCTACAAATTTTATTGCCTTCACATGTGGCCTAACAATCACATGTGAAGAAGTTGTTCAAGGTTGATGTTATAATTACCGTCGCTCTCAAAAGTTTAAGTTAATGGACATCTCTGCAAAAGACTTAAATTGTTTGGAAAGTTGATAATTAATTAACATATTAAATGTTTTCAAAAAAAAAAAAAAACATATTAAACACTTCAACACGAATTCTCAAGTACGAGTCTATAATAAGTGTGGTCCGACTAATATACAAAGACATATAAATGGCACCGCAAGGCACGAGAAAATAAATGTAGGCTTTTCAAGTATTTCAATGGTGTAGGAGAGAAAAAGTGTTGTAGAAAAATTTGAGCAAAGAATGAAGCCGAATGTACTAATTTTAAGGGTAATTATGCCTAATTTTGTAGTCATTACTAATAATAATTTAAGTGTATCATAATTGCATGAATAATTAGGTAAAAATTGGTTATTTTTGCTAATAAACCATAAAATATTTGAGAAAATTTATGTTACAACGTCCGTAATATGGTTATACCAAATAACATGTTTTACGACCACATATTTCAACACTAGTTAACTATACACCTTAATTTGTGAAAGTATACATAAATAATTATAACCACATATTTCTACTCTATTTAACTACATACCCTAAAGTAAACATAAATGTGTGGTTATACAGTATGTCATTTGGCACAAACACATTTGCAACTGTTGTATCATAAAATTTCTCATGAAGGCAATAATGTTGTTCCAAAATGTGGGGGAAAAAAACAATACATTTTTCTTTTACATTTTTTTAAGAGAGAAATATATTCAAAACAAAATTGAATTTGACGTTGTCCTCATTCATATGTAAGATTTTATCGTTTTAGACTTGAATTTGAGCACTTGCCATAGAATCTATAAAAGAAGGTAAATTTGTATTTTACAGATTCTAACCTTTCAAATGCAGCTACAATACAACTGTATCAAAATATGTTAACAGTATATGTATTCTACTGTACATCGTACTCTAAATCTATCACAATCTTAAGAAAATTTACAGATTCATCTATTTACTATTTTCAAACATATTTACTATATATATATATATATATATATATATATATATATATATATATATATATATATATATATATATATATATATATATATATATATATTCAAGTATCATTTTAGAGTGAAATATATATGTCTTTAACTAATATTGCATTGTACGAATCTTCTATTATGTGTCTCAATAAAATATTTATCACCGATTCCACACACACTTGTCTTATTTTTTATGGTTTGTGGTTATTTTAATGTTGTATGATAGAGATTCTGATAAAGTTGAATCTTTATGAAGATTCTGTAAAGCAATGAAAAATGGTTTTTGAGTCTGCAAAGTAAAGAATCTTTTAGAAGACAGAGACGTGAGTGCTCTTAAGACAAAAAGAATATGCAACTCTCATTTGGTGATAAACTTTAAGCCTTTATATCAAAAAGACTCCACCCTGAAAGAAACACACACTTCTAGCTATCATCTCACATCCATCAAAAAACAATAGTAGAGATGGATTTTAAGCTTAAAACACTCCAATGAGGCGTGGGTTTCCAATCAAGAGGAAATTCAGAATATGAATACAAATCCCTTTATACCAAAGACAATGAGATTGACAACTCCCATATGGTGATAAACTTTAAGCCTTTACCCGCCTCCGATGTCCACCTTCTCAATAGAGACATCAATGAGCTGGAAATTGAACAAGCTCTCTTCCAAATGGGCTCTTACAAAAATCCGGGACCGGATGGAATTCCAGTTGTGTTCTTGAAAGAGTGTTGGCCTCAAGTCGGTTCCTCTATTTTTCATTTTGTCTCCAATGCCATCTCTAACGGCTGGTTTCCGGTGGAACATAATGAAACCCTCATCTTCTTAATTCCGAATAATATCCCCTAGAGAAACCCACACATTTCCGCCCTATTGCCTTGACAAACGTGACAACCAAGATCATCTCGAATGGTTTGGCCAACAGATTGCGACTTGTGTTGAACAGCTTGATAAGTAACACTCAAAATGCAATCATTCTTCAAGGAAGTAGTAAGGGTAATATTAATAAATGATAATAAAATTCTAATGAAATCTGCTATGGAAACGATGTGGGATAAATGATAACATAAATGGACTCCAAGCCAAAACGTCTCATCTTCGATCATTTCATTACAACTTTGTTCTATGTATGGAATGTATGAGCCAACTCATTGATGATTTAATCCGCTGCGGAAATTGGAAGCATGTTCGCCTGAAAAAAGATGAACCTGCTCAATCTCGCATCTTTTTTACAGATGATCTCTTTCTTTTCCCAGAAGCCTCTGAAAGCCAGGCTGAAAATGTTCAAAAGGTACTCGATAATTTTTGTAAATTTTCAAGGCAACGTATAAGCATGGAAAAATCAAATTTCACAGTCTCAAAAAATGTCTCACCCCGACAGAGGCATATTATCGGTCAGAAACTAAATATGGTGCATACTAACGACTTTGAAAAATATATTGGACTCTCATCGAAGAAACGATTCTTACAATTTTATCATCAAAAAGATAAGGAAGAAACTATGTGTGTGAAATATGAAAGCTCTCACAAATATGAAAACTTCCGGTAACATCATCTATAAGTATCATCTGTTCATCACATTCTTCCGGCGACATCATTTCACCTCTTTTGTTTTTGTTGTTTTCTAAACCAATGGTGAACAATGGACTGTAAACTATGATGTTGATTTATTTTGGTTTTTGGGTTATGGATGATATAATTATGCTATATGCCTTTATTATATATTTGGTTTTTAAATGTTGTATTTTTTTTTCTCTCCGATAACTAAAGATTACTGAATCAATTAATCATCACTAAAAGCGTTAAAATTTATTGTCATGCTAACCCGCACCCAACCCGCATTTAACGAAACCTGCACGTGTGGGTTGAAATTTGAATTGAGTTGAATATGGTTTTAAATTTTTATAACCCGTAACATAAAGGTTGAGTTTGAGTTTTTATGAAACTCGCATGACCCAAATCATGTGCACCCCTAGTGGGCATTCACTTAGGGCCTGTTTGTTAATCCAATTAAGTACTTATTCTTAAAACAATAAGTGATATTTATATTAAGTGATGTTTGATAATAGTTTTTGTCATCACTTATCTAATTAAGAGCATCTGAATTTTTGTTGAAATTGTATGGACAATTTTCAACAACATGACATGTGCTTAATGCTGAAAAAAACAGTTATCCCACGTTATTTTTTTTTATTTTTTTTTATTTTTTTTAAATGCCGTTCTCCTTTTATTATTATTATTATTATTACAATTTTTAACACCATCTCCTCCTCCTTGTTTTTATACTAGCTAATAATATATGATGTCTATCTTCTTTTTTTAATTCCTTTCGTGTTTTCATTTTTTTGGGTTGAACCCTTATATATATATATATATATATATATATATATATATATATATATATATATATATATATATATATATATAGCTTGATGTTCTTTATTTATTTTAGTATAGTCATATGATCTGATCAATGTTTACATATATATTATTTATAATTATTGTCAGATATTTTTTGTGATGATTTAGATGTTATGAATGTAACGCAAATATTTTTTTTAAAAAAAATTCAGATGACACCAAAATTCTGAAATATTAAAAATTGCTCATGTTATATGTAGAAAATATATTATAACATTGTAGCATATTTTGCTAAAAATAATTTTTTTATAGTTGTTTTGACATACGAAAATATTAATGCATACAAGTGTAAAATAAGCATATTCAACTTTTTTAAATTTACGAGTTAACAAACAGTTTAATTCAATTTCAATACTTAAATAATTCAGTTTCTTAATATATTCAGATTTCAGACTTTAGATTTCAGACTTCAGACTTGGATTTGATTTAACAAACGGCCCCTTACTTTACCGATGTGACTGTTGGACTCAAGTCAATTTGGAGAAGGAAACAGCTGGACTTACGTGTTTGAGACATATGCTACGAGCGATCTGCGATCCTGATTCGAGAAGGCCAACATTTCACGTGTTCATTTCTAAAGCCCTTGAAAGAGTAAATGGCTTAAGGCTTGCTTGGGGCCCGATTGTCTAGTTTGGTTTTTTTTTTTTTTTTTTCGGAAACGAAAGGAGGGGGCGGGGATCGAATCCTGGACCTCTCACTAGAGGCCGTAGACCTGACTTCAATATAGCCGCAGCTCGTCTAGTTTGGTTTAAGCTTTTCTTATTATTATTTGTATTGCCTTTGGGGGCTTTCCCACTTGTTCTGAAATAAAATTGATCGCTTTCTTAAAATAAAATAAAATAAAAAAGAATTTGCAGCGAAATTTCTTCTCTTTTTTTTAAGAAGGCCTTATAATTATTCTTTAAGACCCAAAAATAAAATAAATAATAGGAATTTCTGGAACCTTTGAATAAGCGGGTTGGTTGAATTGGTCCCAAATAAGGAAAAAAAAAAATGCCTGCCTATAGCATTTTTTTAGGAAACGAGTGAAATAAATAAATTCATATATTAATTTCTTCTTTCATTTCTCTTCCCTCTTTGCATTCAATATACAATCTCAGAAGACAAAAACAAATACATCAAAATTCTGCAGAACAAAAGCTGTTATCAGGTAATTATGCATCCATTTCTCTTGATTCATCTAACCATTTGATATATACAATTTTTTATATATATATATATATATATATATATATATATATATATATATATCTATATATACACATACTGATCAATGGCCTAACTGTATGTAGCCATTTGATGATTTATTCTAGCAATTACAAATTTTTTTTCAATGATTAACGCTTTGATGATTTTTTACAATGTTAATAATTCCATATTTTGTTATTTTTAGATATCTGTCTTTATGATTTGAACTTATTATAATATGGGGGATATCTCACATGCATTGGATGGGGGATTCATTTTTAAATTATGGGTTTCAAGAAGTGAATAATCAAATATCTATTCTAGCTAGCCTGAATCTTTTGGAATCACATGCATTAGATTTAAAAGATCCGATCTTTTTAGACATTTATAGACATGCATGGAGATTTTTGTGTGTTGTCTCCACACTGAATACATTGTATACATAGAATCTATATCACACATTTTCATATACTGTACTGTAAATGTATAACGTAAATGTCTCCACATGTAAGATCAGACATTATTGAAAAAGTTTCGAGCTTGTTCGCGAGCTTGATATCGAGCTCGAGCTCGAGCTCGAACATTTTTCATACTTATCGAGCCGAACTCGAACGGCTTTTTAGGCTCGTTTGTGTTAACGGACGAGCTCGAACGAGCACGATTACATACGAGCTCGAAATTGAACTTTAACTACTCAGCTCGACTCGGCTCGTTAACAGCACTAACCACACTCTCTCCGTTATATAATGATCCGTTAGATTTATAACATATGTATAATAATAAGACAAATATCACTAAAAAACAAATAAGTCTTCCATTTAAAAAAAAAAATAGAACGCAGTGTCTTTTTACTGTTATAATGGGATTTGAGAAACCTTTTGACAACAGTTTAGTTTTTATGACAGCACCTATTAATGGACATGCCTGAAAGTTCTTTTTTTGTGTGGTCCATTACTACTTGTTAAATCACTTTCTATTGGCCATTAAATGAGATGGACCACTCCTCTTTGTTTACTAAAAATTACATGGATTCTTTTGTAGTTATTTCATTTTCATTTTACATGAAGATATTATTTTTGCTATGTAAAAGCAAATTTATAAGTTCATTTATTTAGTTTTCTTTGGCTTTGACATAAAGACAAAAGAATGGCTAAACAACACAAAACGGAAGAGACATCTCTTTCAATAACAATGGATAAATACAAGAACACTGGACTAGGGTTACCATCTCCGCCATCATCCCCAATAGGACTTACTAAAGCATCAAGGAATGGGCCCACAACCTCTCCTCCGACAACGCCGACGGGGCTTTCGAAAACATCGAGTGCAAGGTACAGCTGTCTGTGCTCGCCGACAACACATGCCGGTTCCTTCAGGTGTCGGTACCACCGCAACAACAACATCTCTGGTGGCTTGACCCGCAGTAGCATGTCTGTGGGGTCCAGGCTCTCTGAGCTAGGTAAATCAGGCGAGATGTGTAGCACATTGCATGCTCAGTAGATGTCGTGTTTTCAAATACATGGAAATTTTTAGATGGTGTTGCGGAGTGACTACCCAGAAATCTGCCTCGAGTTTTGTTCATGTTTATGATTGGAAAAACACATACTATTGCTTAGAATGTAGGTTATTTGTTGTATATTGATTTATTAGCTTTTTATTGGTATAAAAACGAACCCACGAATAGGGAATAACGTTCTGTTTGGACATGCAGTATTTCGACTTGATTTGTATTCATGAAATAAAGTTGGATTGATATGCTCTTTGTTTGACTTGTATCATCATATCGAATGAAGTGAATATAACGTACGTATCGTAATATAAAGTTGCTTTATTCGATCTAAACAGAAAATGAGGAGGATTATTTATTTATTAATGAAAAGCAAATGTTGCTCTCTCATGGTTGTTATGTACAGTACATCATGATTTGTCTGTACATCTGGTATAAATACAAAGACAAAATAATTACCAGGATTCATATTACAGATGTTTTTGTCTGTAATAATTACAGACTACCCAAATACAATTCATTCAATACAAACCACCAAGTGCTTCAACCTTGAGAAATCTCTCTCTCTCTCTGTCTCTCTCTGCGGATCCATGGCTATACCCCCAGAACATGCAAGAAGACGCGAAAATCGGAAAGAAGATATAATAATGAAATTACAAAATCTACAGCCCCAGAAAGACATCATTACCCTTCTCTCAAAGAAGTGTAAAAGTCTATTCCAGGGAAACAATGATCACTTTCATCTGCTAAAATTACCATCTCGGAGGCCACAGTGTTTTACGAGCTGAGGGATAAAAGTGTCCATATAAACATGACATTCGTCATTTCTTTCCGTTGTGTGGTATATGGTGTGTGAGGCATATATATATATATATACTCAGAAGCTTCTGGTTTCATCCAAAGGGTCATAATCATAAGAATCACCGGCCTTGATAAACCGCCCTTTCACTCGTCTTCTTACATCAGCTCTTGCTTTGCGAGATGCATATCTAACTTTCTTCTCAAATCTGCCATTTTTAGAAGAAAAAAAAAAAATGATTTAATGCACTCAAGTCTATACTAATGAATGTGGCTTAAAGGTGATCATTTTCGATTGTAGACTTACTTGCGGGATTTCTTCTTTTCTTTGTATCTTTTGACAGCATTACTCCTGTTACTAGTTGAAGGCAAACAAGTATCAAGACACTGATTACTACCACACCATGGAGGTTCTCCCATGGCTGCAGAAGCTCCACAGTCTTGATAATCTCCCACACTAATATCTTCATTTATGCCAGAAAACGAAAGGGTATGTTGAGTTTGCCATGTAAAACATAGGTTTGAATCTGTTTTACTACTCCATACTGAATCCCCTGATGCTGCATTGCTACAAGCTGGTTGTGCACTATTACCATTAAGACATCCAACTGAACCACCCTGTAATGTAAATTAAATCGATTTTCAGATAAACAAAATATTATACGAATCGATTTTTAGATAAAATAACTAGGAAATTAACCTCAGCTGCATAAATGTCTTGGCGGTTGGAATCAGCAGCAGAAACCTCCATGTCAAATAAGTCATCGATATCGTTGTTCTCGAAAAGCCATTTTGGATTCTCAAGTGCCCCTCCAAAAAGCTCATCATAGTTTTCAATTGTAAGGTCAATATCGTCCATATTAAAATTCTCGTAAAAGCCGTCATCATCTTCACCCAATGAGGGACCTTTTATTACAGGACTACAAACCTGCACAAATTAACAGGATCTTTTTTATAAAAACAACAGCAAAATGCACTACATATTGCTATACAATTGATCTCAACCAATATCAACTATGATACTTTTAGGCATGATTGCAATAATAATCAATATTAACATTACATTAACTATGTAATGTCACCTTTTGTGGAGCAGAGAATGCAGTGAGTTGCTTGCTGTCATCTAAAGCTGCTGATGAATCCATCAAATTACCAAATTTACCCCCATCATTAGTCATTTCAACACTCACATGTCCCTCTTGTGTATTCTGGTTCTCTGGTAGGCTGTTATTGATGCTCATCGCGCTAACTTCCATCTCACTTTGGGACCCACCGTTGGAACGGACATCGTGTATAAACGACCAAATGTTTGAGAGTTCAGCGGCAGAAGGGCAACCAGAGTAACAATTAACAGCTTGTCTCTTATGTGTGGAGTTTGAACCGGTGGTTGAACCGGCGTGGCCTTTCCAATCACAGTTTGGACAAAGAGATATCTTCTCCTCATTGCATCTTACAAATGCAGGTTGCAAGTTGCATCTTTCACAGACAAGTGTCCTAGAATGACGGTGAGAAAGGGCATTTGCGGAATGAACACTACGGTCACAGGAAAGACATAAACAAGCCGCATCAGAACGACAGTACACAACCGACCTTTGCTCCCCACAAAAATCACACATATAACCCATTCTTTAGCAAATTCTTCTTTCAGAATATGCACTTTACACCGTAACTCAATCGTTTCAGAGACACAAGCTCGAATTACGAACTTAGTTCCTTCGTCTATTGACGATGCAAGCTGAATTTATCTGTAACAATGAGGAAAAGAAAGGAAATTAGAAAAAGGTGGAAGCTGTGTGTGTATTATGTGCTGGTAGCCAAACAAACATAGCAATGACTTTGAATATTTTGGCTCCTAAAATCTATAATTCAAGCCCAGATCTCGATTATTGGAGTTTCGATTGGCAAACAAGAAAAAAGC
Organism: Gentiana dahurica var. dahurica; assembly: GCA_024500145.1. Classification (NCBI taxonomy): domain Eukaryota; kingdom Viridiplantae; phylum Streptophyta; class Magnoliopsida; order Gentianales; family Gentianaceae; genus Gentiana; species Gentiana dahurica. Next base: position 45,327,428 of record CM044898.1, read on the forward strand.
ATGAAAAAGAAAAAGAAGCAAAAAGATGCTTAAGGTATAGCATTATCTTATATTCAGTGACATGAAGAGGGAAAATGCTCTAAAGGATTAGGAATCAAGAATCAAAGCAAAGGTGAAGAACTTCAGCAACCATATCCAATTGTTTCAAACAGTAGTTTTATCTACTCCTGTATAATCAACAATTGAAAGGTGACATTAGCCTTGAAAGTAAGATTCCTACAATGTTTATTCTTAATTATGATATATTCATACATATTTCTGCACTAATAAAACAATTATGTGTTTTCAAGATTTTGATTAAGCTGGAAACTAGAGGGGTTAAAAATTACAACTTCACTAATCTAATAAACACCATTTCCCAACAATAATGACAGGTGCATCAAGAAATTTAAAGAAAAATTAACAAAATTCTTTCATCAAGAGCAGATACAGCTTTTGAGGTAATTCAACAAACAAAGAAAGATGATGAAAGAAGAAATATTGAAAAAGCCATAGCTGGAATATACAATTTTCACTAAAAGGAGAAAACTCTACTAAAATACTCATGTCAGGAATTCAAAGCAAACTCAGACAACAAAACAAAACAAAAACCACAAAAAGGTCTACAAAATCTGAAAATAAAGAAACTCAAACCACCAAAAGGAGCAACAAAAATGAAACTAAAACACCAAGATAACAATTTTGCCTAATTTAACAGAAGCAAACAAAAAGAAAAGAAAAAACACAAATTCACACAAGAAAAGAGAGTAAAAAACCAGAAGCCTTTTCTTCTTAAGCTCCACTTCTTTTCATTACCTCAGTTAAACATCAGCATGAAGACAACAATCCCACATGAAAAAGATCAGATCTTTACAACAATAATCAGTGTATGATAGGAGTGAGTGTACAGGATCTTCTTCAAAGTCTCTTACCCATGCTTTGCTTTAGCTTTAGCCTTATTATTTTTAAGTCTATTGAGTTCTGACAAAAGAGATATTATTTTTTTCTATAATAAAAAGGTAAAAAGTGCTGAAAAAGTGCAAGGAGAGAGAGAGAGAGGAGGGAGGGGAGAGAATTAGGAAAAAAGGCTTGTGAGGTGGGGCCCTGTCTCTATCACAAAAAGATGAGTTAGGCCCTCTCCTTTTTGGGCTCCACCATTTTGTTGAAAATATCATCTCCACTTTTCTGCTACATATTGATTGCGTTTTGTGTTTGTTTCCTTTGGTTTTGGTTTTTGTACTAAAAATTTGTGTGAATTCTTTGTTGTTGAAAAAACGCAAGAGCTTAATTTTATCACTACATTCCAAAATGGGAAACACAAGTTTAAAGAACACAACTTGATCAGAGGAAGGATTAACTCAAATCAAATTAACATGATGATTTGATCTAATCTTAACATCACATCTCAAACGACTTGATCTTTTGTTTCATATAGTGTCTTATACATGTCCTTATGTCATTGCATAGAAGTGTTAGTAGAGTCATTGCATTACACATTCCGTCGATTATTGGTTAGATATTGGCATTATTGTTACATGCTATTACTTCTCTTGTGCGGGCTATGAGGCCATTCTTTAATAACAAAGGGGTGTTGGGTCGGACATAAGTAGTAGCCACCTACGGACAATAAAATGACATGCCGATTAATATTACATTACAGTCAATTACAATCTGGTTCATTGCATATCCCTTCATTGTTTACATTTTGAGGAGACTATTCCTCAATGACTTGCATTTTGAGGAGCTCCCCTTCGTGAGCATAAAAAATTCGTAATACCATAGAATTAGTCTAACGTCATTACATTGCACTTCACTCACTTCAGTGTAATTTACACAGATTATGAAAGCATTAATGCATCAAGAGAGAATTATAGCGGTACATTCAAGATATTTTCATATATTCCTTTTGATTATATTTCTCTTACTGAGTTGTCAAGCTCACATCTTACATAACATTTTCAACATAAGAGTTTGTTGAGTCTGCTGAGACAGGAAGAACGTGTAGAAGATGAGTACTTTTACACATATTAGAGAGTATGTCATTCGGATCTTTTATTTTAAGACAATTTATCATTTATTATTTGCGTCCCAAAGTTGTCGGTCGTTACATTCAAATGTTGTTGGTTTTGTTTTAGCTTGTGACAGAGTAAAGTAGTTATTGGTATTTTGTTTTTTTGATCAGTGGATTGGATTATGTGTTATTTTGAGATTTCTGCTATAATACGGATACATTCTTGTTGTAATGGGGTTGTAGTATAGTTTTGCAGCAAGGAGTATTGTTCTGACAGTCAAATACTAGGGAAGTTCTACAATGGGGACTCCCCTGTGGTGAGCCCCCGTGTGGCCCAATCAGGGCCACACATTTCAATTTCAGGCACCATTATTTTTAAAGGAAAATTGAAATGTGTGGCCCTGATTGGGCCACACCTGGGGCTCTCCACAGGGGAGTCCCCATTGTAGAACTTCCCCAAATACTACTGGCTCAGCGGTAGGGCCCGCCGCGTCAACGGTGTTCTGCTTCCTTGAACATCAATTGTTCCATCTTTCAGTTTTGAGACTGATAAGTTATGTTATTTATTATCAGTTTGGTTTTTGTGCATTTATTTTAATGTATAATACCTTTGACAAGTGAGACTTACGCGTTCACTTAGTTATAAATTGTGGATGTGTTGAGCGTTCGGTTACTTTTTTTACCCTTGCCGAATGAACGAGTCGTCACACTAACAAACCTACGGCTATATCAAAACATGCCTAGTAGTATAATATGTACCATATAAATACTAACAAATAAGACAAATGGTAAACCCGATTTCGTCTTGTTCGCGTTCTGATCATGCCCCGATTTTGTTTTCTGGGAATAATCCGTTTCGTCGAGGTAAGGTTAAGTGGTTCTCTGTCCCTCGCTATGATCCTTTCTGGGTTCGCGATAACGAATTTGAGGCACGTCTGCAGCATGGCTGGCAATCTTCTGGGCCTTTGGAACCTAATTCTCTATCCCGCCGTATTTTGGGGCTAGGCCGCGAACTTAAAAGATGGAGTTTCCAAAAGCATGGCAATATAGCTAAAACTATAGCGACTAAGGAAGAGGAGCTTCGTGTTTTTCGGGAATCACCAGGCTATAACATTGAGATTGAACGTGGCCGTCTAAAGGAGTTGGACCATCTTTATACACTAGACGAGGACTATTGGAAGCAATGAGGGTGAACCGATTGGCTAAAAGGTATGGATAGGAATACGCGTTATTTCCATCATAAAGCAACCAGCCGTAGGACTAGAAATACTATCGATATTTTGTTTAATGAGCATGGTGAGGCGGTTATTGAGCAGAGGCAACTTGAGGGGGTGGTCTCCAGGTACTTTACGAGTATCTTCACATCATCGCAACCGCCACAACAAGACTTTGAGGAATGGAATTCTCTACTTTGTCTGACCTCCAGATACAACGTCTGAATGAGCCTTATACGGAGGAGGAGGTCCTTAGGGCGCTCAAGCAGCTCCCCGGGAGGAAGTCCCCAGGCCCTGATGGTATGCATGTTCTTTTCCTTGAAATATTGGCAGGTGATTGGTACTGAGGTTTTGCAGGTTATTTTGGCGGTTCTCAATGAGGGGATGGACCCTGGCTCGCTGTGTGAAACATACATTACACTTGTACCTAAGGTGGTGTCTCCTCCTCGAGTCACAGAGTTGCGAACTATTGCGCTCTGTAATTTGACTTATAAGCTTCTCTCTCGTGTTATCGTGAATAGATTGAAACTGGTGATAAATGATGTCATATCCGGTAATCAGAGTGCCTTTGTCTCAGGTAGGTTGATCACTGATAATGCCATTGTTGCTTTTGAGGCTTTCCATTCCATGAAGGTGGGTGAGCAGTGCTGTCATAATCATGCGGCGATTAAACTTGATATGGCCAAGGCTTTTGATCGGGTGGAGTGGAGCTATCTTTGGGGGGTCATGCATCAGATGCGTTTTCCTGGGGCTTTTATTGACTTGGTCCGTCAGTGTGTGTCATCAGTCACCTATCAGGCCTTGGTTAATGGTAGGCCGGGGCCCTTGATTGTACCGTCATGTGGAATTCGGCAGGGTGACCCTTTATCTCTGTTCATATTTATTATATGTGCAGAGGGCCTAACTGCTTTATTAGACCGGGCCACACAAGTGGGGTTGTTACGGGGCATCTCCTTTGGCGGGCAGGCGCAGGTTCAGGTTTCCCATTTACTTTTCGCGGATGACAGTATGTTGTTCTTTGAATACGAGGATGGGGTGTTGGATACTTTATTGGATATTTTCGCTCAGTATGGGACACTCTCGGGTCAGGCTATCAATTTTCACAAATCTAGTTTATATTTCAGTAGGGACATCCCTCTAGAAGCTCACGAGCAGTATCGGATACTCTCCAATTCCCTATTGGTGATGGAACGGGCAAGTATTTGGGCATGCCTTTTGTCACATGGCGGAATAAGCGGCAGGTATTCAATTTCCTCCGTGAGAAGGTGTGGAAGAAATTATCTGGTTGGAAAGACAAGCTTCTCTCCCCGGCTGGCAAAGAGATCATGATCAAATCGAGTTTGCAAGCTATACCCACTTTTATTATGCATTGCTTCAAGGTCCCTGTCACGCTTGTGCGGGAGATTGAAAAGTATATTCGAGGCTTCTGCTGGGGGGATACCGACACTAAACGTAAGATGCGCTGGCGTAGCTGAGATACCTGTTGTTTACCTAAAAATCTTGGAGGCCTTGGGTTCCGGAATCTGGAATGCTTCAATTTAGCCTTGCTAGCCAAGCAAGCTTGGCGACTCCTCATTTGTCCGATAGCGCTTGCGAGTCGGGTGCTTAACGCGAAATACCATTCCGGTACGACTATCATGGCTGCGGGGTTGGGTGCCCGGCCATCATTTTTTTGGAGGAGCATCTTGGAGGGCCGGGACTTGTTAGTGCAGGGGCTTCGGTGGCGGATAGGAGATGGCAGTACAATTTTTGTTTTTCATGATCCTTGGGTTGCTCGGCCGCTTCCTTTCGCTTAGCGCATTCGTCGCACTCTATGCCTACTGACTGCAAGGTTCAGGATCTGCTTTTACCGGGTACAATGCAGTGGAATTTACCACTTCTAAGGCAGGAGTTGCAGGCCTGGGAGGTAGATGCGGTTCTTCAAACTCTTATTACGGGGAGTTCCCACCCTGATAGATTGATATGGCATTATGAACGCAGAGGCAAATATACTGTAAAGTCCGGCTACTTCCTCACACTGAGCTTATATGGTGGCTTGCCTGACTCGCAACGTGCATCTTCATCTTCGGGGCCTGATAAGGTGTGGCGGGATATATGGAAAATTGGCGTTCCGCCGCGAGTTCACCACTTTTTATGGCGATGTATGCAGGATTGTTTGCCGATAGGAGAGCAATTTACTAGGCGCAACATGGGTTCGGGGCAATGTTTGGCATGTGGTGGGGAGATGGAGTCTCTGCGTCATGTGCTTTTTGAGTGTGTTTACGCCAGGAATATTTGGTCTGCCTCGCCCTTTGGCGGTCAGCTGCTGAGCCGTGGGTCGAGCTGTAAAGATTTTTTCAGTGATGTACTAGGACGGTATTCTCTGGAGGAGGCCTCTACTTTCTGTATGTTGCTCTGGAATCTTTGGAAAGCCCGCTGTAGTGTTGTTTTTTATGATACGCATATCTATATCTCTCATGTGGTTGCGTCATCTTTATCAGGGGCAGTGGAATATCGACAGGCTATGGCAGTTTCATCAGATGTGTTTGACAGATTAGCCCACCCAGTCATATGGAGCCCGCCATCTGCAGGCAGTTGGAAGTGCAACACTAATGCCTCCGTCACTGAGTCCGGATCTGGGATTGGTATGATCTTTCGAGATGCAATAGGATCGATTGTAGCTGCCTTCTCATTCCACTTTGACCCGGGCATTGAGGCAGAGATTCTGGAGATGCAGGCGATACTATTAGCGATGAGGGAGACCGGGTATCTCGGGCTATCTATGATTACCTTTGAGACTGGCTGTTTGACATGCGTACAGGCTTTATTAAGGGCGGCCGATGATTTGTCTGTTCTCAGTTGTTTAGCGCATGATTGTTTAGAGCTCGTACCGTCTTTCGAGTCTTCTTTTTTCTCCTTTGTTAAGCGGACGGTGAATTTTCCAGCACATTTGCTAGCTAGGCATGGTCTAGACCACTCTGGTCGTATTTCTTGGGGAACAAACCCCTCTCATGATGTAATTTATGCCGCTATTGCGGACTTGGCTTGAGTTAATAAAATTTTTTTTTATTAAAAAAAATATACTAACAAATAAAATGTACATAAACAAATCATCACTGATTAATAAAAAAAAGTAACGGATGAATAGTGACACTTTAATTGAATGCATGTAGTACCTAGATTTACTGCTCAATCTATTAAGAGAAATTATAAATTCAGGTATCTGTAGCATCTCTTATTTCATTTTAGGTTGTGTTAGATCTAACATTTTGTTTTAAGTCCTCCGTGCAATTATGTAAAAAGAGCCCGTGCAAATTTGCACGGGGCCGGTGGAAAATCCCACGGTGCGTGTGATTTTTTTTGGAGCAAAGTAAAAAAAAAAAAACATTAGTGAGGAGGATTCCACGGGTACGTGGGATTTTTTCACCGGGCCCGTGCAAATTTGCACGGGCTCTTTTTACACAATTACACGGGGGATGTAAAACAAAATGTCAGGTCTGACACAACCTAAAATGAAATAAGGGGTGCTACAGAGACCTGAATTTATAATTTCTCATCTATTAATAGCTATGTCAACTGTTCCGTTATTAGTTTTTTTTTTTTTTTTCTTTCTTTAACCACGATATCCTACACAACACAATCAATACCATACATTTTGTTGGGACCTATCACAATAAATATTTATGCAAATACCATTTCCCGTCTTTAAATGCACTATTTGAAGAAGTATATACGTGTCTCTTATGCTATTTTAGCCTCGAATTGTAAGTCATTTTTAATGTACTTTTAACTTCCTATAATATTGTAAAATTATTTCTTCAAAAAATAAAAATTGTAAAATTATTAGAAAACCATATTATTTACTCTGAAAATTCTGTTTGATGTTTACTACTCATAAACTTTACCTAGGGGTATTTATTTTGTAACATGAACTTGATATTCATTTCTCGAATTATAATTATAAAAGTACAGTTCCGCAACAAAAAAAAAAAATCTAACTTTTTAGTAACTGAAAAAAGGGAAGAAAAAAAAAATGCAGGTTACATATGAATTAATTAAAATTGTGGGAAAACTTGGGAAATAATTTTTTGGAGCTCAATCTGCTGCGGTGGATATTATAGAATGGGAATGGGGGTGATGCTGTTGCTTGCTTTGTAAGGCAAAATTGGTTACAGAAAGAATTGTGTTTGCTTATTTATTTATTATGATGCTGTTTACTTACTTGTAGAAAGAAAGGAACGTGACTTTGTTTTCTGGTCATTGTATATTTTGCCTCAAATGTTTTAGATTTATAACTAATTTAATTTTTGGACGGCTGTACCTACCTGGAGATAGTAATTTGTGTGAGATAAGTTTGTCTTGTGGTTATTTATTTCAGGGGATAAAAGATGCTTTCGGTCTCTTTTATTTCATGAATTTTACGTTCCTATTCATAATGTTTCATTTTAACACTTTAACACTTTATCTATCATTTTTGTTTTTACAGTATCAGTTCTAAATCTGATCCTTAATCCGGAGATTCAGCTTCAAGTCCTAGTAGGGACAAAAAGTACGTACGTATATTTTGTAGCCGTAAAAAAAAATGCATTATATCCAAGAAAATGAGTACCATAAAAAAATGAGTTTAATAACTTAGTTTAACCATCACACGGTAAGAAGGTGCATATAATGTATGGATAATATGCTTAACTTTTTTATACGCTTGCGATGTGTCTTTATTGATTTGGACTCATACCTTAAACTGGTGCAAGATCTCAGGTCTAAATACTTTCTCTTTTAATGATTTTTGTCGTATGAATGTTTGGGTAGCACCATCGAGTTTGGCTTCCCGGTTTTGGTCGGCAATAGTTGGCATTATTTCTTGGGTGATTCGGAAAACAAGAAACAAAATCATTTTTAGATCTCTTGTTTTGAATCCGGAGCGTTTGTTTAGAGATGTGCAAAGAATATTTTTTTCATTGCTTTCGAATGCTAATGGTAAGAAGGTGTTCTCCAAGAATAAGTATCCTCTACCAAGGATAGATGATCTGTTTAATCAGTTGCAAGGTAAGAAGGTGTTCTCCAAGATCGACCTGAGGTCCGGGTATCATCAATTGAAGGTTAAGATAGCAGATATACCGAAGACGGCTTTCAGTACAAGATATGGACATTATGAGTTCCTTGTCATGCCTTTTGGACTCACTAATGCTCCATCTGCATTTATGGATTTGATGCAGCGAGTTTTCATGCCGTACTTGGATAAGTTCGTGATAGTGTTCATAGACGATATCCTAGTTTACTCTAAGGATGAGAAGAAACACGAGGAACACTTAAGGATAGTGTTGGACACACTGAAGAAGAATCAGTTGTATGCAAAGTTTTCTAAGTGTGACTTTTGGTTGGATCGAGTGAGTTTCTTGGGTCATGTCATTTCGGGAGATGGCATTCAAGTTGATCCGGCAAAGATCGAGGCAGTTGAGAATTGGCCTAAACCTACCACAGTTTCAGAGGTAAGAAGTTTTCTTGGGTTGGCTGGTTACTACCGGAAGTTCGTACAAGATTTTTCGAAGATAGCTACTCCACTCACCAGGCTGACACAGAAGAATGTGAAATTTGAATGGACTAATGAGTGTGATAAGGCCTTTCATACCTTGAAGAGTAAGTTGACTACGGCACCAGTGTTAGCAGTTCCGGAGATTTTTGATAACTACGATGTCTACACGGATGCTTCGGGACAGGGTTTGGGTTGTGTGTTGATGCAAGGAGGAAAAGTGATAGCTTATGCGTCTAGGCAGTTGAAGGTGCATGAGAAGAATTACCCGACACATGATCTAGAGTTGGCAGCGGTAGTATTTGCCTTAAAGACTTGGAGGCATTACTTATATGGAGTTAAAGCGAGGATCTTCACTGACCATAAAAGTTTAAAATATTTCTTCACACAAGAGAACCTGAATATGAGACAGAGGCGATGGTTAGAGTTCGTTAAGGACTATGATTTGGATATTCAATACCATCCGGGTAAAGCAAATGTAGTGGCAGATGCTCTGAGCAGGAAACCAGTGTTTGCAGCTTCCAGTGTTGAGGCAGTGGCAGAAAGGTTAGATGGGCTGGAAATCGAAGCTTCGATCAGATTGAAGACCGGCAGTTTGTGGCACCGTTGTTAGCAAGGTCAGAGTTGATGGATGATATTCGGGGAAAGCAAGACGAAGACCCGGTTTTGTTGGACTTGAAGCGTGTTGCTAGAGAGAAGCCTACGGTTGGTTACGTGTTGGATAAGAGTGGAAATCTGTGGTATCGGGATCGTCTATGTGTACCCAATGTTGGCAACTTGAGACAAAGAATTATGGAAGAAGCACATAGGATAGCTTTTGCGGTTCATCCGGGTGCTACTAAAATGTACAGAGACTTAAAGGAAAGATTTTGGTGGCCCTCGATGAAAGTGGAAATAGCCAAGTTCGTGGCCGAGTGTGATGTATGTCAGAAGGTTAAGGCGGAGCATAGAAGACCCGGTGGAATGCTTAAGCCATTGGATATCCCGGAATGGAAATGGGATAAGATCACAATGGACTTCATCACCGGATTACCTAAGACAAGAGGCGGACACGACGCAATTTGGGTAATTGTGGATAGATTGACCAAATCTGCCCATTTCTTACCGTACAAGGTTGACATGCCATTAAAGAAGATGACGACACTATATCTGGACAATATAGTGAAGCTACATGGAGTTCCAATCTCGATAGTTTCGGACCGTGATTCGAGATTTGTAAGTCGGTTTTGGAAGAGCTTGCAAGAAGCCTTCGGGACCAAGTTGGATTTGAGCACGGCTTTTCATCCTCAGACAGATGGACAATCTGAGAGGACCATCCAGACACTCGAGGACATGTTGAGAGCTTGCGTTTTGGAGGTAGGCGGATCATGGGATGATTACTTATCGGTAGCGGAGTTTGCCTACAACAACAGTTTTCATGCAAGTATAGGCATGCCGCCGTTTGAAGCGTTGTATGGGAGAAGATGTCGCACGCCACTGTTTTGGGATGAAGTCGGGGAGAGACAGATTACAGGGCCAGAGATGGTTGAACAAGCAAAGGAAAGGGTTCAGTTGGTCAAGAAGAATCTGAAGGCAGCTCAAGACGGGCAGAAAAGTTGGGCTGATGTTAGAATAAGACCTCTTGAGTTTGAAGTCGGCGATAGAGTTTACCTCCGGGCTTCACCGATGAAAGGAGTGAAACGCTTTGGACAAAAAGGAAAGCTAAGTCCAAGGTATGTTGGACCTTTTGAGATTTTGGAAAGAGTTGGGACGTTAGCTTATAAGCTTCAGTTGCCAGAATCAATGTCAAGAGTCCATAATGTGTTTCACGTTTCAATGTTGAAAAAGTGTCTGACGGAGAATGATGTGGAAACTACGGTTGACCCAGAAATCTTACAAGATAACCTTGCTTACGACGAAAGACCGATCAAGATTCTAGACCGGAAGGAAAAGATGATTAAGAGACGGATGATCCCCTTGGTGTTAGTTCAGTGGAGCAATCATTCACCCGAGGAGGCAACTTGGGAAGTGGAAAGCGACATGCTTAGTGAGTTCCAAGAGTTTGGGGATTTACCAGGTATGTTCTAGTTTCGAGGACGGAACTCCTTTTAAGGGGGGGAGAATGTAATATTCCGATTTTCGGGAAAGGGCAGACGTGTCTTTTTGCGAAAACGAAATATTAGGTTCGGTTCCCTTTTTATTCGGAGTTAATTATTTGGACATATTTATATGTATAATTTCGAGTTTTATATGTATAATTAAAAGGGAAAATCAGTTTTGTGGTCAAGGGCAATTAAGGAAAAGAATTAACCCTCTTTAAGACCTAACTTAAGTCAGGGATTTTCAGTTTTCATTCAGCCTTTTCCCCCTTCACTTATGCGATTGAGAGAAAGAGAGAAGAGAGGTTTGAAAGTTCTTCACTTTTGCTAAGGGAAAGTTGATCGTTTTCAGAACGGATTCAAGAATTGGACTCGGTGTAAAGGGCGCAGCATTTTTGGCATCAGTTCTGTGGGATTGCAGTAGATTTTCAGAGCAGTTTTGATCAGTTTTGGGGCTGCAAATAGGTAAGAGAAACAGTCCTATGAATTCCATCATTAGTTATAAGGAATTGATCATGTTTTACGGCTTCTTGGTGTTAGAAATATGAATCTTTATTTTGGTTAATGACTATAGTTGTTATAGTACGTCTAGATGTGGATTCTCGTGTTGTTGTGTTGGTTATTTGCTGGTTTTTGGTTGAAATACGATCTGGAAATCGCATGGTGTTGAAGTTAGGGTTTAGGTCGAACCCAGGTGAACGAGCGTCCGGTATTCTGGACGAGCGTCCAGCCTAGGTTCCACCTTGGACGAGCGTCTGGTTGTATTGGACGGGCGTCTGAGGTGCAATTTTACATTCAGGATTGAAATGGGTTTTGTTGGACGGGCGTCCACTATTTTGGACGGGCGTCCAGTAAGCTTGAACGGGCGTCCAAGTCCTTAAACGGGCATCCAGTTTTGTACTGCCTCCTTTCTATGTTAATTGCTTTTCAGCTTTGAAAACATGCTTAACTACATGAAACCTTTATATATGATATGTTAACATGGTATAAACATAGACAAGCCTGAATTGAGCTTCTGATTCGTTCAGTTAAAACACCGAATGTACTCTTAAAGGGGGTTGAAGTTCGGATCCGTCGGAAGAGCATGATAGGCTTGTGCTTTGATGAATTAGGATTCATCAATGTCTGTGTATGTGCTAGGACTTGTCCGTGTCTAGTGGTCTAGGAAGAGAGTAGTATGTGTGAGGAGATTATTTGAAAACACTTAGGCTGGCTAGTTAATAACTTAATAAACAACGTATGTGACTAGTAAAAGATTAAACAACATGTCTCTCTTGGCTAGGCACCAGGCTAAATCGCGATGCATGTGCTACCTCTGAAGGTGGAGGAACTTCATAGGTCAAAAGACCCTAAGTACGGAGGGACTCTGCTGAGGTGTGCGTGCTATCGGAGTCTACCTTTTCTAGACTTCGTGGATATTGGTGTGATCCACTGATATGTTGCAAAAGAGTGTCCCCAAGGTAGAAGAACTCTGTAGGTCAAAGACCCTAAGTACAGAGGGACTCTGCTGAGGCGGATGCGCGTAGTGCCCTTGAGTGCGGTTGTAACATAGATAGGCTAAGTAGAAACAGTTAGTCACAACATGTTGATGAGCATGAGGTGAACCTTAGATTGAGTCGGTCTCACTTAATCAACTAACTAAATAATTAACTTTTCGTTATAACTATGATTGCTTTCATAGCTTCTCTTTCTTTCTAAGTACGTTGTACTTACCTCGAATGCATACTTTTTCTATGTGTTTGGGGACGAGAAGACGAACAGGTTTACGAGGAAGAATTTGACGACGACGTTTGACGCCGCTCGTTGAAGAATCAAGATGCTTCTTTTCTGCTTTTCTTTGGTTGTACTTTCGTTACTTTTGAGGTAGACCACCCGTTTTTGATGATTTGTCGTATTCTGTCTTTTGGGATTTTCGTACTTTTCCAAATGTAATAGTTTACATTTCTACCCTTAGATTTCTTTTCTACTCTTTAATTTTGGGAAAAATTTTATATACCCGAGTTTTGCTTCCGTTTTGCCTTTAATTTGATACGACGTAGTAGAGGCTTACGTATAAAGTGAATTTATTTTTATTTTATACGTGCCGAATGTTTCTTTTCCGGATAAGGACTCGGTGTCCGGGAACGGGGCGTTACAGCAGGTTTGCAGGTGCATCTTTTCTCCTTTTCGTCCAAGGTTGGAGTGCGGCTGCTGTGATATGGTTTTTTTTTTTTTTGGGAGATGTAACGGCAATGGCGGATTCAGAAATTTCGTTGAGCGGGGTCCGTAACTATTTTCCAAGTAATTTTTTTTTTCACGGGTCTGAAATATCTTTCTTTAGGTAAAATGTAGAACTTTTATTTGTTTAACGGGGTCCGCAAACCCTTTTTTGCTATAAGGTAGATCCGCCTATGTGTACTGGGCTTTCTCGGTCAATAAAAATGTATTTGTTGATCTCTTTTGGTTGCACAAAGCTATTGTAATTCAGCATTTTGCTGACTTTGCTAATTTTCTGGAACGCTTTGTACTCTATTTTTAGCAACTTGCTGATAATATAAATTTTGGATGTTAAACATAAAATAAAATTTTATAATAAGTTACTCAATAATATATATATTATATCTCAAGTAACTTTATTATGGTGCATTACATAAGACATGTTTATTAGTTGAAGTTGTCAAATGTTTATTATACACGTTTACATGCTTTTAATTATTTTAGGATTTGAGTTTCACTACTAGTTAGAAAGGGACAGGTCCAATATATCATCAACCATTTTTTTATTTAAGATATCATCAACCAAATTAATTAAACAACTTTAAATGTGCTTTATATATTCATTGGCAATCAATAAAGGGCCTTGATGTTTTCAAAAATAAAAATAAAAATAAAGGGCCTTAATATATAGAAAAATACATATTAAAAGTTGCAATTTTTTATTATTATAAACATTTTTTTCCATGCAAAAGTAGTATGGGTAATGATAGAGTTACTTCATCTCATCTGTTACACAATAACTAAGGCGGTTGTCAAAATCACACAGATTAAGAAAGTAATTAAATGTTTTGACTTTGATTAGATAAAAGACTAGAATACCCTTATAGAAAATAGAGTAAATAATGATGGTGCACAGTGTATGGAAAAAATAAAAAAGATGAGTAAAAAGGGAAAAAATGTATTAAATTTTGTATTAAAAAAATATTACGCATTACTTATTTTGAAACAAATTTTTTTAACAACCGTCTCAGTTATTTTAAAATGGAACGAGCAGCAGTAAGAAGTAAAACACCTTGACCACGTGGAAGTTTAGGAACTGTGTGTACCAACAAAAAGTGTAATTTTTTATATATATATTTAGTCAGAGAGATGATAAGAATAAGAATTGCTTAAAATAAAAAAAATAAAAAAAAAGAATATAATAAAGAAATAATAAGAGGTGTTCCAGATAAGGGTCTCACATTCCATGATTCATACATCCACTTGATGAACAAAAAGATGAGGTATGTGTGAATCAACTCAACCCCAATAACTCACAAAAAAAGTTCCACTCATTGAATTCCCTATTTTACCCTGATAATAAGTCAAAGGGATGATGAGGAGGTATTATTGTCTTCAAATTTTTTCCCAGCTAAAACATAGCAGGATTTTTGCAGCTTTTTTTAATGAAGATTGTGCACTTTTCATACAACACACACACACGGCTTGGGAAATTTAAAAAAGCTGACACAAAGTGTATTGAATTACACTTTTCATCATGTGAATTGAATCAAAAATAATAAATTATATATACAACGTAAAAATACTAACCCTAAACCACATCTCAAAATGTTTTTTATTTTTATTTTTATTTTTTATATATAGATTTTTGTAATGTAAAATGTACGGATTATATGAATTTATTTATGCGTGTGTTATATGTATCATTTCACAAAGGGAATCATGGCTGTGCGGCAGTTGTACTACCTCCCAAATCCTCCATGTTTACACCATAAAATCAACATTAGTGTAAGAAATTACTCATTTAAAACCTCTCATATTTTCATAATGGTCTGCAACAAGATGAGTTGGGGATGGTGCTGCTCTGCTACACTTGACACTTGTCTTTCAAGGCCTAATTAATTCCAAACAAGGATTTCACAAGTTTGATGAACAAAACATTATGTCTTGGTGGTGGTTGAATGCATTTTTGTTTATCTCCATTAGATTCAAGTCCTAGTAATAGAATGTATTTTAGTATGTTATACTTTTTGTTTTTATTTATAGGCTTTATTGTTAAAAAGGACAAAATAAGAGTGGAAATGTGTAAAAAGGACAGTGGAATTTTTTATTGGGTGAAAAGGACAAACCAAACAGTGGAATAATCGATTCCACTGTAAAGACAATGCAACCAACAGTGTATTTTGAGTAACAAACAGTGGAATTGTCCTTTAACACATGATTTTTTTCCACTGTCCTTAATCCTATTTTCAACTTTTTTTTGTCCTTTATTACCACTCCCCCTTATTTATATACATAAGGAAATTTGTCCCTCGTTATGAAGTTGCTATTCTTTTCTTCTTCTTTTTTAAATTTTTTTTTTATAGGAAGGTTGTAATTCGTAAACTATTCTAAGCTAATGAAAAAAAAATAAAAAAATCACCAAAATCTGGTGTGCCACGTGCATAAACCGTCAAATGTGACCGTTGAAGGCGAAAAAATCAACCGTTTCCATGAATAAGGAGAAAAAAAAAAAAAAAAAACAGATTTTCTGTGCATTTCCTTCACGCTAAGGTGCAGTAAAGCCATAATCCGACATTGTTTTGCCCAATGTTTGAAGGTTTTACATCTTCAATCTTTGTGATGAAATAACCAAAACCTATAGAGAGAAAAGACTCCACCATATATAAAAGAAAGATCATGACGTGCACATCGAATGGTGTCAATCCATGAATGAAGAAGACGATCCCGTGTCCAAAGGGAGACGACTCGGGGGCCGGGGGGGGGGGTGCTTTACGGCTTCTTTTTCGACGAAATTGGGGGTGGAATTTGCTTTCAACTAACTCTAAATTATACTTGTTGTGAAGAGCAATAACAAATACATGAATGACTGAATACTCTCCTTAGGAGAAGAAGAGTAATAGTATTGTTTTTTTTGTTTTTATTTTAAAGCGCTAATTAAAAAACATCACATTCTTCTAACATTTATTAGTCGCAGATTTTGTAGACTTTTCTTCTAACATAACAACCCAACATGTAATAGTAATCCCCGTTTAGGACCATCCTTCTTGTCAAACATCAATTACTTATTTCCTTTCTCTCGTTTTATTCATATTAAATTCTATTGTCGGATTCCAACCACAGGCTTTAATTGAGTTCAGAGAAAGAAGAAGAAAATATATATATATATATATATATATATATATATATATATATATATATATATATATATATCTTTTACGTAGGGACTATTAGAGGAATGTCACATGCGGCAAAAAATAAAAAATATTTTTTATGTTGTTACACATATGACGCTAATATAAAGATTCGTTTCAACAGAAAATATTCATTTTAGAATTATCCCAGATTTCCTCAAAAAAAAAAAGAATTATCCCAGATGAACATACATATAGGAGTCAATCCACTTTCCATAATCGTCACATACAGTTTGTAAAGTTTCTCAATATTAAACGGATGAATTGTTATATATATACATAGATATTACAATATTTGGTTTTAGAGATATAATTCAAGTCCTTCATTTCTTCCAACCTAAAACTAGGGTAACCAAAGTTTTATGATGATGATTGTAACTCAACGACTCATATTCAGTCGGATGTCACGCCTAATTTAACCGAAAATAATGGCTACCTTCCTAACTCCTAACATCTCTTATTGATACTGTGCTGTCCTAGCTGCATGGCATAGCATATTGGTTAAAGAATATGAGTGTTGTAATGAAAAACCTTACTTAGCTTACCGGGATGGTGGTTTTCCACTTATTGAATAAAGATAGATCGTTTTTCAAAGGAAAAAAAAAAAAAAAAAACCTTACTTAGCTGGAGCGTGGTGCATAACATACTGGTTGAACAACTTGAGTGTTGTTGCGACAACCTAACTTAGCTGGATCGTGAGGCTCAAATCATGTATGCAAACGAATTAAAAAAAAAGAAGAAAAAAAATTTAAAACGGTCTCGATGCACTGAACCATTACGATGCGACGTCAAATATTTTGGAAATATAATAACATATAATCTAAAGTCGTATAGTTCATAGCATAAAACTCTAAAAATAACAAAATTCTACATATTTAAAATTATTGATCATAAAACATCTCACTTATGGATTAACAAACTATCATCTCACTTATTGACCTCAAAAGCTATGCCTTATTATTGAGTCTTGACGTTGTGATGTATGTTCATCTCTAAATAATGGTGATATACCAACCCGACCATGTCTTGAATACAAATGGACTGGAAAAATATCTTCTAATTATGTCACATGCTATTCAATGCCAACTTTTACTTCAACCCGATGTGATGATGACATACTTACTTACTACTAACAATTAAGGATGGACCAACCAAATGGTGCTAAAATTGAGCCATCTTTTCTTCTAAATTCGTTAAACTTCATTATCACTGAAAAATAAAAAGATATATCAAATGAACTACAGAAAGAAACTATCGATGATGAACTTAAAGGACACTTTAAAATTTGAAACCCCGAGCCCCGCCTGGTGCATAATTAGTGTGTGTTAAACCTTTCGTATCCAAAAAAATTGAACCACGTTCAAAACCACCAAAAACAAAGTTATAGTAGGTAAAGTACATGATTTTTGTTGTGGTGGGGGGTGGAATTGATAGTAACATCATACAGTTGTCCTAAACCGATGAGAAACCTTAGTGTTTACGTACTTACAGAATCGCAGCAATACTACGGGTAGGGTTGTCAGATCCTTCAACGAAGTTGTTTCTCCCTTACTGTGACAAGTGGAGCAACTAAGCTTTTGAAGTCTGAACCACCTGGGAAACTAGTCTACACAAACGCAATATTCTCAAGTATCCTGTTCTAAGTCCTCTCACAGCTTCCACAATTTCACCAATCAATGGTTCTACTGATG
The DNA here is from genome assembly GCA_024500145.1 of Gentiana dahurica var. dahurica. Lineage (NCBI taxonomy): Eukaryota > Viridiplantae > Streptophyta > Magnoliopsida > Gentianales > Gentianaceae > Gentiana > Gentiana dahurica. The sequence goes on from CM044898.1 coordinate 45,345,300, forward strand.
AACCATTGCTTGTGTTTCCAGTTGCTAGCTGAGAGGGAATAATCTCTGATGGATAAATGCCCCTGGAAGGAATAGCGAGATCAAAAAGACGAAACGAAGCTGGAGTAAATTTTATCAATATTTCTAACATCAAATAACGTAATAAATGCAGGACCGCAACAATAACAGGCCAGATATATCCATTGTTCATGCAGAATTACAATACAGGATATTACCGCTTCAAACAGGACAAGTCAAGCGTCAACATCACTTTCTTCCCACTTTTGAAGTTGAAGAAACAAGTATGCAAATCCAGCAGTTCATCTGCATCTTAAAAACCGCCAACGTTATTAGCAGAAATGCCCATATAAATTATATAATAAGACGACTTAAAAATGTGATAAAATTAAATAACAGCATTGCATGATGGCCGTAACAAGTATTCCTACACAAAAGGCTACATGCTGAAACAGTGGGGTATTTTACAGCCCAGCACTTGCATCTTATGCAAGGATGCAGATGAAACCCAGGAACACTTGTTTTTTCAGAGTTCATAAAAAGACTCCAGTTCACCATGTTGTGGAATTCAATTATTCGTCAAAGGCTATTTTTTTGGGAGACAGTTTGTCATGACTCAGAAACTTGGGAAGAATGTAATCCAAAGAAGTTTGGCACTGTCCTAAAATGAAGGTTAGATCTAACCATTTAGTTTGAGTTCATTCCAGACTGACATTTATTAAACCACAACCTCATCCAACACTTGTGTATACCATTGAAAAAAACCATCAACACCATTTCAGTCAGGCACAAATGATCACTAACGATGTAAAGAAGTTTCTCAAAAGTGACAAAAGGAGCCGCTTCGGTTGCACATAGGTGAGTCTGAGAGCAAGGAGCAGTTTTTTGAAAACAGTAGCAAATACCAATAAAATCAGGTACGACTACGAATGTCCTGAAACTCTTTAAGCATTTATGATAGAGGAATAGGTGTATCACAATTTGTTGTTCTCAGGATTTGTAATCTAGCTTCATAAACAAAAGGAACACAATCCTATTCAGGTTGTTCAATCACAAGTACAAAACTGGAGCCATGTTTTTCCCATGCATTAGGAAACACAAAAAATCTCAACATGCCAGGATGTACATCTTTCTAAGTGGAAAACAGCAATACAAAAGATAATAGTTTAATATTTGTAAAGCATGTTGCTTTTATTGGAGAAGCCAAACTTTGTCCACAATTCACTTTGGAAGCCCTCCATATATCATGTCACATTGTATTGCTGAACAAATCTGAGGACTAACGGCAGACAAATGCACTGTTTTTCCTACTAACTAGGTAAGAATAAAGAAAAGGTAAATGAATGTGGCACGTCCTTGCTTGCTTAGTGACATCTTTTAGCGTTTTTTAGCAAAAATAAGCCAAAAGAAATTAAAACATGATTAGAGGCATGAACTATGTCTATCAGTTGATCATCAATGTGTCTAAACTATCTTGTTGGTCAAATTTTTGCTCTCAAGTCAACACAAACTACTTTAAAAACACAACTTAACAAAAGATGAAGGATTTTCTCTCATTTAAAAATAGATATCAATATCCTCCAAGATGTAAAAACTAATGTCAACTTAAAGATCTATTCTTAAAAAAATATCAAAAGCTTATATTAAGCTCTGAAAATAAGAAAAGAATAATTGACAAGGGGGGAAAGATCATAAGATTGCTTTTCATGTACCTGAGGGACAATGAAAGGCTGTTCGTGTCATATTTTGGAGCTCTAATTTTGCTTGTTGCATCTCCTGAACTACATCTACCAAATTACCAAGAACTGCAGTAGTCGCCTGTATAAAAGATTTAAACAGCACAGGTGATAAATATGTGCTCATTCTAGCATAGCCGTCAAAGTGTGTAAGGAGTTTGATCTGTACTAGTCACAAATCAGATTTGAGAGAACAGAATCACTTACTTGGGTCTCTTGTGCCAGACTGCTTGAACTAAAATATTTTCGAGTGGTCTCAGCATTTAAGACAAAGGAAAAGGCTGTGCAAGCATCCAAACTTGGAAAGTTCTATGACACCCAAAATAGAAGCAAAATGAGGTTAAAAAAAGTATATCAATGACTGCTGCAATAAAGAATAAGGACATACTTGGCTAATAATTTTCTCATCCAATCTGTTAGATATGATCATGTCTGATGCTGGAGCAAAGGTAACATTAAAACTGCAGTAATAAATACATGTAGAAATCCATTAGACAAAATCATCATAAGAGGTTAAGGTTTCTGTACCCAAGTTGCGGAGGGGGTGCCATAAAGAGAAACAATCCAACCATTTCATATTCAAGTCCCAAAAACTTGCCATGCAAAAGCTACAAATTATATTCATCTATTCTGAACCTACCTTTGACTAATAAAACCAAGGTAGTTGAGAACTATAATGTGATGACCTTCTCTACTCTTGATCTCATTGACAGCCCAAATCTGATGAGAAAACAGACAAATACCTCAGCAACAGACAGAAGAAACAAAATGTCATCATGTCACAGATATAGAGAGTGAATACTTGAAACCTTTGATTCTGAGAGAATGTCACGGCAACATAATTTCTTGATCAGATGATCATTAACCGACTCAATGATGTCACACCTTGGCTCTACTTTAATCTTATGAGCAGTGGTAAGTGTTTTCATCAGGTTTGAAGCTTTTCTATCCAAAGCTTCAAGTGTCTGCTTCATTGCCATAATTTTGTCACCTGTAACCTGGGATTGGCACATTGCACAATAATGTGTACAAATGTATTGATTTTTTTCTTCTGAAAATGTAAAGCAAAGCATTTCTAACAAATAAGTGTAGAGAACTTACAAATCAACAAAACCAGTCCATATACTAATAAGCGTGATCAGAATATTAGAATATAATAGAATGCAAAAACCACTTCTAGGTAACATAAAGAAAAACAGCAACCATCCCAAAAGCTTAAGACAAATGGAGAATCCAAATTCAGAAGAGCAAACAAGAATAAAATTGGAGCAATGTTAGACTGAATACATGTTCTTTAGTGTTCCCGCAAGAACACACTATGGTTATGAGGGCTACAAAATTTTAAAAGTCGCCTTTGACGGGCATTATGAAAATTTGAAACAACTCCATGTTGAAACCTATTACCCTAGCAATCATAGACACAAATATAGATTGGAATAGCCTACTGCAAGAAGACACCTTTGAATGGCAGCAGATAAAAAAAAGGGGAAAGAAAAAGGCCTTGGAAAGACAACACGTGCGCAACTACATAGAAAATATATGCGCGTATCTGTGTGTATATGATTTTGAAACTTAAGCCATATACGTAGATTGCTTATCTTTTTGAGTGTTCAAAATCTGTTTGATTTGGAGCAAGAAAGGATATATCAACTGCATCAAAGCATAATTTTTGTTTAATGAATAAAAGCTAATAGATTTGAGCACAGCTGGAGTAAAATGTACCCATGAACCAGCATAGCAAGGATTAGAGTTTATATCTCAAACTCAACATTCATTATCATGACTACATAATTTTTGACCATTTGTAGAAGAAATATCCATTGAATGATATAAGAAAATGATTCAAACAGCAACAGGTAAAAAGTAGAGTGCAAACATACCTCAGTCCTGTTTTTTGAGTGTACCAAATTTTGGTAATCAACAATATCACCTTCAGCATGTCCCATGCTTATAGACAGGGAGTCTACTTTCAGCTTTTGAGACTCCTCAATGCCAATCTTTAATTTCTGTACTTTCTCCTGTAAATAAATTGATTTGTCTCAGCCTACAATGAGCCAAATGAATCAGGCAAATAAGGAAAATCTATAAAAGTTAACCCCACCAGCAGTTTCTGCTTCTTGGCACGAACAAGCTGCAGTTTCCCCTTTTCAAGGATTATTTTGTGAAGTAAATTTCTTGCTTCACATTCTCTGCAGAGTTCTCGCTGAGTATTAATATCAATTCAAAAACGAGATGGCATACAGATGCAAACTTCAAAAAAAAAAAAAAAAAAAAAAAAAAAACATTTCCGCCTTTTTAAAAGTAAAGCACTGAAGTTCACCTTTCATAGTGAAGCACATCACCAGAAGCTCTTTTCTAGAGTAAGACAAATTCACTCAATGTCAAACATTCAGTAAATAATATGTGATTTTGTGTGAATTTTTCATCGCTTTATATACATTGTCATGAGAGGGCACCTGATCAATGATTCTGTTGCTTAAAATTCCATAAGCTTTGGATCTCCTCAGGCAAACCAAGTGATCTTCAAGTAGCTCAATCTGTGTTCCAAGGAAAATTATAGAATAGTACAGGAACATGAGGGGGAGGAAAGTACTACCTCCGTCCGCAAAATAGGTCTTTTTGCCTCTCCTTTTAGTCCCATAATATAAGTCTTTTAAGAATACCAATAGAGGATCCATTACCTTTTTCTTAATCTTACCCGCCTCAACTTATTATCCATCCAACAAGTTTTCATTACTGTACAATTATTGCATTAATGATAGTCAAAGTTTATATTTGACTTCTTCGCTGAAAATTTATGGCATTCTCCACATTCAAATCTGTGTTAAAACCTATAAAAGGACCTATATTACATAACGGAGGTAGTAGTAGTAGTGATATTTCCAGAAAAGAGTAACAAATTGTATGTCATCTAGAGTAAGAAGTGGGATACCGACGAAAGATTTAGCTTATCAATTGAAGAGCAAAACACATTTTCTGCTTCCTTCAAGAACTTGGGATAGATCTGCCATCAGAATCAAGAATCAGTCCATCATTTTATATTTGGATCACAAGCATAGATTCATTGACGAAAGCCTAAACAAATTCAGCCAGGCAGAATTAAAAGAAAAGGTTGCATACATTAGTCCAATGCTTCAATTTGTGGCCAACAACAGGTGTTCCCTGGCCAGCAACAACATTGTCTCTGATTCTCTGAATTTTTGGACTCCTACTGCATGCAGCAGCTTTGTTCCTAATTCCTTCAGCTGCCGGTTTCTTCGTCCTTTTGCGACCCGGAGAGTTGCTTTTATTATGGACAGGAGACGAAACATTTTCCACCTCAGGCATGCCTAAACTTTTGCTGCTAATTACTTGAGGACCATTCTTACTGGGACTTCCAGTGAAGCTATCCAACAGGTTCTGGTACATAATGTTCTGAGCATTAGAAGCAGACAAACTGTAATAGCTATTTCAAAATGTTTCTTAGTGCACTAGTCTCCAGGGCAAATGTGAAAGGAAAGAGAGCTCCGGAAAAAGTTTACATTATCTGATCATAACAGTAAATCAGTAGTGACTGGTGGTACAATTGTAATTTTCAGCTTACTAACTGAGACATAATTTTTTTTCAAAAATGTCATTGTCAAGGTGTAGATTAAGAGAATGATATTGAGACAAACCAGACCTTTCTGACAATCACTTCCTTCATGTTCCTATGGACTGATGCAGCAGCTTCTGATTCTCCTCCAGGATGGTCACTTCCAAACAAAGAGTTATCCATGCCACTTTGGATATTATCAATCAGTTTCCCAGTCGGGGTTTTAACGGTTTCAATATTTTGAAGAGTGCTTAGCTGACGAGAATTAAAATCGACTGGTAAAGTCTGATCAGTTTGATTGGAGCTATTTAAAACAACTTCTCCAGGCTGTAATCTACTTCCAAGAGACAAAGAACCAGACTCATCAACATCTGATGTAGAAATATTAGCATTGATAGCCCTTCCTTCAAATCTGAATCATGACCAATGAAGAAGGTCTGAAGGTTTTTAAGCCGACTTCGCAACAGTGAATTGTCAAGAAACAGGCCAGTATCTTCCGGCAACACCTTCTTAGTTATCGAAACATCATCTAGAGAAGAAAACTTATGAGGTGCAGTAATTGCTTTCTTCTCTCTCACATGCTCATGGCCAACTTCAGGCAATAAAGAATCAGTTGCAGCAGGAACCATATTTGCTGCGGTCAGACTTTTTGGTCTGAGATGGTCATCCTTCACATTAACAATTGTACGTCCTTCATCTGAAGGGTCCTCAACCCGGTCCCTATCTTGAAGGGAAGGGTGCACTATCTCATGTTTATCCTTAGGATCACTTAACAGCTGCCCCTCAGAACCACTAACAGGTCTATCCAGATGTTCATTATGAAAACTATTCATTTCTTCTAACAAAAACGTACTGATAGGTGAAGGTTTAGAAATATCTAATGCTCTGTTATCTGCAATTTCAAGTTTAACTGTAAGAAAAGAAGAAAAGGGAGAAGCTGCAATTGATTTCAGTTTCAATATACTTTTCTGGATTGATGGAGCAATCTCGTCATGCACTGCATTCTTATTAAGAAAAGAAGAAACAGTCTTATCTTGAGGAGTGACAACAGATGTATACATGCCCGGAGATCCCATTTCAGGAATTCGTCTTCCCTTGCCAGGTGAGCAGCCGACATCAGGAGTCACCAAACACGTAAGCTTGACTTGAGAATCATTACTAGTTAGTACCTGTTTTACCTTCGCAATTGAGGAGGATATCAACTCCATCATCGGGGATTCAGACTGAATATTATCTGCTGTACTTTGCATACCTAAATGTAATGAAGTTTTCAAAATGGGGGATGGACCAGGCAAGGAATTGGAGTTATCGATCAAATTTTCTGAAGGAAAAGTATCGGATGTACTGGATAAAAAGCAATTTTTAGGAGAAAAGGCAGAAACAGTTTTTCCCTTACCCAAATTGTTGTGAAAAGAAGAAACTTCATTTCCATTGTCCATAATACTCATGAGTCTCTCATTAACTTTCGATGTCGAATATTTACTTCCCATGCCCCTAGGTGATGATGAAGCTACACCAGTGGGAGAGGCAGAAACACTGGATGAATTTTTTGCATCCTCTGTCGAAAGTGCTTCCATTTCAGGGGAAAGTCTCCCATAGTTGTACTTGGAAGGATTGTCCACAATAAGACTCATGTCACTTAAACCACTACCACAGTTTACATTCCCAGAAGAAGAATGAGAAATTGGTTTCAACACAGTCAAATCCATGGAACTTCCAACGGTATCATTTGTCGGGGACTTTTGCTCGAAAGCTAAGTGAACGCCTGCTGGAGTTTTTAAGTCAACACCTAGATTTGATTTAGCATTGTTAGATAGGGAATCACCTGTTGGTGTCCTTAAGTCAGCTCCTGAATCTGATCTTGCAAGGCTACGAAAATGCATAGAGAAAGATGTCGAATCCAGAGTAACTTCATGGTTGTCATTTGAGGCTGCAGAATCAGATAGACGGCCAGGACGTATAAAACTGGCAGAGACTGGACCAAAAAAATTATCTTCTGCAAGTAAAACAAATAGAAATAGAAATATGTCCACATATCAATATTGAGAGAGAGAGAGAGAGAGATGCATAGAAAAGGTCCGTGCATCCTCGGAACATACATTGACATAGAAGCAACAACAACATCACAAAAAAAAAAAAAAAAAAAAACAGAGATAAGATACATTGTACACAAGAATATTAAAAGTGAACAAAGTTCAAAACTCTACCATTAACAAGTCACATTATTAACACAGGAAAATAGAAGACGAGATGGCTGAGTTGTACTTTTGGCACATCTACAAATTACATGATCCACCAAAGGATATAGTCACTGTCTCACAGCCAGGACAAAATCTTCACCAGCAAGTTTTGGCAACAGATGATGCATTTGGCTAGAGTAAAACTAAACTTCAGCTCTGCCTACCACCCAAGAACTGAAGGACCTGGTTAACTTTAGCAGAATACTGGTCTTAAAAAATTTAGAATTTTCCCAATGACCAAGCAAGAATGAAACACTGGGATTGAGGGAGGAGAAAGAATTTGAAGTAAACGATAAAGTTTGCCTCAAACTTCAACCTTCCAGACAGATCTCTCACCTTAAGAAGAAGCTTGAAGCTGACGGCCATGTATTTTGCTCCCTGTCCAATTGAACCAAAGATGAACCTTGTAGCTTATAAGTTGAAGCTTCCCTTAGGATGCAAGATTGCCTTGTATTCTATGTTTCAATGCTAAAGACGTATGTCCGGGACCGGATTTGAGCATCAGCTCAACCTCCTATCACTACTGATGGACAAATAATAATGGATCCTGACACGATCCCATCTATTCGCACTACCGAGAGCAATAAGCCAATAACACTATCGTGGTTCAAAGGTTGATGAACTTAGACGTACAACAAGCTTCCTCGAAAGATGCTGCTTATGTGATGTCTAAATTGCCCAATTTTCCACCTCGTACGCCCAAGGAATGTTTAAAGGGGAAGGGGATCCAATGAATCAGCTGAATTCTAGTTTTTTTTTTTTTTTTTTGAGGAGGAAAGTACTAGCGTTAGGAAAACCATTAGGAACGAAGATGAGGCATTTTCTAGTTGACCGTTGGAACCGCTTGCTATGTTCTATCTTACATGTTTATAACCCATATGCTGGCAGAAGTTGGTGGCAGCTTAGTCTGAAAGTTTTCGTGGTTTTAAATTGTAATCCGAAGGCAGAAGAAACCATGAATGAATATGATATGAATCGACTTCCTCCTAATCTCCTTGCTCACTAAATCAATTACTTATTCTCCACTTTGCTTTGGTTCTGTTTGTTACAAAATACCATGCTGCAACTACCTAAATTATAAAAATAAAAGGCAATCAAAAGAAGAGACTAAAAAGTCGACAGTAAGATTATACCCAAAATATCCAGAAAACAGCACAGGTGTAAATAAGATGCATATCGCACAAACATTAAGCATCATTGTTTAATAAGGAAACTTGCCGTCATTGGAGGTTGCAGAACCGATAGTACTTCCAGGGGAAGGCGATCCAATCGGCTTCAAAAATGAAGGCAAGCCTGAGAAATCGTCGTCATCATCCGTTTCATCATCCCCGCCCTTCCTATCCTCATCGTCTACACATTTTGCATTTTGCGAAGCATGAAAATCCAATAGCATTTTCAGCTCCTCGTTTTCATTTTCTGCGACTTTAGCAGCAGCTGACTCGTCAGCAATAGCAAGCGCCTCATTGTACTCCTCATCGCGGTCGAAGAAGTGAACGGAAGTATTTTCAGCAAAGCTCACTCTTCGCGACCGTTTTCTTTGAAGAGCCACGGCTGTTCCGCCGTCTGAGTTCTCCCCTGCCGCTCCATCTTCGTCACCACCGGCGGTGTTGGCACCGCGCTTCGAAGACATAGTAGCAAAACAGTACAGTTGGAATTATGAGGAAAACTTGAGCTATTGGATTCACCTTTGTTTCCCGTTTAGGGTTTATTTTTAATTCGGGAGAATTGAGTTCAACTTCCGACTGTTAAGTGACGGGAACAAATGAGGATTTTGGGCGGGAAAGGTTTGGGCGCCTATACAACACAAATTTTTATGTTGGTCTAGATGCAAATTCTAGTTGTTGTACCAAAAATAATAAGAATTTTACGTCCTCTTTTAAACATCTGATAAAATTAACGGTGATTGAGCTAAAAATCTACTCCCTCCGTCCCATAATATAAGTTTTTCTGGCTTTTTAATAATGTCCTAAAATATAAGTCCTTCTCACAAAACAATACAATATTAAATGCATTGTTTTCACTTTCATACTAAACAATGTAATATTATTAGCTAGTTCCAAAAAACAATACAATATTTTGCATTGAAATATTAAAAAACAACTCATTCATTATGTTTTCTTAAACTGTGTGAAATGATCAAAAAGTCTTATATTATGGGACGGAGGAAGTACTTTTTAACACAAAATAAATAAACAGGACACGCTCATTTTTTTAGTTGTAATAAGGACAAATAAATTTCATATGACACAAATACTCTTACTAATAAACGCGCGCAGCAACAAACTGATGCTGATGTTGTTGGGTTTTTTCTTTCTCCTATAAACAACCGTAACTTTTGACGTAGAACTCCGATCATCAAAAAATTTCACCAAAACTCATGTTTTTTTTGCTCTTTATTTTGAGATCTCATACGATACACTTCCAACGCAAATTTTGAAAGACGAAAAAACATTTACATTAATCGAAACTTTTTTTCTTATAAACGACCGTAACTTTTGATTTAGAACACCGATTTACAAAATTCTTTAACCAAAGTTCATATTTTTTTTCTCTTCATTTTGAGCTCACATACGATACCATTTCGACGTAGTTATTGAAAGCCGAATTTAATCGCAGCATTTACACTAACACTGTATCACTAACACGGTATCAGCAACACACTATCGGTAACATCATTATCATTACCATTACCATTAACAATAGCAGTGTGAGATTAGCTAAAAATCATAGACTCGGCAAGCTTTACAACAACACCGATATCCAATATTCCTTTATCGATTAAAACGGAAACAAACCGTAAACTAAAAATCATTTGGACAATAATGTAATCACATTAACACCCAAAGAACTTGTTTATTTTCTAATAACACATTCAATCACAATGTAAAAAAACTTACAACATATATGATAAACAACTTTAACATCAACATATATGATAATTAAGTTACATCAAGGAAAGAATTACTCATGTCATTTCTATAATAAAAAAAAACAAAACAAAAAAAAACATTAGCTTGTGTTTGTTTTGCAATGTGTTTTTTTGGGAGTTTTTTTAATATCACATCATCAATCATTTCTCACAATTCTCCACCAATCAAACCTTCAACTAGTAATAAAAAAATATTAAATCATCTCTCATCATTTCACTTTATCAACTTTATTAAATTTTTTACCATTATTTTATTCATTATTCTACTTTATTTCACCAATCATTTCATAATCTACACCAATAATTATTCTACTTTATTTTACCCCATCAACTTTCTAATCATTACTTCAATCATTTTATCTAAAAAAACTCCCAAAAATCTCCACCCCAAAACAAACGGATAGATTTACGAGAACCAGCTAACTAATAGTATGTAAATGCAACATATGGCTCTTAGGCATGTGATGATCTTGATTTTTTCTTGTATACTTGTGATGAAACAACAACATTGCCTCACCATTTTGAATCAACAGCCTTCAATCACCTGGGCCAAAACCACCTGCAATGACACATTTTACTAACAATATATTGTGATATTATTAACAGTATCAGTAACACAATATCAGTAACATAGTATCAGTAACAAAGTATCAGTAACACGGTATCAGGCTCATATAAGGCTCATTTTAAGGCTTGATTCAAGCGACTGCTTCAAGGCACACATATCTGGCTCATATAAGGCTCATTTAAGGCTTAATTCAAGAGACACAATATCATATAAGGCTCATATACGGCACACAATATCAGTAACAGTATCATATAAGGCACACAGTACCAGTAACATAGTATCGGTAACACAGTATCAGGCTCATATAAGGCTCATTCAAGGCTTAATTCAAGAGACTACTTTAATAAGTTGAAAGAAGTTATAAGTGAGGAGAAATGAAGTATATTAGCAAAGATAAATGAAAAGCAGTAGTAAGAATTAGTGGAGATTAAAAATAAATAGAAGCCATGAAGGAGAGAAGCCACAAAGCCTTCATTGATTTTCAGGCATTCCAATGGATCAAACTAAAAAGTGATTGAGTTTGGACTTTAGACTTATCCCATCCTTCACCATTTTATCAAAACCGGATGCAAGTGTCTTCAAATAATGCAGAATGGTGAATTGTATTGTTGTGTATAGCTTGACCATGAGTAAAGCAAGAACATTGCCTCGCCAAAATCCCTAAAATCAAGACAATAAGCAAGATTAAAATGACCTATTCAAACAGCAGGCATATCAGCAACTAACAACCTAATATTTACGGTTTACCTCTCCGGGATTAATGTTCGAGTTTTGAGCAGTAGTCAAGAGACTTCCCATGGTAATCGACACATCATAATCAGTTTGATCAGCTGCAGCAGCAACATTAGATTTTGCAATATAATATCCTTAGTACTCATGTCATCGATATTATTGTTAGGTGAGGCTTGTTGATTTTCGTGACCATCCAACAGCTTCAAACCTAGATCGATTTGCCTCTCCATTGATTAATTGAAATATATATACTGAAAATGAATTATCCCCCACCCAGCTCCGGCCGGCCCATTTCTAGCTAGCTATGCGCTGCCGATATAAGGAAAGCATATAAACTAAAATTAATCATCTAAAGTAGAGAATAGTGTTTGTCATGAATCCCTTTTACTGTATAACTCAGAATATTTAAACTCTTTCTGCTCAAATCTTTTTGGATATAGTATGAGTGTGATGAGCGTGTTTTTCACCAAACAAATTTATAAAATACTCAAGACAACGGTGACTAAACAAGCTCTCTAACCGGCAGTGTACCGGGTCGATTGCGAGTAAAGCTACAGGAGTCCGAGGTCGATCCCACAGAGAAGATGTGCTTGTAAGTACCAAAGTGAACTTATTGCTTAGTCTAGGCAAACAAGTTGTTGGAATGTTTGTACACTTCAATTAAACTAAAGTAAATTAAACTAACAAGTCTAAAGGGAGAAAGGGACATAGCCGAACCATGATTAAAATGACTAATTTCAACCCCGAGGATAGACAAAACCGGGAGTGTGCAATATAACAAACGAGCTCTTGCATTCAATTTCATGGGTGCGAACTCCTAAACCCGGTGCTAGCGTCTGAACAACTCTCTTCTAACACCTTATGCCATGTTAAGGTCTGAACAACTCTCTCCTAACAAGTCATGTTTTGCACTCGAGCCGCTTAAACGTATAAACGAGTAACCTCACGATGTGCTCGGTTTAACAACTAAACCGAGACTACACCACGATCCTAGAACCCTTTTCCCACACCCTCTCTCTGAACAACTCTCAAGAGTGGTGTGTGTGATGTTTGACCTAGGTGATCAATCTAGCCCAAATCCGTTATAACAAGTTCTAAGACGTGAAACGAGCAAGATACAACAATAAAAAGCACTACCCACTCCCAATTTCATCACCCAAGGGGTGATTTCACCACATATCACATGATTCGACTATGGAGAGGAATTAGCTACACATTATACTAGTTGAAATGCAATGAAAGTAGTAAATAAGAGACATAACAAGTAAAAGAGAGAAGAAATTTACCATTAAAGTGCAGAAATTCGAGTTTGGAGAAGAAGAGCACAAAAGTTGAATACAAAAGATCGAATTTTGCCCAATGAAATGTTATAGACCGAAGCTAAGAGTTAGAGAATCAAAGAGAGGATTGAAAGAGCTTTCTAACGGTATATTACACTAATTCTAACTCCTAAGGATGAAGAAAATCGCCCAAATTAACCTAAAACTACTCCATTTCGCGGCTGCTATGTTCTTCCCTCAAAAATTCGATCCAAATTGGGTTTATATGGCTAAAAACTGCTCAAACGCACGTTTGGAAGGTTCTCAAACGTGCGTTTCAGTCCCCTTGCTCTCAGTATTCAAAAAAAACGTCCGAAACGCACGTTTAAAGCTCCAAACGTGCGTTTCGCATGATGCAGTTTTTCTGCTGCAGTAAAACCTTCATAACTTCTTCATACGAGCTCCGATTTGGGTGATTCAAGATGCGTTGGAAATCTCTTTCAATTCTATACAACTTTCATGAAGAAGTCATGACCAGAAAATGCCTCCATCATGGGTCATAATGCTGCTGAACCAGAACATAGGGGTTGAGATACTAAAACTTCTCACCCCTTTTCTTCATCTTTCTTCTTCTTTGGCTCATTGTTGCACCTTGACCATGCTTCTCATCATAATTCTTTGCCTTCCGGAATCTCGAGACACCATTTCCCTACATCATCACAACAACCAAAAACATCCAAAACATTCCAGAGGGTAAAAGTGCTCGGGAATAGGGTTAATATCACTAAAAAGAGGTAGTAAACTATCAAAGTGACGGATTTACTCCCCGTGCTAATAATTCACGATATTGCCCCTAAAACGGTCTAAATCACCAAGAAACGTGCTAAAAGTGGGATAAACGGGGATAAAAGATGCACCGGAATCATGTAAAGTTGACTCCCATCAGAGTGCCATGTCTTGGCTTTACCAAATTAGACGTGGTTGTCCAATTATTAACAGGGATTTTGAGGTTAGAACCTCTTTACGGTAAAAAAAAAAAAAAATCTTACGAATTTATACTATTTGAGCATATTGTGAATTGTAGACAACATTTATTCAGAAAGCTGAGATCGTTCATAGCTTAACCAAGATGCTGTAAAGAAACACCAACCTTTGTAAAGGATACAACAGGCTCAACCTTCCTTTTTTTTGTGCTATTCATTATTATAGAAACATAAATGAAAATACTTTTATTCATCGATAAAGATGCAAGTACACTTTTCATACGTATTGCATGCCCTTTTAAGTTGGTCATTTGATAGATAGAATAACACTAGGTCTTTTTTAGAGATATCTAATGCAAGGGATTATAAACGATGCAACAAGTTTAAACAACCTTGCTACATGTTTACACGAAGGAATGTATACTACTTCACCGGTGTACGTGTTGTCCCTCTTGGGTCGGGGTATTACATTGCAAACACAAAGAACGTGCAACTTCTTTTCACCAAGTACACGAGGATTTTAGACATGATGAATGATTGTGAAGGCATTCCAGATAATAAGTACACACTGAGGAAGCTTTCCAACATCACTACTGAAATGCACGGAATGCGACAATTAATTGGTTCCTTCGTTATTATTTTAGATAATAATAATGGTACTATCTCATGGCCCCGTACGTAGCTTATTACAATATGAACATGCAGATGTTGTGTGCATCGTTGTCTCTATTGGTCCCTGCCAATATCCTAAAGCCGCCGACCCAAATCGTGAACTTATGGTCATCGACAAGACGTAAGTTTCATGCGACAAAAGTTTGATGTCGACCGTCAATTTATGTTTGAAGAAATGTTTTTTTTTTCATTTTTGCATCTGTTACTCAATGTTGTCGTTACTCATAACAATTTCAAATGATCTAATCTGCAACTTTCATAAAATAGTCGGACGCTAATGCGAATGACATTGTGGGGACACTTTGCACTTGATGTTGCAAGACGTATACGTGAAGATAAAGTCATACTTGCATGTGGGTTGTCAGTGAACAACTATCAAGGTAACTATATTATGTGGTAAACATAAATTTTCAACTTACAAAATTATTAATTTTCTCACTCGGTTGTTTTGTGGGAACAGTTTTACAGACAACAAAATTCACAAAGTTTTATCTTGATTGCCGCACAGACTTATGCATATCTGTTAGTGATTGGTAAATTTCAAAAATCTAAATGCAGAATATCTATTGACGATGGCCGACCCGAACTACGTCAGTGTCATCCTTTTAAGTCGTATAATAAATGACTAGCCTCTAAAAGTAAGGCATTAAGGGCTAAGAGCCCCAAGCACATACCCAAGGGCAGGTCTCTAACCCCACGTGGGAGATCGGCAGAAACTCCTCCTCCAGCCACCGCAGGTCGGCCAAGGCCTAGTGAAGAGGAGCTGCCGAGTTCGGCCGTAGTGGTCTTGGGGGCTCGGCGCAGGACGCACAGAGCAACCCCGGCTGTTATTCCACGTGCTGGATAACTAAAGGTAAATAAGGAAAGAATCTTAAGTCATAAAAACTCTGATCCTGACATTCAAATATGCCCATTATTATCCCTAAATTATAGGGATTTACGTGTATTAATCCTTAGGGAAATAATAATAATATTAATAGTATAAATCCTTGCAGGACAAGGAAATGGGTAAATCGTCAGCAGGGCTGACAAAGTGAGTTCTGCAGGTCAGACTCAGCAAAAAAGAAAATATATATTAATAAAATATATAAGTCAGCAGGACTGACATACTGCTCCACAGGTCAAACTCAGCAAAAAATATAAGTGTAGGCCTGACAAACGAGCTCCGCGAGTCAGACTCAACAAAAAATATAAGTCAGCAGGGTTGACAAACTGAGCTCCGCAGGTCAAACTCAGCAAAAAAATATAGAATATAAATTAAAAATATATATCAGTCAGCATGGCTGACAAACTAAGCTCCGCGGGTCAGGCTCAGCAAAAAATATAAGTCAACAGGGCTGACAAACTGAGCTCCGTAGGGCGGACTCCACAAAATTTCATAAGTCAGCAGGACTGACGAACTGAGTTTCGCAGGTCGGACTCAACAAAAATTTCATAGGTCAGCAGGGACTGACGAACTGATCTCCGCAGATCAGACTCAGCAAAAATTTCATAAGTCAGCAGGACCGACAAACTGAGCTTCGCAAAACAAACTCAGAAAAAACTCGCTAAGTCAACAGGACTGACAACTAAGTCTGGAGGTCGGACCTAGCCGCATTTGTTAAGTCTGTAAGACAGACCCGAACTGATCTCCGCAGATCAGTCTCAGTAAGTTGGCAATAGCCAAACTCACTAAGTCTGCAGGACAGACCCGAACAAAAACTTAACAAAAGTCTAAGTATGCCATCCAACACTATAAGTTAATGCATGGCATACTGGGGGGCAAGACACATCACTGCGGATCGGAGTACTTCAGGTAAGTGCTGAATATAAAATTAAGGCAAGATAACTTGCAAAAATTTGCATATATTAAAACTTGCAAAATTTGCATAAAACATTGTAAATGAAAAAATTGGAAGCTTTTCTCCAAAGTCTACATGACTGACTCCAAAGTTTGAGCTCCGCAGATTGGACTCGAAACCTTTAGCTCCGCAGGGCAGACCCGAAAAGTTTGCTTAAGTCTGTAGGATGGACATCAACTTTCAGAACTCCGCAATTCGGACTCAACAAAATTTGCAGGTCATACTCATTGAATTGAACTCACCAAGTTTGCAGGACAAACTCACTCAGTAAACAGGACGGACAAAAGTATGAGCTCACTAGCTCAGCTTCATATGTCGGACTCGTGAGAAAATCAGTCCACAGAACGGACTCAAGCAATAACCCGCTGAACGGATCCTAATTTCAGAGCTCTACAGGCCATGCTCATTGAGTTCGTAGGACAGAGTTAGTTCGCAGAGGGACTCACCGAGCTCCGCAGGTCAGACTCCTCAGAAAGAAAGTCCGCAGGACGGATTTAATTCAGAACACTGGATGTCAGGCTCAATGCATTTGCAAAGCTGAGCTCCGCAGATCGGACTAACTCTAAACCGCCAGTCTACTGGTCGGACTCGCGCAAGTCCGCGTGTCGGATAAATTTTTCAGGCTCCACATGATGGGCTCGCTAACTCTACGAAGTAAACTTCCTAAGTCCCTAAAGGGACCCGAGCTGAGCTATGCAGGCCGGGCTCGTACAAATACAACGAAGCATAAACGAAATGCAAGTTCAACAACCTAAGAAGCATTAAAGGCTAAGTTCTGCCCAGACTCTATAGAGGGAGTAAGATTCCTCACAGAAGTGTTGACCTGTGGCAGCTCGGCAGGAGCCGTTGAAGCAGAGGCAGCTGATTGCGGTCTGATCAGGTTATAAAATACTTGACCACCATAAACCAATACTAGCAAGAGGACTAGGCCCATCGTAGTATAGCTATAGTGAATCAAGGTCGATCCCACAGGGAACCAATTGTGGATCATCTTATATACAAACAATTAATTAAACATGTCAAGGACATAGAGGCGGTCTACGACCAACATA
Organism: Gentiana dahurica var. dahurica; assembly: GCA_024500145.1. Lineage (NCBI taxonomy): Eukaryota > Viridiplantae > Streptophyta > Magnoliopsida > Gentianales > Gentianaceae > Gentiana > Gentiana dahurica. Next base: position 45,362,883 of record CM044898.1, read on the forward strand.
AGACAAGAAAGGTAAAGACACGACTCGACACAACGTAATTAACCTCCCCAATTATAGTCTTTATCGTTTGGACCTAGATAGTTTATAAAACTAACTAAACTCATTAACTGTTAATCCGTTTGTATCTTATTTTAGATTGGCTACGGAGTCATCCTCTTTAACTTGACTTAGCATTGGTAAGTCACTAAATCACTGTGATATTGTTACGTGACTTCGCCTTTTAGTGCCTCCATCTCATATAACTCACACGCTTACGACTCTAAGGATGCCGATATTAACCGTACACCTCGTCCAGGCAACATTCCTATGGTTAGGCGTACTTCCTAAACGATCGCTCAAGCCCTCGTCCAACTAACAATTACCTTTTAGGTCTCATGCTAGTTTACGAACTACGTATAACTAGGTGACGTCAATTCCCTAATACAAAACCTACCTAGATCTCGCTGAAAGCCCCGGAAGATCATTAATGAGCCGACCTAGGAGCCCTATATTGGTATTTCCTAATCGTACGCTAATTAAAACTGACGAGCAACGTAGCCGTGGCCATACCTACTGAGATAATAAATCCTACTAAGCTAAACCTACCATAAAGACGTGGCGGACTAACTAACAGACAAATAGGGGCTCGGTCGACCGAGCATAGACACTCGGTCGACCGAATGATTCCATTCGGTCACCCAAACGATTTCATCCCCAGATTACATCCTAGAATATATCTCTCAGTGTTTCATCATACAGAACAGATTAAACAGTAATTCGTAAAGCAATCATATAAATTAACATAGATACGCATTAATTAAACTAAGCAGATTCATGAATAAATACTAAGTATATGACGTAGGTTATGGGATCCTTATAGACAAGGCGTCGCCACATCCCTAACGTCATAGCCTAGATCTACATCATCTAGCTACGATTAACTAATTCAAACGATAAAGCATAATTGGGAGGGATTAATTACTTAAAATAAAAGAAACAGAAAATAAAGGCTTACATAATTTGCAGCCCTTAAACTCTGAAAACCCTCAAATTATTCTACATTGTATCAAGATATGAATAGAGTGATTTTATTGAATGATATTCTAAGGTATGAATTACAATTCTCGTAGCTGCTTGCTTATATAGAGGTTTTTGCCGACTTAGGGTGGTTCTAGAAGATAAGCACGATATAAGCCGGAAACCGACCCAAACCTAAGGCTCGGTCAACCGAAGATCTTCACTCGGTCGACCGAAGCATCAGGCTCGGTCGACCGAACCTAGAAATGCCCCTTTTCACACGTTTTCTTCGTTTGCCTTGCTCCCCACTGCACGTTTGCATGTCGATCCGATTAATCTCTCATTTAATGCTCCGATTTCCTTCCTTCCTTATCTTGAGATAATTGATTGAATGACACTAATCTTCTCGATTTGTAATGATCTGTAAAATCAACATTAATCGCATAGTAAATCGGATAAAAACGAGTAAATACCAATTTACATAATATAAATCACATAACATTAAATATTAAATATAAACGTGTGATTTAATATAAAATGCGTATTATCAATCTCGATTTAAGGTCAATGTTGATGACTTTTACGGGTATAATTTGACCGTCATCAACTACCCCCCACTTAGACTTTGATCGTCCCGAACAAAGCATCAATAAGTCATTTCCCAAGAAAACATTTCCCATGGTCAGGTCATACTTACGCAAGAAGCTCAAGACAACTCATACTAGTCATGCTCATAAGATATCCATTATTCACTACTCACTATGAATCAGTGATGTGTGCATGTGCATTTAGTTTTATATATTCGTAGCAAGATTAGAGTTTATGCCAACTTCGTAATCTCAACCTACCAACCTCAGCATTCATACTTCTCAAGCCTTTAAATTTTTGAAGCACTAGAGCAATAAGCAAGAGCGTATCTATAGGGTTTTTGGACTTGGAGACCGAGTACTACTCAAAGCCTCTTAAAGAGTTGAATATCTTCAATTCATATCTTCATATTTTTCAAATACTATAAATCTCAAGGAAGAAAACTTTTTAAAGTATCCCCCTATCTTAGATCAAATATAGCATTGAATATTACCACAAGCGCAAGGCTACTTTGGTAATGTTACTACAAGCCCAGTGTTTAACATTTTGTTAAAACACAGGTACGTCTCAAGCTTATTACTCCGCTTTTGTTGGTAAGAATATAAGAATACCTCAGCAGATAGATATCGACACTAGGTAGGCATAACCAATCATCTATGCAATGTACACAATATTTTCAAATTTTTTTTTTATTTTATAAATTGCGCGGTATAACTCGATTCATTTATTGAGTAATTGAATAATAAATAACTACTCGCAACAACCAGCATGAATATCCTTAAATTTACTTAGCATAAGTATAAAATGATCACGTACTTACGCAGCTTGGTTCATTTCCTATCAATTCTTGGCTAGGAACTCACAATTCTAAGGGTACGAGATAAATAATATGGTATTTATTCAAATTTTCAATTTTTCAATTTTTCTACCGTTTCATTCAAATTTCAATCATAACATAACATAGCTAAGTCTCCTACCCCCCACTTAAACATGGTATTGTCCTCAATGACAAAAATAAATGAGAATTTAAGAAAAAGACTTAGCTCTGGAAACGGCTCTCAAGTAAAGGAACAATATCGGAGTAAATGTCAGCACGTTGTGGAGAAGCAAGTGAAAACCTGTATAAGTAGACAAACTCCACGAAACCGGTAATAACACCATGTCTATGGAAGTTATAGAATAATGCGGCAGTAATGAGGTATAAACACCTAAAAACAGTTTAAGCCACTTTATTTTATAACAACCAATGACAAGGGAAACCAAAAAGAAAAATACTAAATAGAAAGAAAAACAAACAAGCTACTAAAGATGGTGGTCTTCATCTACAACCTCCGCCGCCTAAATATTCTTAAAACTGGGTGGAGAAGACAAAGATCAAAAAGCATTACCTGACGTGGGAAAACACGAGGGTTACTCGATCGAAAAAGTATTCAATCCAGGAGAAGAGAAACTTGGTAAGGTATAACAGATTGAATGCGACCTATTGGCTAAAGATAAAATTAAACACTTAACATAGAAACTTCCCGCTTGCATTGGATATCAACAACTTAGGGAGATGTAGCTACTCCTCGAAATTACTAATAACCCAATGTATCACGTAAAAGTCATAACCGTCATCAACAAGGTCTGATTAGTGTGATAGTTCAGAACAAAACTTATCATCTAGAAATGCCGGAATAGACGGAAAAAATGTGAAAATTAAAACTTCCGGTAGAAAGATAAGTTGTACTTTGATCGAACCAAAAACCTTTAAAATCTAGCTAGGTTCAGAGCTACACTTACCCCAGCTACGATCATGAAAATCAAAATGATAAAAGATAATCATTAAAGCTTAGCAATATTTCAAATTCCGCAACACATAGGTATTGTGTAAACAAAATGGAGGTTTAGAGTGTGTCGGGTTTAGAAAAAGATATACAAGGATGGTAAGAAAAGATAAAGGGTGGGTAAGAAAGTGTGTTAATGGTTGGGAATTGTTTAAAGGAATGGGATTGGGTGGGAGAGTGAAACGGATGGAAAGAAAGAGAGGCGATGAAAGAATGGTTAGAAATGTGAACTGTTGGGGCAGATTGGTGAGAGGATCGAAAAGTTTGAAGGTGAAAAAGTGTAAAGGGAAAGATAAGGATAATTGCAGAATGAATTGCGCACCACTTTGAATTTTCACTTGGATCACCATTCTAAAAGATTTTGGAAGTTGACCAAAATTGCTCTTTTCGCACCAATCATTATTTGTTACATTTTCAATAATTCTCAAGCTCTCTTAATGCTTCCATCTTAAGGTGGATTGCTAAATTTCCTTTTCTTTAGCAATTTCTCGACTCTCCTACGGAACTCTATTTCACGTGGCCTATATTGAGTAAAAAAGTTTTGCACATCCTTAGCCCAATGGCCATCAGAACACGGCAAAATAAAAAACCTCAACATATGTCACGTTACTTTTATTTGACTCAAAGAAAGAAAAACCTAAAATCCTAAAAAGAAATCCTAAGGGTTTTAAAGAAGTAGTTCTGAGTTTAGAATCCTCAGCTCGACTTTCCAAAAGTATCCTTGTCAGTTATCATTCTTGGATCGCCAGACTTTGACCCTTCGAGCATTATATGAGGTGGGCTTGTCGCTTTTGCGGATTAATACTTTTCCTTTGGTTGTGAGACCTAGGAAACGACATTTATCCATACCATTTATCCAAAGCTCTTACCTCGGCTCTCATTTTAGGAATTAGTGAATTACGGTTACTAATTACGGTTTTGGCCTTGACAATAAGAAACAATGAATCAAAGTACTCCGAATAAGGTCGGTTATGTAGGCAAGCCTATGCCGTCTTATTCGTTGGAACATATGTGACAGTTCAGGCCAATCCGTCAAGATAAGCCCCGTTTAGCCCGAAGGCTTATCGGCTATGCTAAGTCTTGTCGAACTGCTGTAACGTGCATCACACGTGGAGGGGAGTTGATTGAGCCGAAGCTCGGTTGAACTCGCCCAGCCATGGTTAAACCATTTCCGAACCTATGTACAAAGATTCTTCGATTTCTAAATTTTCACCCAAAGCGTAATCTCGTTTTTGTTTAAGGTGGGTTCACCGAGAAGCCATCACCATAAACATCAACGAAAGCAAAAGATGGTGTTCTCTCAAAACTCAACGTCTCCTTTAGATTGTGAATGCTTAACCTACACAATTTGTTGCTCCCATGGCCAGTAGAAGTAATCTCATGCATAGGACAAAGAGATTTTAACAGAACTACGAGGAACTCTTTATTCACCGCTTCATTTCAATGACTACATGTTTCCCTACACCCTCTAGATGGGACAGATATGGGGCAAAACCTTCGACACTAATAAAATTAATCTTACAAACCAACTCCGGGCCAAGATTCATACTAAGGTTTATTTACAGGCTAACTTATGCTCAAAAAACCACAAGGTAGTAAAACATAAGCAAAAAAAAAGGGTAGTACCTTGCCTTCAACATTGTACCACGAAGAATTTAAGCCTTAAATTTTTTTCCGGAGCCATCTTGGTGCTTTAAAGGTATTGCTTCCATTGCTTTTCCCATTGTAGATTCGTAGCTCCACATGTTGTTGGGTTATTTTCTCAGCGCCTTTGAAAAATTACTGACTTGGATTATTATTTCTCTGGTTTCTGCAAACAGAAGAAAACAAAAAACAAACAAGCCATAGACTGATTTTAACATGGTTTCCCATGCTACTATCAGACCTACGGATTAAACATACGGAGATAAACAGACACGCGAAGTCCCAGAAAATAGAACCAGGCTCGCTGGCAGCGAGAAGCAGTCTTACTGGGAGCGAAACCAGCTGTTCCAGATTCTGGAATTTTTACACAGAGCAGACAACCAGAGGGACTCAAAACGTAAAAACTGACTCTAAAACAGAAAACTTGACATGAATAAGAAAATTATTTATATATAAAATTGACCGTTGGTTCCCCGGCAACGGCGCCAAAAACTTGATTGCGGTCTGATCAGGTTATAAAATACTTGACCACTATAAACCAATACTAGCAAGAGGACTAGGCCCATCGTAGTATAGCTATAGTGAATCAAGGTCGATCCCACAGGGAACCAATTGTGGATCATCTTATATACAAACAATTAATTAAACATGTCAAGGACATAGAGGCGGTCTACGACCAACATAAGACAAGAAAGGTAAAGACACGACTCGACACAACGTAATTAACCTCCCCAATTATAGTCTTTATCGTTTGGACCTAGATAGTTTATAAAACTAACTAAACTCATTAACTGTTAATCCGTTTGTATCTTATTTTAGATTGGCTACGGAGTCATCCTCTTTAACTTGACTTAGCACTGGTAAGTCACTAAATCACTGTGATATTGTTACGTGACTTCGCCTTTTAGTGCCTCCATCTCATATAACTCACACGCTTACGACTTTAAGGATGCCGATATTAACCGTACACCTCGTCCAGGCAACATTCCTATGGTTAGGCGTACTTCCTAAACGATCGCTCAAGCCCTCGTCCAACTAACAATTACCTTTTAGGTCTCATGCTAGTTTACGAACTACGTATAACTAGGTGACGTCAATTCCCTAATACAAAACCTACCTAGATCTCGCTGAAAGCCCCGGAAGATCATTAATGAGCCGACCTAGGAGACCTATATTGGTATTTCCTAATCGTACGCTAATTAAAACTGACGAGCAACGTAGCCGTGGCCATACCTACTGAGATAATAAATCCTACTAAGCTAAACCTACCATAAAGACGTGGCGGACTAACTAACAGACAAATAGGGGCTCGGTCGACCGAGCATAGACACTCGGTCGACCGAATGATTCCATTCGGTCACCCAAACGATTTCATCCCAGATTACATCCTAGAATATATCTCTCGGTGTTTCATCATACAGAACAGTTAAACAGTAATTCGTAAAGCAATCATATAAATTAACATAGATACGCATTAATTAAACTAAGCAGATTCATGAATAAATACTAAGTATATGACGTAGGTTATGGGATCCTTATAGACAAGGCGTCGCCACATCCCTAACGTCATAGCCTAGATCTACATCATCTAGCTACGATTAACTAATTCAAACGATAAAGCATAATTGGGAGGATTAATTACTTAAAATAAAAGAAACATAAAATAAAGGCTTACATAATTTGCAGCCCTTAAACTCTGGAAACCCTCAAATTATTCTACATTGTATCAAGATATGAATAGAGTGATTTTATTGAATGATATTCTAAGGTATGAATTACAATTCTCATAGCTGCTTGCTTATATAGAGGTTTTTGCCGACTTAGGGTGGTTCTAGAAGATAAGCACGATATAAACCGGAAACCGACCCAAACCTAAGGCTCGGTCAACCGAAGATCTTCACTCGGTCGACCGAAGCATCAGGCTCGGTCGACCGAACCTAGAAATGCCCCTTTTCACACGTTTTCTTCGTTTGCCTTGCTCCCCACTGCACGTTTGCATGTCGATCCGATTAATCTCTCATTTAATGCTCCGATTTCCTTCCTTCCTTATCTTGAGATAATTGATTGAATGACACTAATCTTCTCGATTTGTAATGATCTGTAAAATCAACATTAATCGCACAGTAAATCGGATAAAAACGAGTAAATACCAATTTACATAATATAAATCACATAACATTAAATATTAAATATAAACGTGTGATTTAATATAAAATGCGTATTATCAATCTCGATTTAAGGTCAATGTTGATGACTTTTACGGGTATAATTTGACCGTCATCAGCAGCAGCCGCAGAAGTCACTAAACAAAGAGCTGCAGCAGCGTTCTCAAAAACCATTCCACTTCAGAAGACGTGGGCACGAATGACAGCGTCATAATAGTAACTATGCCACCTGGCAGAGAAGACCATTGTAAAATTCTACAAGTCTAGATGACAGTGGCCGAACAACACCTCTAACATATCCGACCTCACAACGAGTGGTTCATCCAGATCTTGAGGGCTTATGATGATGGCCGACCCAAACTATGCCACGTGTCATCATCTTAAGTCGTATAATAAATGACTAACCTTTAAAAGTAAGGCATTAAGGGCTAAGAGCCCCAAGCACATACCCAAGGGCAGGTCGCTAACCCCAGGTGGGAGATCGGCAGAAACTCCTCCCCCAGCCACCGCAAGTCAGCCAAGGCCTGGTGAAGAGGAGCTGCCCAATTCGGCCGTAGTGGCCTTGGGGGCTCGGCGCATGACGCACAGAGCAACCCCGGCTGTTATTCCACGTGTTGGATAACTAAAGGTAAATAAGGAAAGAATCTTAAGTCATAATGACTATGATCCTGACATTTAAATATGTTTATAATTATCCTTAAATTATATGGATTTACGTGTATTAATCCTTAGGGAAATAATAATAATAATAATAATAATAATAGTATAATTCCTTGCAGGATAAGGAAAGGATAAATCGTCCATTATATAAACAACCCTAAGGAACTACGAATGACTTGATTCCTGAAATATAACAGATACGTAGGCAACTTGAGAGAAATAACTCTCAAGCTCAGTCTAAAAATCACCCAAAAAACCATCCATCGGTCATATTACCCTAGATTAAACGGCCCGGATAACTATTAGACGAAATCCAGCATCGTCATCTATATATATTACTAGCTAATAAATGTGGATTGATTTATACAATCGTTCCTTATGGAATGATCATGTAATATAATGTAATAGGTATACAAGGGATGTTTGTGCTCAACGTTTGGTTCATTGGGCAAGACGGTCAGCGCACAAATTCAACAACTTGGTATTGATAGCCTATGCGAAGATAATTACAGTAAATGAGTTTATATTTGTCCCTAATGTACTACATATTTTATATAGCTAAAATCCTATTTTGTTTGCTATATTCATTCTATGTCACTAATCAACTATAACGAACGCCGAAATTTGACAAGTGAAACATTTTCGAATTGTTGCTGCTATTGATATGGTATCTACTGATAATATGTTTTATGAGTCATGCAATAAATGTAATACGGAGGTGCATGTTGAACAAGGAAATAAGATGTGTTCCAGATGTCGTGCAGCCGTCCCCTAAACTAATTTTCTAAAGCATCTTCTTAGTTTTTAATTCTTGTTACAGTACGTTACTGGCTTGAATTGTTTCCGAGCTGTGATTCAGTGTCATAACAGTGCCGGCTGGAGGTAGAACGAATCACGATGATGATGACAATTAAAGGTGAATTCATTACCTTATTTTTCTGTTGTCCGGTATGTATTTCCGCTCCGATTTTGACCCTTTTGATTCGTAGACCTAATATCAATGATCCGTGCTTTTTTTAGATTATACGTTATTTTGTTGCTTTTGAAAATTTCATGGATATATTTTTTTAAATAGACATTCGCTATAGTCATTATTGTTCGCATATTATAATTTACATACTTATTGCATTTTCATTTTTATTTTGCAGTTATCACATTCAGGTAGAAATATTATATATCACTGGTGGTTTGCCAATATGCTTGACTGGTGTGGGTGCTGAGTTTCTTCTCTGCTCTACGCCATTGTCGCTATAAGATAGTTTGAAAACGGTAATGAAAGATTATCACTTAGATTAACAATTAGTTGTCGAACCCGATTCGATTCTCTTGCTGAAATATGATAAATCAAAAAATGTTTCAATTGTATAGGTTGATGGACGTCGGCGTTTTGATCAGTACATAAATAAGTTGTTGGGTCATTTTTACACATTCCTGCTACACGCTCTACCAATGCCACATTCTAAAGAACCTCCAGAAACTGCATTTATACTGAAAGTGGATTGGGGTGAGCTTGTGCTCATGCTTTCAAACACATGCATAAAAGAAAAACATACAACGTAAATTTTTTTAAAGTCATAATTACTTATATTTAAACCCGATATTTTAATATTTAATAGTTTATATTGTTGTTGCTTCAATATCATTTTATCTTTTTACGCCATAACAAAATCTTCAATTACTTTCCTCCGGTACTTAAGATTAAGGTCGTTGTGGATAATAAAGCTTGGTCGTTGCGGCTTGGCCGTTGTAGGTTTTATACATTATTTCATTGTGTCAACTTATGATTGATGTTATTGTGTACGATCAAGTTTATTACTTATGTATAAGATATATCATTTTGGTTTTCTTTCATTCTCGCTTACTGATTGCAATAAAACATACATTTATGAGTTTAGATGTTCTTTCATTGCACGATGCATTGATGTTCGACGGTCCCGTGCAATGCACGAGTTTATGACTAGTAATAACATATATGTAAGTATATACTATTTCTGTCCCACAAAAAGTATCCATTTTTTGGAATTAAATTGTTCAAAAAAAAATGTTCATTTAGAAAATCAATGCATTATTTAATGCATCTTTTTCAGGCATACCCCTATCACCATTTAATGTTTATATAGACATTTCATATTCCAAAACAAGATTTATTATAAGATAGTGGTATATATGTCCTTTAGTGTTTAAAATACAACACATTAATTATTTTTTAATCTGTGTACCACAAAAAGTGGACACCTTTTTGTAAGACGGAGGTAGTATGTGTATAAATATACATATATGCCTTTATTGTTATATATATATATATATATATATATATATATATATATATATATATATATATATATATATATATATATATATATATATATATATATATATATATATATATATATATATTATTCGAGTTTGCTCATGCGTAGTTGCGTCGAGTATTGTATTACTCAGGTATTATATTCCTTATGGACTCTGACCCCTATTATATATCCTGTTAATCTTTGAGCCAATTAAGTTGATTTCGAGTTCGAATAAATCAAGTCGAATCAAATTCTAACTCGAATTGATTTTGAACTCACGTGTTGCTCGCTTTCAGCCCCGCTATCTCGATTAATAGTTAAATAGTATCAATCTAGGGTTACCTTATCGGCCATATTTAAACAATTTACTTTTTGATTCAGCATGCTTATGTTTGAATTACCGTTTTTTTCTTTTCAAAAAGGGGGTCGTTAAAAAAATTGATCAGTGATATTAAAAAAAAAACTAATAAATGTATTTTGTTTTGGAAAGGGGACATTTCAATGCTTTTGAAGCTGATTAAATTCTTGCTATTCTTCTCCCACCAAGGAAAAATGAGGACATTCTTATTTGGCATTACTCAAAGAATGACATATAAACAGTTCGTTCGGGATACTAATCTAGCTTTGGCAGAAATGGCGAGGGAGGTAGCCATGTACAAGTGCATTTTGTTTGGAAAGCGCGGGATAATATGAATTCGCATTTGTAAAATTTGTGGAAATACACAAGAGATGATATGGCATTGCATTGCTTGTTTGAATGTAACTCTGCACGGGATCGAGGTATGGCTCTCCTCTGATGAAGGCCATTTCTGGCGAAAGCTACGATTTACAACCATGGCAGATTTTTTTCTGACATTCTCTTTGAAAAAGAATCGGCTATAGGTGCAGCACAAATAATTAATATGCATCATATGGCATATATGGAAGAATACATGTGCTATGATGATACAAATGTCTTCATTTCTCCAACAATTCGAACTGTTGAAGGCTTCGAAGCAGAGGGTAGTGAATTCTTTGAGGCTACCAGCCGCATTATATTGCTGATACTCTAACATCATCCACCTCTTTTCTCTACCTTTCTACCCTGCAGGTAGCATCCCTCATAGCTAGTCGTTATACGGTTGTATGGGGCCATAAAAACGCTATGGTGCTCGGAGCTAGGTTGTGCTTTCTTTATTGGCTCAATACTCAAGGAGTCGCAGAAAATCTTGGTATGCTCTTCGTAGGTCGGATTTTATTGAAGCATTCACTGGCTTGGCCGACAAGTAGCCGTCATTCGTAGGGTTTCTCATTGTATTTTATCTTCCCGTATTTGCCCCTATTGTATTAGTATATAAACAACACTTGTAATCATTTATCAATCAATGAAAAACACATTGTTCTATTCTAATATGGTATCGAGCCTCTCGAACTCGTTTCTCATGATCATCTCTCAATCTCCTAAACCCTAAATCTCTCCTTTTCTTTCTTCAACCCGTCTATCCTCTTTCCTTCACCGGAAACAATGTCCGGCAGCTCTGAAAATACGCCAACTTCTGGCACTTCCTCTCCATCCTCTTCCCCTTTCTCTCAATACCCTACTTTCACTCCTTCCTCTACAATTAATATAACCAAATTGACTCGTCACAACTATCCCTTATGGCGAGCCCAGCTTCTCCCTTATCTCCGTGGTCAAGGTGTGCTCGGATATGTCGACGGAAAAATAGCGCCACCACCTTCAACCATTGTTACCGATGGCATCACCTCCAACAATCCTGCGTATGATCACTGGTTGAAGCAGGACAGTTTGATACTCAGCACCATCATGTCTTCACTCTCTGATGATGTGCTCTCTCAAGTATATCACGCTACGACATCGGCAGAAATCTGGAAATCCTTGCAGACGAGTTTTGCAGCCCAATCACGTTCCCAGCTTGTACATCTGCGCACCAAATTGGCTTCTATGCGCAAAGGTAATCTTACGGCCTCAGATTATTTCATGTCCATTAAACGAATTGCTGATGATCTTCGTCTTGCTGGGCATCCAATTAATGATGAGGATTTAATTGCTTACATTCTGGCTGGTTTGGATCACGAATTTGATTCTCTCGTTGCTATTATTTCTGCAAAAATTGATATCACGTTGGATGAGGTGTACTCTTTATTACTCACAACTGAGGCTCGGCTGAACCATCTCCGAGCAGCCCTGTTTCTGTTAATCCTCCGGCCGGCCAGACTCCCACCGCAAATTTTGCAGCCTCCTCTTCACGTCAGGTACTTCTCGAGGACGTACAGGGACCTATTCTTCCCAGCAGCAGGCCGGCCCTTATAATCAGCAGCAGCCCGGCTCGTTTAATCAACAGCAGCTCGGCTCATTCAATCACCAACAGTCCGGTTTTCAGAATAATCGAGGCCGGGGGCGTGGTTCAAGTCGTGGTCGAAATCGTGGTCCTCCTCCCCCCGGTGCTCCGCAATGTCAACTTTGTGAGCGTTATGGACATACTGTTCGTGAATGTTGGTACCGGTTTGATCAAACGTTTGCACCTGGCAACCCACCACCTCGTCCTTCCCGCCCTCCTCCTCAAGCCTACGCCGCCATGCCCCATGCTCCCCCTTACTCGTCCGAGTGGATTGCTGACACCGGTGCTACTCACCACACCACAAATAATGCTAGCAACTTAAATCTCTCTGCCGATGCCTATGATGGTCCGGAACAATTACATATCGGTGATGGTTCAGGTTTGACTATTACTCATTCCGGTTCCTCTCTTCTCTCTATGAATTCGAAATCTTATGTCCTCAATAATGTTCTTGTTGCCCCTTCCCTATTTACTAATCTTCTCTCTGCTTCTCGATTTGCAAAAGACAATAATGTTTACTTTGAATTTCATCATAATTATTTCCTTGTGAAGGACTACTCGGGCCGCGTCCATAATCGTGGCTTTCTTGAGACGACCTCTACCACTTCTCTACCTCCTTCAACAACTATCCAGCTCAAGCTTACCTCTCCAGTCGCTCCAACGTCTCTCTGTGGCACCAGCGTTTAGGCCATTGTTCTTTTCCAGTTTTACGTCTTTGTTTGCGTCAAAATAATGTTTCGGCCCCCTCTACTCCCCCTACATCAATTTGTGTTGCGTGTCAGATGGCCAAAAGCCATCGTCCGTCTTTACCTATGTCGTCATTTACTTCCTCTCGTCCCTTAGACTTGATTTTCACTGATGTATGGGGCCCGTGTGCCGAAGATTCTATTTATGGTAATAAATACTATGTAAGTTTTTTGGATGATTGTACCAAATATTTCTGGCTTTATCCGTTGCGTTTGAAATCTGATGTTGAATCTATTTTTCCTCAGTTTAGTGCTCTCGTTGAGCGTCAATTTAACACTAAAATTAAAGCTGTCCAATCCGATTGGGGTGGTGAATATCGTCGCCTCAATACCCTTTTCACATCTCTCGGCATTGAGCACCGTCGCTCGTGTCCTCACACATCCGAACAAAATGGTGCCATTAAGAGACGCCATCGTCAAATTGTCGAAATTGGTCTTTCTCTCCTCGCTCACTCCAATCTTCCTCTCCCTTATTGGGAGGATGCCTTCCTCACCGCTGCCTACCTCATAAATCGTCTCCCCACTCGTGCCCTCGACAATGCCTCTCCTTATGAAATGGTCTATAACCGTCCCCCTGCCTATGACTTTCTTCGTGTGTTTGGATGTGCCTGTTGGCCACACCTTCGTCCTTATAACAATCATAAAACTGATTTTCGTTCAAAAACATGCATCTTCTTAGGCTACAGTCCCAATCATCATGGTTATAAATGCCTTGACCTCAGCACTGGCCGCATCTACATCTCGCGTCATGTTGTCTTCGATGAAACGTCTTTCCCCTACACGTCCACCCCCTCCACTCCCTCCTTGAACCCGGATACTATCGTCCAACTTCCCTCCTCTATCACTCTTCCAGCTACTAACCCCACTCCCCCTCTAGTTTCCTCCCCACCTCCCCTACCCTCTCCACCCCATTCTCCCTCTCCGGCCCCCTCTACGTCTTCCTCTCTTCCTTCTGAATCCGATCCTCCCTCTATTCCTTCTGAATCCGATCCTCCTCTTCACGGCCCCCATCCCCGCCTCCTCACCAAATGGTCACTCGATCTAAAACGAATTCCCTCAAACCTAAACATCTTCCTGACGACTATGTCCGCTATCCTCTTCCCAAGGCCTTTACTGCGACCCTACAACCCTCTGAGCCCACGACAGTCACTGAAGCCCTTAAATCACGAGAATGGAGAGATGCCTTGAGAGATGAGTTCAATGCTTTGGTCCAAAATGATACATGGGATCTGGTTCCCTTCTCTCATCAGATGAACGTTCTTGGTAATAAATGGGTATTTCGTATTAAACGTCATGCAGATGGTCATATTGAGCGCTACAAAGCGCGCCTTGTTGCAAAAGGCTTCCATCAGGAAGCTGGTGTGGATTATTCTGAGACCTTCAGTCCGGTTGTTAAACCGGTGACTATCCGTATATTACTCTCTCTTGCAGTTTTGCATAATTGGGTTTTCCGTCAGGTTGATATTCAGAATGCGTTCCTCCACGGTTTTCTCTCTGAAGATATTTATATGCAGCAACCGCAGTGAATCCTTCACCCTGATTTTCCTTCTCATGTTTGTAAACTTAAGCGCAGTCTCTATGGTCTTCGTCAAGCCCCCAGGGCTTGGTTTTCTCGCTTTACAGATGTTCTTCGTGCATATGGTTTTTCTCCGTCGTAGGCTGATACCTCATTATATATCTACACTCATGGTGCTGACTCTGTTTTTGTCTTGATCTATGTTGATGATGTCTTGATTACAGGTACCTCAGAGACTCTGGTTTCGGCTACTATCTCCCATTTATCCTCTCATTTTCCGGTTAAAGATCTTGGCTCTCTTTCCTATTTCTTAGGTGTCGAGGCTATCCGCACACCTGATGGCCTCCTTCTCAGCCAACGCAAGTACATTCATAATCTTCTATGTAAGGCCAACATGCAATCGGCCAAACCATGTGTCACCCCTATGGCGTCTAATTTACATCTCAGCTGTACGGATGGGCAACCGTTTGATGATCCTACACTCTATCGCAGTATCGTTGGTGGCCTCCAGTACCTTAGCTTTACTCGCCCGGATATTGCCTTCGCCGTCCACAAGGTCTGTAAGTTTATGCATGCCCCTCGTACCACTCACTGGGTTGTTGTTAAACGGATTTTGCGCTACCTCAAGTCGTCAATATCTGATGGCCTTCTTCTTCGGCCCTCTCCCTCTGCGCAACTTCAGGCCTTTTCTGATGCGGATTGGGCCTCGGATCCTGACGACCGTCGCTCTATCGGTGCCTTTTGTATATTCCTTGGTGATAACTTGATCAGTTGGCGTTCTAAACAGCAACTCACTGTCGCAAAGGGTAGTACGGAAGCGGAATATAAAGCTCTTTCTCATGCTGCCGCTGAGCTCCAGTGGATTTCGGCCCTCTTACGTGAAATGCGTGTCTCTCAGCCTCAGGCCCCTACCTTGTGGTGTGATAACTTGGCGCTACGTACCTTACCGCCAATCCGGTATTCCATGCTCGTACGAAGCATATTGAGATTGATTTTCATCATGTTCGGGAGCTCGTGGCCTCACGCAAGCTCAATGTCGCGTTTATCTCTTCCAAAGATCAGCTTGCCGATGTCTTAACCAAACCCCTAGGCCATGTCCGTTTCAACGATCTAAAGGCCAATCTCCACGTCCACTCCGTTCCCGAGGGATTGTGGGGGCGTATTGAAGCATTCACTGGCTTGGCCGACAAGTAGCCGTCATTCGTAGGGTTTCTCATTGTATTTTATCTTCCCGTATTTGCCCCTATTGTATTAGTATATAAACAACACTTGTAATCATTTATCAATCAATGAAAAACACATTGTTCTATTCTAATAGATTCTGCTAGGAGTTGGCGTTGGATTTGCAAACCGCGCTTCTCCTCTTTACCTATCCGAAATGGCGCGGTGGATTCAATTCCATTTTTCATTTTTTCATTTCCATCGGTATCATTGTAGCAGGCTGTATAAATTATGGCTCATCAAAACACACTTGGGGTTTGCGCCTTCCCCTCGGCTTAGCCGTGGTACCCTCAGCCATCATGACTATAGGTTGGCCTTATGGGCGGACCCTAGAAGAATGTGGAGTGGTCTCAATACCACCCAAAAATTTATAAAAACAAAATTTGTATTATTATTATAGTATTTTTAATTTATCTTTTTTCAAACAGCAATCTATTTAAATTTCTAGCAAGATGCTAGATACAAGAGAGTACATATGCCTTGCAGTAAGTGGCCAAAGAGGCAGGGGTTCGAATCCCTTTTATTAACAAAGTGTAAATACTTTGGTGTACAGGAACACTTCTTTTACTTTTAAGAGGCAGGGGTTCGAACCCTTTTTCCAGAATGAATTTTGTTTCTAACTTTCTGCACACTTTTTAACTCCATATATCATCTTGTGATAAAAATTATAGGTTTTTGTCCAGAAGGACAGATTAATTTATTTATCGGGCTCTAAGGAAACTAGTTATTAATTAGGACAAAACATGCGTAAACTTACCAATATACCCTTTTTTTTTTCTAATTATGTTACAGGTAATGGCCTCAATAGTTTCTACGCATCAGAACGCCGGCACCCTCCTTCCAAAAAAACCTAAAAGCATCGGCGTTCAATTTGATCCAACGCAAATCCTTGAAGAGGCGTTTTTCGAGACCGAATCTAAAGGATCATCAACTGCTTGCATTGTTACTTTGAACGGCGATCTATTGCAGGCATCGGAGATAGCGGATTCGTTGTAATCAGAGATGGAAAAATCGTGTTTCAGACGAAATCACAGCAACATTGTTTCAATTGCCCCTATCAATTAGGTTTGGCTATGAAAAGCGATGATCCAAGTTTGGCGGATGAGATATTTTTCCCGGTGGAGAGAGAGATGTCATTGTCGCCGGAACTGATGGGTTGTTTGATAATGTTTACCCATCGGAGATTGAAGATTTGGTTGAGGAGTGCCGGAGAGAAGACGAGTCACCGGAAAACATGGCATCCGATGCCGGAAAAATCAATTGCTTAATTATTCATCTCCGTCATCAATTTTCGCCATAAACATGGCATCCGGATACGGACGGACGGACTGGATAGCAGCGGATTCCGATTTGGGGATTAGGATTGAATGATTTGGGGATGATGAAGCTGAAAGTTTGGATTTTTTTTTGAACGAGAGAAGAAGATGAAGCTGAAAGTTTGGAATTTATTTATTTATTTTGAAACAGTTTAGGGTTTAGGGTTGTTACTATTCATTTTGTAACGTTACTACATTTTTTGATGTACTTTATCTATTTTATGGGATGTTACTACTTGTTTATTAGTCGTTACTACATTTTACGGGCTGTTACTACTTCTTTTCAGGCTGTTACTACTTGTTTATTGGCTGTTACTACATTTTCATTGGATGTTACGACATTTTATGGGCTGTTACTACTTGTTCTTGGCTGTTACTACACTTTATCTAGCGTTACTACGTGTTTAATGTGTAAAAGGGTATTTTTGTCCATTTATTATGAATTTGTCCTTTTTAATCACATAACATGTAGTAACGTCCTTCTGGACCCATTTATGATTTTTTTTTGTCCTTCTGGCCCCTTCCTCCTAAAAATTAAACACGCAAGATTTTCCTTTTGCGTAATAAATTTTGTTTCTCTAAACTTTTTTGCACACTTTTCAACTCCATATATCTAATGATAAAAATTAAACACACACTTTTTGCAATACTTTGACGTGCTTGTGAGTAGATATACATTATCTTTTAATTTCTTGGGTCCGCCACTGCTTGGTGTGTGTATGGATTCCATTGAATAACGACACAGTACAATTCAACATTGATGTAGATTTCAATGGTAACACGACTACGATTGGGGGATTGATCGTGATAGTGAATGAAATAATATTCAATCTTTCTTGAGGAACTAGAAGGAAATTATGATGTGGTGATAGGATAGGCTCTTGCAGTTTATAATGCGAATTTTTAGCTAGTCAACGGGGTTTCTTCAACATCACATTCGAAACAGATTCTCTCACTGTATGCTAGAAATTGAATTCTAGCATTGGATATTTCTTTTTTCGTTAGCAATGTGTTCTTCTTTTGCCATGTTTCTCTTATACTAAGTGTGGAGGCAACCAACCTACCCATCTCTTAGCTAAAGAAATGCTTAGATCTTGTTAGTTCCATTTCCTAGGACACCTTCGCGGATATAATTTTAGTTGCTATGCTATGGTGGACAAAGAGTAATAATTCGCCTTTTGTTTGAAAAAAAATGTTTGATTTTTTATGGAATGCTGTACAAATAGTAACATTTCATGATGAAAAAATTGTCACGAAGTGCTCATTATGGTTAGAACTGGAATTCATTGTGAAAATATTCGCGGCGTTTGTTACGTTGGGGCGGCATTAAGGATTTTGTCGTGAAATCAAAATATTAATGGAGGAATGGAGGAGAAAGACACCAACATTCCATCAATTAAGGAGAATGACAACTTTTTGAAACTTTTGCATTAAGGATAAAACTATTTTTTTTCTAATATTCAGGCGCCATTTTTTTCCCAAAAAAAGAAAAAACTACACACTCTCTCTTATCAATCCTTTTTAAACACTCATATCTCTCAATCTTGAACTCCAAATTTAAAAATTCTTTCACCAAATTTTTTATTTTTTCATGTTTTTTATTTTGAGACCACATTCAACATATTCCGACGTGATTTCAAAAAATCCGCTGTCGAAATTCACTATTGTTTGAAATTCAATGTCGATATTCATTGATTTTCTGGATTCACTAAGTGAATTCGATGGTGAATCTCACGAAAACACAATGTATAATCGAATCAAGTCTCAAAACGAAGAGCATGAAAAAAATAAAAAAATTCAGTGAATTCTCATCGCGTTTGAAAATCTAGATCAAAAGATATGAGGGTTTGAAAATAGAGGATGAAAAATAATTATAAAAAAAAAAAAAAACAATCTCAGGTACAGGTTCATGTATGCGCGAAATTTTTTTCTTTCTTTTTTTTGCTTTGTCCTTCAGCTTATAAATAATATTGAAGTTGTACTTCTCCTTGTAAAAAGAGAATCAACAATTGATAAAGAGATGAAGAGAATCAACAATTGATAATAATATAAAGAAATATCAATCTTGATAGAAGTGTTTATTAATATAATGTATTTATTATTCCATTGAGATGAAGATAGAATATAATAATTAATTCATATCATGTGTGCTTAATTACTCACCAAAAAAAGTGACAAAAGTTTATAATATATGATGAAGTCTAATCATTGCTACGAGAAATCATCTTGCATAACACTGAAGTGCAAATTAAAATGGTGAAGCTTAGTTTTTCCATTATATATTCCTCAGCTGGGCCATTCTGTTCGGTGACAATTCATTTTAATTACAACTTCTTCCGTCCCAAAAGGTAAATCCATTCGGGGTTTTTCACACATATTAAGAAGCTGGTTAATTTGTTACGTGTCACTAATTTTGATTAAAAAAAATTAAAATGACCTTTCATTGTTTGTAAAGTAGTGAAAAGTTGGTGGATAAATAATAAATGATGAGTAAATGAAGAAAAATGTAATAAATGTTCCTTGGTTATCTAAATAGATTTACATTATGAGACAAACAAAAAAACTAAATAGACTTACATTTTGGGGCGAAGGTAGTATCAATATTTTCTGATCAGATTATAGGTTGATTGTATTAATGTGTTAAAATTTTGACTTGAAATTACGATGAATACTGTGCGTACGTGCGTGCGTGCACGAGAGAGAGTCATTGACCTATTAATTTTTATGTATTAAATGTTGACTCATTATTCTTATATATTGACATATAATGTGTTAATGAAAAACGAATATATAAGTCTAAGTTATACGACAAAAATGTGATAAGTTTTTGACACGTGTCGAAAAATTCTTGAAGGCGTCTAATATTAAAAGTGAAAAGATACTCTTTGATGAAGATAAGAGTCTTAAGGTGTAAGGTTTTGGACACAACGCAATATCCGAAGAACCAAGATGGTTTATTTCAATGCAATACATATGTTTCGGGCATTCACACCAATAGTAGGCGATTTTATCTTGTATTTGTGGGAAACTGAGCGACACGACCCGAACCAGAACGATACTAATCCAACCCGAAAAAATTCGTCGGGCTCGTTGTATCGGGAGTAGCCCCCGCCGCAATGAGCTTTTTATCGATTCAAAATTCAAAATTCTATCTCAGTCATTCCTAGGTGAATCGATTTCAATCCATCAACGAAAGCGAATGAATTGGTAGTGTCAGTAACTGATTATTATCACTATTGTCATAGTGTCGATTGATAGTGTCAGAAACCGGTTATTGATATTAGTGTCACAGTGTCAATTATTAGTGACAAATTAAATGACGTGTTGTTGCAAAAAAAATGCGAATTTAGTTTTTCCATTATATATTACTCAACTGGGCCATTTTTTTTTTTGAGAATTCATTTTAATTACTATCAATATTTTCTGATCAGATTATAGGTTGATTGTATTAATGTATTAAAATTTTGACTTGAAATAACGATGAATATTGTGCGTGCGTGCGAGAGAGAGAGTCATTGACCTGTTAATTTTTATGTATTACATGTTGACTCATTATTCTTATATATTGACATATAATGTGTTATTGTAAAACGAATATATTAACTCAAAAAAAAAAACAAATATATAAGTCTAAGTTTATACGACAAAAGTGTGATAAGTTTCTGACATGTGTCGCAAAATTCTTGAAGCCGTCTAATATTAAACGTGAAGAGATACTCTTTGATGAAAATGAGAGTCTTAAGGTGTAAGGTTTTCGGCACAACGCAATATCCGATGAACCAAGATGGTTAATTTCAATGCAATACATATTTTTCGAGCATTCACACCAATAGCTAGCAATTTTATATTATGTATTTTTTGGAAACTGAACGACACGACATGAACCAGAACGATTATAATCCGACCCGAAAAAGTCCGTCGGGCTCATTGTATTGAGAGTAGCCCCTGCTGCAATGAGCCCTTTATCAGATTCATAATTCAAAATTCCATCTCAGCCATTCCTAGGTGAATCGATTTCAACCCATCAACGGAAGCGAATGAATTGGTAGTGTCAGTAACTGATTATTATCACTAGTGTCATAGTGTCGATTGGTAGTGTCAGAAACTGGTTATTGACATTAGTGTCACATTGTCAATTATTAGTGGCAAATTAAATGACGTGTTGTTGCAAAAAAAAAGCGCTTTTAGAAATTACAACGAAATATGCGATTTTAGTTTTTCCATTTTATATTCCTCAGCTGGGCCATTTTGTTCGGTGAGAACTCATTTTAATTACTATCAATATTTTCTGATCAGATTATAGGTTGATTGTATTAATGTATTAAAATTTTTACTTGAAATAATGATGAATATTGTGCGTGCGTGCGTGTGGGAGAGAGAGTCATTGACCTGTTAATTTTTATGTATTACATGTTGACTTATTATTCTTATATATAGACATTTAATGTGTTAATGAAAAACGAATATATAAGTCTAAGTTTATACGACAAAAATGTGATATGTTTCAGACATGTGTCCAAAAATTCTTGAAGCCGTCTAATATTAAAAGTGAAAAGATACTGATGAAGACAAGAGTCTTAAGGGGTAAGGTTTTGGACACAACGCAATATCCGATGAACCAAGATGGTTTATTTCAATGCAATACATATGTTTCGGGCATTCACACCAATAGTTGGCGATTTTATCTTGTATTTGTGGGAAACTGAACGACACGACATGAACCAGAACGATTCTAATCCGACCCAAAAAAATTCATCGGGCTCATTGTATCGGGAGTAGCCCTCGCCGCAATGAGCCCCTTATCAGATTCAAAACTCAAAATTCTATCTCAGTCTTTCCTAGGAATCGATTTCAATCCATCAACGGAAGCGAATGAATTGGTAGTGTCAGTAACTGATTATTATCACTATTGTCATAGTGTCGATTGTTAGTGTCAGAAACCGGTTATTGATATTAGTGTCACAGTGTCAATTATTAGTGACAAATTAAATGACGCGTTGTTGCAAAAAATAAAATCGATTTTAGTTTTTCCATTATATTCCTCAACTGGGCCATTTTGTTTGGTGAGAATTCATTTTAATTACTATCAATATTTTCTGATCAGATTATAGGTTGATTGTATTAATGTATTAAAATTTTGACTTGAAATAACGATGAATATTGTGCGTGCGTGCGAGAGAGAGAGAGTCATTGACCTGTTAATTTTTATGTATTGCATGTTGACTCATTATTCTTATATATTGACATATAATGTGTTATTGTAAAAGCGAATATATTAACTAATATATATATACATATATATATATATATATACATATACATATATATATATATATATATATACATATATATATATATATATGTTTTGGGCATTCACACCAATATCTAGCAGTTTTATCTTGTATTTGTTGGAAACTGAACGACACGACCCGAACCAGAATGATTCTAATCCAGCCTAACAAAGTTCGTCGGGCTCGTTGTATCGGGAGTAGCCCCTGCCGCAATGAGCCCTTTATCGATTCAGAATTCAAAGTTCTATCTCAATCATTCCTAGGCGAATCGATTTCAACCCATCAACGGAAGCGAACGAATTAGTAGTGTCAGTAACGATTATCATCACTATTGTTATAGTGTCGATTGGTAGTGTCGAAACTGGTTATTGACATTAGTGTCACAGTGTCCATTATTAGTGACAAATTAAATGACGTGTTGTTGCAGAAAAAAATGTGATTTTAGAAATTACAACAAAAGGGTATAAATAAGATATCAAAAAAAAAAAAAAGATTTATGGTAAAAAAAAATTATGATGATTGATAGTGTATATTTAACAATACCTTTTTTTTATAAAAAAAAAGTGAGAATTTTTATTTTATATACTTTAGTTACCATGATTCCAGTTTTTTCTTTGAAAGTTGATTTTAGGGCATTTCTGTACGTGACACCTATAAAATGTCATTTTTACCTTCTAAAAAAAATGTCTTTTATACCAAACAAATTCTATTACTGTCATGTTTCCTTCTTTGATCGACATTATATAACTCTCATTTTTTTAATTCAAATTTTTTTTCTCTTTAGATTATTAACTTTTATACATAATGCATTATAAAAAATATAATATATGACAGGTCGGGTCAGTATAATGACGGTTAGAGAATGCATATTCGTACCCTACCCTATCTACGGTAGGTTTTAAAAAGTCAAACTCATACCCTAAAAAATAGCATAATAGGTAGGGTCGGATAGATATCCACTCGATTGGATGAAAATTGTCATCGCTAGATACCAGGAAAATTAAATAATGCAATGATATTTGCCACTAAGTCCAGTTCATTAATCTAAAAAACAAAAAGCACTTTATTTTTTAACAGAGTAAAAGTGTAAAACAGACCCCGCATTCATTGAACAATATAATTATGACTCGATCGTAGTATGTATAGTGTAAAAATAGTCAGAAGTACATATATTATCTGTATTTATGTAGTTATATATTTACAGGCAAGACGTAAATTTGAGAGCTATATAATCAAAGCTGCTCATTGTTAATGTTTTAAAAATACTACTACTACGTACTACAACACTACCGGTATATTAATTGGTGAAAAATGGTGAAGCTTGATTTTTCTCCCATGATAATACTCTTCTTCTGGGTCATTTTGTACGGTAAGAATTTCCTCTTTTCAATTCATCTTTTTGGCATGATATATATGTAGACCGATCTTCGTCGATCGCTTGTATTATTTATAAATTAAATGTTAATTGTGTAGTATAAATATAACACACGACTTATTAAAATCAGCTAATTTGACAGGTGAAGTTGCAAAAGTAGAAGGAAGGAGATTGAAGGGAAGTGAAATGTTGAAAGAAGTTACTACTGCTTCTTCTGATTTGGATTCTGGAATATTCATGAACTGTATAGTCGATGATGATTGTAAGCAAGCAGGTTACAAAAAATGTTTGCAGGGATATTGTATGAATAATCCTAATGCGATGATTGTGGAGACGCCAACAGATCCTTCTCCGACGACCCCATTAATTATGCAGTCATCTAGTAATCAATTACTACTAGTAGTAAATGAAGGGAAGCCGGAATACGAAAACTCTCCATTTATTATGCCACTGTCTCTTCCGACTAACCTCCGCCAATTAGGCGATGAAGAATCGTGGGAGTATGGTGACATAGACTGTCCATATGATATAGATGATGGTAGTGGTGAATGGAAGCCTTTAGAAAACCAAGACAACTACGCTACATCTCAAACAGTGAACTATAAGTGGAGGTATAAATACCCGGAGCATCCATTTATATCAGCTCCCGACATCTCTAATGGAGAGTATAAATGGGTGCATTACTATGCGGCGGCGGCGGTGATGGCGGAGCCTATTTATGAATGAGTGTGTTAGCCTTTTGAGTACTACCAAGCAATTCATGTTTCGAGGATATATGGCGTCATTAATTAATGCTATTGAGACGTCGAGATAGATACAACCTCTTGTATCTAAGAGAAAGCTAACTCCTCTCTCTCACACCGGTCTCATTTTCTTTCTTAATAGTACTAGCTAGTTGTATGTGTTTTACTGAAATAAATTTAACTTGTTTTGTGCCTTGAAAAAATAGGTGTGTACTTCATCACTTATCATTACTCCTTCCATCTCAATTTATCCATTTTGGTTGTCTAATTATACAATTTGCTCCTTTTTATATGAGATAATATCATTTCCAATTAATGCTCCATTTACTGTCTTTTCCTTTGCTTTACTTAAACAGAGAGATAGTTTGTTATTTCATAGAATTGCACAATAGTGTCCTATTGTCATTACATAAATAACCACCAAATCTAATCTAGAATCTAGTGGATAAGACACACCACAATAACACACAGCAGCCTGAACTTATTACAAAAAACAGAATAGTCCTTATACTTTAACATCCCCCTCAAACTGAAGGGTGTAGACACCACATTCAGTTTGGTTCTGTAGTAATGGAACATAGTTGCTGACAAAGGCTTTGTCATAAGATCAACCACTTGATCAAAGGTAGGAACATGCTTGACATCCATAACACCTTGCACAACCATGTCTCTAACAAAATACACATCCAACACAACATGCTTGATTCTGAAGTGTATCACTGGATTGTGAGCTAAGTAACCTGCTCCAAGATTATCACACCAAAGAACTGGTTTGGTGACCAAGCTGACTTTCAATTCTGAAAAAAGATTAAGAAGCCACTGAGTTTCAGCTGCAGCATTGGCAAGGGCCCTGTATTCTGATTCAGTACTTGATCTAGAGACAACCTGTTGTTTCTTCTTGGATGACCAGGATACAAGAGAACTAGCAAGATAAACACGGTAAGCTGCAACAGACTTTCTGTCAACTTTGTCCACTCCCCAGTCAGCATCACTAAATGTATGTATAAGCAAGGGTTGTGTAGGTTTAAAGTGCAGACCATGATATAGTGTACCTTTATCTTACCTCAGTAAATGTTTCACCTGCTGCCAGTGTCCCATAGTAGGTGATTGCATATGTTGGCTCAAAGTATTAACAGAATAGGTGAGATCTGGTCTGGAGAAGGTGAGATATTAGAGAGCTCCCAAAGTACTTCCATAGAGAGTAGGATTGGTCATTGGAGTGCTAGACTGAGCTGTTTTGAGAGGTGTGACCACCATAGGAGTGGAACATGGTTTCAAATTTTCCAATCCTAACTTGATGAGTAGCTGCTGTGCATACACATGCTGTGAAAGATATAAACCAGAGTGATCCCTGCTCACTTGAATGCCAAGAAAGTGATGTAAGTTCCCCAGATCCTTTAATGCAAAACTGTTATGCAAAGAACTAACAAACTGCTGTATTTTGCTTGGATCATTCTCTGTAATTAGGATGTCATCAACATAAACCAAAACATACAATAGGGTTTTACCAGAGTGAAAAATAAATAAAGAGGGATCAGCTTTAGACTGAGTAAATTTCCAGATGAGCATCTGTTTTCTCAACTCATCAAATCAAGCCCTAGGAGCTTGTTTTAAACCATAAATTGCCTTCTTCAAATGACAGACATGAGTTGGTTTGGTACTATCAAAAAAACCTTCAGGTTGTGTCATAAAAACAGACTCATAGAGAGTTCCATTAAGGAATGCATTGTTGATATCCACCTGTCTTATAGGCCAGTCTAGGGACACAGCAAGAGCCAAAACAGTCCTGATAGTAGAGGCTCTAGCAATAGGACTAAAGGTGTCAGAGTAGTCAATGCCTGGTGTTTGATGAAATCATTTTGCCACAAGTCTGTCTTGGAAGTAGCGCCCGAAAGACAATTTATGTAATTGTTTTTAGTATTAATAAATGACAGGTTTATTCTCATCTTATTACTTGCTTTGTGCTTGTAAGTAATACACTACTGAAAACCCTAAGTCGTATCATATGTAGCCATATAACTTAATGTGTGACGCACGCGAGGATTAAGTTTATGGTGATACACTTGAAATGTTAGTCCGTGGTGAATTTAATCAAAGTATGGGGGTCTATTGATTAAACCACCATTAATACGCCCAGAACACTTCATGGTGTGACCATCTTATCCGGACCGTCGATATTGGTTATCTAAGTGGGGCATTTATATATGATCTAGTCATATAGGACTGGACCGATTTAATGTGCATTTCTCATATAATTTCATGATTGAAAATCGTATTAAATCACAAGATGATCGTATATGGATTAACCTTAATCCTGAAGTGATTGCATACTTCTACTGGTTTTAGGATAGGGTTTGATGTGTTCGTTAAGGATAAGTTGTATTGAAGAAGGTTTACGGAAATATTCCTGCTTCGTTACGGATAGTCTATGGAGGGTTAGTCTGTATGTAATGATTATATCAATGGACACTTATCGACTCGACGTTTTGAGAATAAGTTATATCTATAATCGATAGAGTTCAGTTTTGGATTTATGGTGGCATAATTCCGGAATTAATAAGTTGAGTAGAAATATTCTGTTTGATGAATATTTTATTCAATTTATTGAAGCTACTGGTTATAGGTCCATGGTCCCCGGGTTGGCTCCTAACACGCGAGTGTTTTTTCGTTTTATGGAACCTCGAGAATAAATTAAATAGTTGGTCTGTTTAATGAATATGCAATATTATTTATTTGAAAAATAATATGTAAAATAGAAAAGACATTTTCTATTAAATTAATGACAATTGTGGCGCCGACTTTTGTGATAAGTTAGGAAAAGAAATTTTTCTAGATTATGTCACATGTGTAATTAATTAATTATCTATTTGTTGGATAATTAAGGGATAAATTAAGAGATTGATTTTTTTGGGAATTATCTCTTATGTTTATGGCAAGTATCTTTTCCTTATGGAAATAGGTAATTGTGGTGTGAAAATGATAACTCTCTCTTGACTAGTTATTTTCTATATAAAGAGAGTTCCTCCCAACACAATGACACATGAAAATTGCGCCACATACTAAATAAAAGAAGAGAAAAATTAGTTTCTTGTTCTAGTCATTAAGGAAAGAATAACCTAGGGTTTTTCTTGTGCATATTCGAGGAGGTTCTACGGCGAGGATCGATGTCCACCAGTTGTCGCTAAGAGATACAATCCGGAAGACTGCGGCTTCTCCATCTATCGATTTACTATTCCTCTTAAATAAAGTAAATCTTCAACCTTCTCATAGTTGTATTAATTGTTTATGCGAATCAAATCGTGGTAAAATCGCATGCAAATTTATTCGTAGCTTCCACTATGCATGATCGAGCATCTCAATCGGTGCTGTGAATCAAATCTGAAGATCCAATATGGATCGGATCCAGATTCGGGTTTCTGTATATCCAGCAGTCTGGCCTTATGTTTGTTAACAGTTCCATCTGGATTCAGTTTCAGTTTGAATACCCATCTGTTATCAACCAGGTTATGAGCTTGAGATCTAGGCACCAAGTCCCATGTGTGATTCTTGATCAAGGCATTGTATTCTGACTCCATAGCTTCCTACCAAACTGGAGTTTGCAAAGCATTTGATACCTTAGTTGGTTATGGTGAAGGTACTAAACATTTTGAAGTGGCAAAAAAGGAAAAGTTTTAGGCTTGAAGATGCCACTCTTGGCTCTAGTTTGCATAGGATGTGTGTTGAGGTTTTCCTGTGGAGGTATAGGGCTAGGACTGGGAGAAGGAGATGACTCTGAAAGGATAGTATTGGAGGAAGGAGATGAGTCTACAGGCCCAGAGATTTGAGGTGAAGGAGGAGAGGGCATGTTAAGAGGGTAATTATGATGAGATCCTGGTGGAGAAGAGTTCTGATATAGCTCCTTACTAGTGGCTGAAGTAGAAGGAGAGGTACTATTGGACATATGAAATAGACTGACAGGACATGAAGGACTAGAACCAGAATATGAAGGAATAAGAGGAGTGTTAGGCACAACTGACTTGATTTGTTCTGGTAAACACACTATAGGATTCAGAAATGAGTTATGTATCATATTGTTGGAAGTTTCAGAGTCATGATTGGAAGTCCTTTTATAAGGAAAGGATGATTCATCAAAGGTTACATCTCTTGATATATACAGTCTTCCTTTTGGATCAAGACACAAATATCCTTTGTGTGATGGACTCAGACCAAGATGAACACACTTTTAAGAGTGAAACTGGAATTTCCTTGATTGATAAGGTCTAAGATTGGGATAACAGGCACAACCAAATACCCTAAGAAGTGAGTAATTAGGATGTTTATTAAAAAGACACTCATAAGGGGACTGATGATCAAGGACATGTGTAGGCAAATAGTTAAAAAGTCTGACAGAGTGTTGAAAACTTTCCCACTAGAATTTAAGGGGCATTGAGGCTTGTGCTAAGAGAGACAGTCCCATTTCTACTATAGATCTGTGTTTTCTTTCTGCTATCCCATTTTGGGCATGAGCATGAGGACATGGGTGTCTAAATAAGGTACTAGAGTCTTTGAGAGACTGTTCAAAAGACCTAAATTCTCCCCTCAATCTGTCTGAAGGCACTTAATCTTCCTGTGAAATTGAGTTTGAACAAAAGTGTGAAACTGTAAGAATATGGACAGTGCATCAGACTTGTGCTTTAAAGGAAAAATCCAAGTGTATCTAGTTAGGTCATCAACAAAGTGAATATAATAATGATAACCAGAAGTGGACTGCACAGGGGCAAGACCCCAGAGATCAGAGTGAACTAAATCAAAGGGCAAAACAGAAACACTGCTAGAATTATAATATGGGAGAGCATGCTTCTTCCCTAAGCAACAAGCTTCACAAAAAGAAACTGTTTCATTGCTTTTCAAAGTCACATTACATTTTTTTTAAGACCCGGTGCATAACCCTCTCCGAGGGATGCCCTAACCTTCAATGCCAAACATTGGCATAATTACTACTAGACAAGGAACCAACAAAAGACTGATGAACTATCTTATTAGAATTGCAGCTGGAAGATACTTCAGATGACTGGAAGGTTGACTGTTACTGGATTGATCACTTGAAGCTTTGGAGTGAAGGGACCTCAGATTTGGAGGAACATGAAGCTGATACAGGCCATTGTTAAGGGTTCCTTCCACTAAAACTCCTGGTAGCCAGATCCTTCACAAAACAAGAGTTAGAATGGAATTCAAGGTAAACAGGATTATCAGCAGTCAATTTTGATACACTTAGGAGATTTTTAGTGATAGAGGGAACATGAAGAATATGATTAATGGACAGACATGAGTTACACTTAGCAGGTAGAATAGATTGACCAATATGAGTGATTTTTAGAGATTCACCATTACCAACTTGAAGAGTATCAGATCCTTCACAACTAGCATTCAGATGGAGGCTATTGAGATCAGATGCAATGTCGGAGGTAGCACCACTATAAGCATACCAGCTAGGATCCACAAAGCTATCTGAGGAGGCAACATAGGCTGCATTTGGTCTAGAATCGAAGCTTTGAAAGCCTGCATTGCCATTGTTGTTGGTGTTCACTGGTGGACCAGTATAGGCTGAATTGTACATGTAGTAGCATATTGCAACTATGTGTCCAGTTCTACCACAGACTTTACATACTGGTCTTGGTCCCCCTTGATTTTGTCCACCTCTTCCATTTCCTCTACCTTTACCACCTCTATTACCTCTAGAACCTCTATCTCTGCCAGCATCTTGATTTCTATAGGTAGAGTTTGGCCTGGAATTAGGTCTAAGGCCTCTATTCTTTTATGCAGCATAGTTAGCAGATGGTGCTAGAACATCTAGAGTGGTAGTTGGGTTGAATCGAGCTATTAATCTTTCATGTGTAACCAATTGAGACTGAACTCCAGGCCAAGTCAGTGAACCAATCCTGGATGTGATGTTCACTATAACCGATTCATAATCTTTGCCTAGACCACCAAGAACAGAAAGAATCAATTCTGAGTTTGAAATGGGGCATCCTGCTGCTGCCAGACCGTCTGAGTAATTTTTCATCAAATCAAGATAATCAACCATGGATCTAGTCCCTTTATCTATCCTAGTCAAGGCTTCTTTGTATTCAAGGATCCTAGCTTCAGATTTGTTATTAAACAAGGTCTCCAACCTGTTCCAGACTTCAAAAGTAGTATTAGAGCCAATCAATTCAACCAGGGCTTGTTCACTCATCGAAGCCATGAACCAACCAACTAGAAGGTTATCCATAGTTACCCAATCATCAAAAGCAGGATTTGAGACAGGTCCATCAACAAAACTCATAATGAACTGGGGTGGACATTCATTAGGATCAATCAAATGACTCTCAAGGTGATGTCCACGAACTATTGGCAAAATAGTAGATTTCCATAACAAGTAGTTGTCACGATTTAACTTCACAGTGCATGTTTGAGCCAAATTAGCACCAAAGGGTGCAGTAGGAACATAACAGGGTGTGGAAGAAGCATTGGACATGAAATTTGGAAAAGGTGGTAAACTTGTACGAGTAAGGAGGTTTCAATACCTGAGAGATTCATATTCAGTGGAGAAGAAGCTCTCAGACCTCCAGCTGGTGTCGAATACCGCAGTGGTGGAGAGACGGAAGAGGTGCCAGCTCTGGCAGTGTTCATCTGAGTGAAATGAGAAAAAGATAGAGGCACTTGTGTGGTAAAAGACCCAATAGATATGGATGTTGTTGTTGGTTGAGCAATAGAGCTGACTGGAACTGGTGTTGATGAAGAAATGGAGCTCACCGGAGCTGAGCTCACGGCGGCGGTAGTGGCTTTAGCCATAAGGCTCCGATACCAACTTACAGAGAGAGATAGTTTGTTATTTCATAGAATTGCACAATAGTGTCCTATTGTCATTACATAAATAACCACCAAATCTAATCTAGAATCTAGTGGATAAGACACACCACAA
Organism: Gentiana dahurica var. dahurica; assembly: GCA_024500145.1. Taxonomy (NCBI): domain Eukaryota; kingdom Viridiplantae; phylum Streptophyta; class Magnoliopsida; order Gentianales; family Gentianaceae; genus Gentiana; species Gentiana dahurica. Next base: position 45,394,546 of record CM044898.1, read on the forward strand.
TAACACACAGCAGCCTGAACTTATTACAAAATACAGAATAGTCCTTATACTTTAACAGCTTTACCCTTATCTACTACTCCCTCAGTCTCATATATAAGTCCGTTACGCTTTTTGGCTTTGTCCTAAAATATAAATCCATTTAGATTGTCAATAGAATATTTATTGTATAATTCTTTATTTTACCCTTAACTACCATGTGATCGGTTCAACTGTCCCTTCACCGGGATTTAAATGACCTAACATGATTAAATTCTAAAGACGCTCGGTTTGCATTGAAAACCTCACTCAAGAAACAAGACTCGAACAACTTTACTAGTTTTACGTGGCGATACCAAAACTCATTTTCCCACTCTCTCACTGCACCAAAAAAGGCTTTTTAGGGCATTTCAAAACGCCCTATATACAGGTCTATTAGGGCGTTTATGACTTTGTTTTTCGAAGGCGTACGAAAAATGGCGATTGGAGGCGGAAACCTTCCCACACCTCAGCAATGGCGATTTTAGGGATTCATTTCCATAAATTTTCAGCGATTGGAGTCTCTTTTCTTCTTCTAATCCATGGCTGCTCCTGCTTCGAACACAGCAACGGCAGAATCCTTGCCTTTTCAATCAGCAACACAACAATTTAGCAGTAAATTGAAACCCCCAATTTTGGTGAATCGTTGTGATACTGTGATATGTTCTATCACAGTATCTTCAAAGGTGAGCCTGCTATTACTATTCCCAAAGAAATAGAAACAGAGCTTGCAGCACAATTTGATAAATCTCTCATCGGCAAATTCTCTCAAGGCCGTCCCAGCATGGAGTCGATTCAGAATTTTTTATGTCAATAGAATTTCAAAGGTATGGTCTCTGAGGGTCTTCTAGATAATAAACATGTTTTCTTCGCTTTGCTTTAAATGAGGATTATGTGCGGATTTTCTTTAGGCCAAATTGGAAAGTGGAAGGTAAATCAATGAGAATCCTTAAGTGGATTCCTGAGTTTGAGGTAGATAAAGAGCCATCAAGTATTCCGGTGTGGATATCCCTGCCTTGCTTACCTGTTCATCTGATTAATCATGGTTTCATCTTCTCGTTAATATCTTCTTTTAGCAACCCTCTTCGAATTGATACGGCCACAGCAAACCTCACACGGCCCTCGGTTGCACAGGTACAGGTTGAGAGAGATCTACTTAATATGATACCAGATCAAATATGGGTTCAAAATGAAGAGGGAATAGGTTTTTGGCAAACAATTATTATTGAGGGAACTTTACCATCTTACTGCAACTTTTGCTGGCATTTAGGCCACCATGAGCGCTCTTGTATAGTAAAGCATCCTGAATTAAGAAGGGCTCAAGTATTTCAGCCGAGGCAATCAAAATAGGCTCAAGAATATAGGAGGAAAACAAAGCTTGGAGATGAAAAAACAGTGGCTCCGCAAGAGGGAGAAAGCAGTACATTTAGATCAAACTTTGATGCTTTAGCATCTTTTGCCCATGAAGGCTTGCTATCAACTGCACAACCTCCATCCTCCTCCAAAACAATTAAGAGAGATGGAGTCATAGAGATTGTTGTGGCTGAATGTATGCACCAAGAATTGGAGGGCAGCTCAGAAAATGAGTATGCCAAAAAGGTTGGAAAAAATGGACTTTGGCCCGGATGCTGTAATTGCAAATCCTATGAAATTGGCCACGGTTGCTGAAGCACATGAAAACTCCTCGCGTTTGTGTTTAACCACAAAAAATTCTATAAAGATACTTCCTATATCAGATATAGAAAAATCAAACCCATTGGATATAGAGTACTCCGAAGGTTGTACTATAAGTAATTCATTTGAGATCCTATCTATGCCTTTCCCAAAGCAATGTGCTCTTCAAAAATCATCGGGTATAGATAGTCAAGATTCTATCCAAGCTAAGCTCCAATATATGAGTTTAGACCCAAAAGCTCAACTGGGTGAGTACATTTCGGATAAGGTTTTTGAAGAGAATGTTTAGACCCAAAAGCTCCATAATATCATTTATTAAGTATGTGAATGCTTTTTTTTTTTTTTTTGTTGAAGGAAGTATGTGAATGATTTACCGGAGAATTTACTCTAATATTATTTCAGACTTATGTGGGTTTTTAGGGTTTTCTTTAAAAGTCACATGTTGAACATTCCGTTTCCGAATAAGAACTCATGAGACGGATTGGGCTCAACCCCTATTTTTACATGGCCAGCACCATGTATTTCTCTTAATTATTTGGCGAGTCGCATACTTTTTAAATTAACAATCTTGATTTTAATAGTTGATAATTGATCTACAAACATATAATCATATATGGATTGGCATGTGTATATTGAGTTTGGTGGTTATTAAGCACAGTAAAATTTACATTGAATAGGATTGTGTTATATGCTTTAAGACATAAATAACATGTTTTAACTACTTTTCACTGAAACATTCTTAATTAAACTCAAGTTCTTAAATTCATAATTATTTGTTCTAAAAAAAAAAATCATAATTATTTCACCGTATTCTTTTTTTTATCTATTCGTTATCTTTATATTAAGATCTCACTTAATTATCCTTTCGTCGTTACTCACGTGATTTACTGTCGAAATTGTGAAACTTCCAACACGCACTATCCTAATTTCCCATTGTTTCATGAGAACATTTTCTTATCAACCCTTTAAAAATCCGAAGAGAGGTCGGAGAGTTCTGACGATGTCAAGTTGTAATTTAAAAGAATGGTCGTAATTATAAGATTTCAGTTTTTCTTTTTTCTTTTTTAATTTTTACTTTTTTTTGAACTCTGTACTAATTTTAGTTAAACCAGCCTTTTTATTGAAATGGGTATACATCCATCTTTGCATTTGTGAATGATAATACATAATGATTACGCTATTAAAAAAAAGCTCCAAATGACATTTGATTTTCAGGATATGAAGGAAGTGTTAAGCTTTCCGTTTGTTCGATTAAATGCAGTCTATTATGTTCTTTTTTGTTTTTGATTCGGTCTAGTATGTTCTTCAATTAGAAAGTGTCAAAGCCGTGGTATAAAAAAAAATTAAGGAGTGACAATGAGATGTAAATAGCGAATTAAGTCGTCGAATAAAAAAATGAAAATAACAAAACATTAAGGAGTCGGTGTCCGCTAAATCTGAAACTAATAATGACAGTGAAACATGAAATTTACCGTCAATTTTCACTAAGGTCGTAGTGAATAATTGTAAAGAATTTCGCGATCGGAAATTACGGCTGACGTCATGTGTAGGGTTTAAATATTATTTATTTATTGAAATTTATGTGATATTTTGATACCATGATTGTGAGATATGAAATCGATATAGTAAACAGAAATAATAGTTCATTTGCAATTTCATTTGGCGCTCGCAGATTACACAAAGAAAAATTGACGTACTTATTTTGTCCATATGACTAGTTCTACTTATTAGCCTTAGAAAATTTCAGGGCCAACCTGTTGGAGAAAAATTGAAATGATTTTTTAATCATTTTTATAACCATTTTATGAGCCGGTTTCAATTAGACTCTTGTATAGTTTATCAAGAGTTTATGATAACCTTGAAATCTACGTGTGAATTAGATGAATACAGGTCTTTGAATCATTCAATTCGGATATCGGGTGAATGAGAAATTAAGACTTGAAATTGGTTAGTTGAAGAAATTGAAGTATTGAAACTTGGAAGTTGAAGAGTTCAACTTCCTTAATCCCACATTGGGAAGTGTGCTAATTTTTTCTCAATATTTAAGGGGGAAATTGTTGATAAAGGGTATAAGCTCCAAGGAAAGGGAGAGAATTAAGAATTGTTTTAGTTAGACGGTGTTCTGCTAAAATTGTCACATGCGTGTGCCGCTGCTGCCCGCCCGCTCGAGCCTGTTGATCTTTGACTTTGGGCTGGGGAATTGGGCATGAGGCAATACTAATTTTTTGGACAAAGTTACATTGGACTTGTCAAATAATATTCAACATTCTGATGATGATCGAGCTGAGTTCGATTCGGTTCGGTTCAACTCAAAGGCTGAGTCCCTTCATCTGCAACTCATACATAACTACACAAGTTAGTGGACTTATTTATTCTGCCCGCCCGCTCGAGCCTGTTGATCTTTGACTTTGGGCTGGGGAATTGGGCATGAGGCAATACTAATTTTTTGGACAAAGTTACATTGGACTTGTCAAATAATATTCAACATTCTGATGATGATCGAGCTGAGTTCGATTCGGTTCGGTTCAACTCAAAGGCTGAGTCCCTTCATCTGCAACTCATACATAACTACACAAGTTAGTGGACTTATTTATTACTTGAAACTGATGGAATTAAAGGTGTTAGTGGAGTTCTTTCACCTGATGGCCTTCAATTCAGTTTCTTCTCATGCTCCATATATAAAGGTCCTCTACTGCAATCGGAATAAACACAGAACTACCACACAAATACTCATATTCCTGCACAAATACAACACAAATACTCATATTCAGTGTCTCCCTTTTGAACAGGTAAACTGAGTAATCCTGGGAGACAAATGCATAATCCGTGGGTACATGCCAGAGCAAATTTGTCTTAAGGACAGAGTTCATCTCGCCTCAACCTTTTAGAGATATCCTTTCTGTTTTGTAATTTCAATTTTTCATTACTGTGTTTGTAATTTTCTCTCAGATTATTAAGAATACTTATTTTGTCTATCTGACTTGTTATATTTCAATTTAGCTTACAATTTAACAACACTTGCCTTGCCATCTTCTGGTAAAGTTTTGGCTCTTCCACTAAAAGATGCGCGTTACAGCTCTAGTGGTTGATTTCATTCCATTTTGTATTTAAAAATTCATTTTTTTTTTATTTTCACGCCCAATTATTTTTCATCATATTTCTCTCTCACCCAGATATTATTATTACTTATCTTCTCCGGCGCACTTTGTAACCAGGTCTCATTCATTTTCTAATAAAACGGCCGAAATATACCCTTTTTTATAGTTGTGCTGATCACACAAAGTTAACATGCAGCCAAGACACCTTGTAGCAATGTCGCAACTTGATTCTAATGAAACGGCCATGATGTGTACCTTTTTATAGTTGTGCTGATCACATGAAGTTAACATGCACCCAAGATACCTTGTAGCAATGTCGCAACATGTTTCTAATAATACGGCCATGATGTGTACCTTTTTATAGTTGTGCTGATCGCATGAAGTTAACAACCGAGATGACGTTAGACCGGCTAAAATAAATAAAGTGAATTGAGAATAACGTCAAATTGACATTTTCATTCAAGTCCGGCTGTAAGTATTACTTGGTGGTCCAGAACAAATAAGATTCTGTAAATGTATTGTGGTCCGGTGGTCCCTCTAATTGTGCTGAAAAAACTGTCTATTCTTAGTTTTTCCTCTATTTTTTTACATATTGGACCAATATTGACATGGTGTGGCTGGACTACAATAAAAGATAGGGCTGGCAAAAAAATCTCATATTCCCGACCCATCCCGAATCCCGACCCGAAGCCGACCCAACTTTCCCAAACCCGAATTTCTTCCCGACCCGACTTACTTCGGGATGGGATTCGGGTATATGTTGAAACCCAACGGGATCCCGATCCCGACCGACTTTTATATATTATAATTATTATTTTTATAATTTTTCTTATTTTTAGGCAAAAATATATCTTTTAAAAATAATTATTTTTATTTTTGAGGAAAAAATATTTTACATCATAGAAATTGAAGAAATAATCGTCAAAAACGAAATAGTGTTTTTCTAAAAAATTCCCTTCTTCGTTTTCGACTTGTCCATTTATTCAATTACATTAATCTCACTTTCATTATTTTCTTTTTTCATATTTTATCACTTCTCAATTCATTTCATCACCTTGTATCTGAGAATGCTAAATAAGAACTTGCGTGATAGACGGCTGTAGATGCAGGGGCGGAACCACCCTATGGCCTGGGTGGTCTCAAGCCCCCCCCCCCCCATATGGTCCCAAGCCCTCCCAAATTTTTATTATTGTATTAGTAGTAGTGTTAATATTAGTATGGTATGTGTCTTTTTCTTGAAGAAAAGACCTTATATTCTAGTGGTTTAAGAACAAACCATTTACAGTCTGCATAATTCTAGGTTGTAAGTTCAAATCCCACTACCAACATTTTTTATTTTTTTCTCAGATTTTTTTTAGCTTTGCAGTTGATATACCAAGATCACCCCGAAAATTTTTCCTGGTTCCGCCACTGTGAAGATGTCGCAATGAGATTCAGCAGACGATCAATCATGATTTAAGAGTTAAAATTGATGTTTAATTTTTATTTATATAAGTCTTTGTTGTGAGTTAGGTGATTATTAATGCTACAAACGAAAGTAATAATTTTTCTAACTTCACTCAAAATTGCAACCAGAAAAAAAAAATCGTGAAAAATCTCAGATGATATTTTTTTGGGATATCTTCTCCCGACTCGACGGGATCCCGAACATTCGGGTATCCCGATCGTCGGGTCCCGACACTTGTCGGGTACGGGGTCGGGAAGAAAAATAGATTCCCGATTCACAGTCGGGTCGGGATCAGGTATGAAGGTTACGGGACCGGTCCCGACCCGATGCCACCCCTTATAAAACTACTGTTCATTATAACTTCATTTTTTTTTCATTATAAATAATGACAAACTCTAATAATTTATACCAAAATTACCCTGCTTCTCGTGAGTCATCTTTGTCCGATACTCAATTGCCACTTCACCCCCTCCAAAGCACTTTACCACAAAAAAAAAAAAAAAAAAAATTCCCTTCTTCATTTTCGACTTGTCCATTTATTCAATCATATTAATCTCACTTTTATTATTTTCTTTTTTCATATTTTATCACTTCTCAATTCACTTCATCACCTTGTATCTGAGAATGCTAAATAAGAACTTGAGCGATAGACGGCTGAAGATGTCGCAATGAGATTCAGCAGACAATCAATCATGATTTAGGAGTTAAAATTGATGTTTAATTTTTATTTATATAAGTCTTTGTTGTGAGTTAGGTGAGTATTAATGCTACAAAAAAGTAATAATTTTTCTAACTTCACTCAAAATTGCAACCAGAAAAAAAAATCGTGAAAAATCTCTGTTGATATTTTTTCGGGATATCTTCTTCCGACTCGACGGGATCCCGAACATTCGGGTATCCCGATCGTCGGGTCCCGACACTTGTCGGGTACAGGGTCGGGAAGAAAAATAGATTCCCGATTCACAGTCGGATCGGGATCGGATATGAAGGTTATAGGATGGGTCTCAACCCGATGCCACCCTTTATAAAACTACTGTTCATTATAACTTCATTTTTTTAAAAAGAAAATAATGACAAACTCTAATAATTTATACCAAAATTACCCTGCTTCTCGTGAGTCATCTTTCTCCGATACGCCGATACCCAATTTCCACTTAACCCCCTCCAACGCACTTTACCATAAAGCACCAAAAAAAAAAAAACAAAAAAAAAAAAACACAAGACACAAAACGACGTGTATTTTTGCATTTTATCATCAATTGCGTTAACTGAAGGGGATCTTCTCACGTAGGGACGGGCAGAGGGTGCGCCCACCCAGTTTTTATTTTTTCTGGACACTAAAAATCTTATATAATTCAGTCCAAAACAGTTAGTTGCCTTAATCCAGCCAGTCCGATCATACAATATAGTCATTTAACCCACCCGATCATCAATTCCTGGTTCCGTCCATGTCCTCAGTCCTCACGTATGATCAGTATACCAATCTCTTTTCCTCATCATGATTTTCTCTTCTTTCAAACTCTCCTCTTCAACTTGCTTTCAGGTTTTCTTCCGAATTTCCGTTTGCGTTCTTCGAAAATCGAAATCAAGCTGACGATACGATTTTTAATAAGGGGATTGAGCCTTGCCATTACCAGGTTTGAAGCTGGTGACTATGGTGCGGATTCATGGAAGATGTACATCCCGATTTTAATTGGTACCATTTTCTCCATAATCATCTCCATGCGACCCTTTTGTGCCTAATTGATTTTTTTCCTCTTGCAAGCCAGAAGATGTTGAACTAGTATCTCTCCCAAAATCTTAAGCTCATGGGTAAATAGATAATTACATTTTATATGTTCAACACGCCCCATTAAATTTTTGGAGATGCCCAACACTTAAGTTTCGTACGTTTGTAAGTTTTGGAGTTCTATTGTTGATATCTATCTTTAGAATGTTGCATTTCTATTCTTGTTATTCTTTTCAAAAAAAAAAAAATATACCCGAGTCTTTTAGCTTCCGATAATGCCAAACTCGATACGATGTGGTAGAGGCTTACGTATAATATTGATCTAATTAATATTATACGTGCCGAACGTTTATTTTCCAGATATGGACTCGATGTCCAGAAACGGGGCGTTACATCCTCTAGCTCTCATGTCGCCTCTGCCGGAGTGTGATTGCTCCACTAAACCAAGATGTGTTGTACATCTTCCTTCTTGACTTTCTTCATCTTCCATTCTAAGGTGCAACTGATTTTTCCACGTATGTCAAGTTCTCTTCAACCATCTCAAGATTAGTGCTTGCTTCCTGACGATGGCAAATTATGTCACCTTAATGATTTGAGCCCTAATTTAATCTAATGATGAACACACAAGAACCCAAATGCCAAAAAGAGGAATGAGGGGGTGGATTTTATGTATGCGGCTGAGTCCAAGACGGTATCTTGGATTGCCTACGTATCCTGTTTTTTTCCAGGAATCAAGCCTTACGTAGTTCCTGGAATGGGGTATTTATAATGACAACACTTGCCTAAACCCTAAGGTTAAGTCGGCTTATGTTATTGTCACCTTTACCCTTAAATGGGCCTTGACCCCTTGCCCAAGCTATCGCTATTAATGGGCTTGGACAGCTGGTGTGGACCCTGTCCTCGAGTCGATACTTCCGACCTGTGGTGATCGAATCTAGACTCGTTATCCCACACTGCTAGCTGGTGTGGACTCTGTCCTCATGGACTTGTCGCCTCACACTGCTCGGTAGTCGATAGTCGATCGTCGTAGCCTGGCGTTTATGAGATGGCTCTTGCCTCTAGCCTGGGCATCGACATGAATATCTTGGCGTTATTTACAGTGTGATGACCAACCGATAGATGACACGTGGAGGGAGTGAAACCCTGTATCGTCATAAGCCCCCCAGACTTGAGAGAGGCGACTCCCGTTGTCCGAGGTCGAGTCTGTCACATGAGTCGTCTTCGAGTTGAGTTTTGTTTGGGCGGGCTTTTTCCCGCCACTTGTTTTCCTTAACTGCTTATTACCACGTGGCACGATATCTGGCATACAAAACGCTTCGAATCCCGCAAAAGACGCGTCACTGCCTTGATTGTCGTGATCTCCAGGGGTTATAACCCCCACTACCCACGTCTCTTCACTTCATTTGCAAACTCTTCACTATCATATATAAAGAGAGGAAGGATAGAAGCTGCTGCAAAATTTGTTCGCTATTTTCTTGTCACAATCCCCAAATTCAAAACACCAAGTAAGATTATTTCTTTTTCAGTGTTCATCTTTTCTTTTGATTTATCTATGTCAAGTAGTAGTAGCAGTGCCACAGAATCTGATAGAGGTAGCGATACGCCTTCCCAATCCCAAACTCCGGTATCTGCTGCCTCCGATCATCTTCTCCGACGAGATTCCGGCGAGCCCACAGCTTCCCCCCCTCCTGTCCCTAACCAGCCTAAAAGGCTAGTAACTAGGATGGATGGAAAGGGTGCAAAAGGATGTCTCAGTGCACTTTCTCCAGAGGATGTTGTCGAAATTTGCCAGAAGTATAACATCATTAGTCCTCCGTTCGAATCTCGACTCCCTTCCGGTAATCATATATTTGCCGACGAGCCCCCAGAAGGATTTTGAACGGTTTATGAGAATCAACTGGCGAGTGGATTGAGATTTCCGCTCTGTCCAGCCGTCCTCGCCATCCTTCACCACTATGAGATAAGTGTCTCCCAACTCGCCCCGAATGGCGTCAGAACTCTGATGGGGTTCATCATAGCATGTCGAGTGGCCAGGTATGCTTTTCGGTGCCCGTGTTCCGACACTACTACAAGATTGCTGCCACACCCGACAAGTTATGGTATTCCTTCCAGAGGAGAGCAAATCGCCATGAGTTTATTACGAGGGGGCCTTCTTCTCACGGGGAGTGGAAGCCTCGATTTTTCTTTCTCCGTCATGGCCTAGATAACCCCTACATTGGCCAATGGAGGTCGAGAGAGGGGAAACAAGACAAGCTTGGGAAGGAACCGGCTCCTCACGAGGCTCGACTCTTGAGTGGACACAACTTCGAGGTGTGTACTCGAGACTTGAGTCTCCTGTATCACCTGGCTCACTTGGAGGAAGCTGGGCCAATGCCATACGTAGGCCTGAATGTTCCTGATCACGAGAATCGTAGGATGTTTACTTGCTTTTATACCCTGGTTATTCTTTGAGTCGATAACTTGTTGTTCGTTGGTCAGGACTAACTTGTCTTTTTTCTATGTTGCAGTGGGAAAATTCTCCAGGGTCACCACCCCCCAGCGCATTCCTGAGTCGACGGTCATGGCTGCTCCACCTCTCGAGGGTCAGGCCACTACCGACTTGCCAGTGGCTGAGATCAGTGTGCCTTCCTCTTCTCGAGAGGGGGCCGTCCTTCCACCTAGGACAAACCCTGCTGCAATCGAGTCGTCTGCCGCAGCTGGATCGACTGAAGTACCCTCGACCACCGGCGAGTTAACTGTCCGATTCGGCTCTCTTCGAGACGAAGACGAGGAGGAGCCTATCGATCTGACCTCGAATATTGAGGTTAATGTTGAAGAGCCGGCGGTGCAAACAAAGAAAAGACCATCTGTTGCCGAGGTGGTGAGGGAACAGCTTCGAGAGGCGAAGAGGAAGAGGGTCGCTGAGACCTCCACCGAGTCAGGGATTGGTACAGACTGGGTTGCCGATGATTACGCTGGCGTGGACGACAGGAACCTGTCCTTCGTGCTGCGAAAATTAAATCGTCTTGTAAGTCGATCCTTCTTTTCCTATTAACTTCTCTCGAATCCTATGCCTTGTCCCTTTTCTGATACACTCTTTACGTTTTGCAGAATACCCTTATTGGTCGGGAGGCTGCCCGACGGCTGGCCAAGACAGGGGAATCGGTGGACGAAATCAAGAAGGAGAATGGCAGGCTGCTTCAAGACAATGTTGCCAAAAATGCTGCCCTCTCTGCTGTGGAGAAACAATAGAACGCGCTGAAGCATGAGTCGGTCGCCGAGCTCGAGAAGCTGCAAGATAAGTTGGTGGCTGCTGAAACAAAACTGGCCACTACTGAGAAAGAGCTGGGCCGATTGCAGGAGGAAAGGCATGATCAGGGTAGAGAGCTGCTCAAGCTGGCTCAAGACTACGAGATGCTACAGAGAGGGCAGAAGGCTGCGGATGATGAAGCTAGGAAGGCCCGCCGTGATCGAGATGCGCTACAGGCTGAATTGGATCAAGCGCGCGCGCAGGTCGAAGAGGCTAAGGCCGACGCGATCATAGAGTATCGCAAGTCAACAAACCTAGAAGACGACTTGGAGGTGATTATGCGCGCCTCGATGATGGGCGGCTACACCCTGGCCGTTGATCAGGTGAAGGCTGTCGTCTCAGGATTCGACTTGTCGTCCCTCGAGACGCCTATGTTTTATAATCCTGTCTCGGAGAAGCTGTATGATCAGTACTTCGAAGAGTTTCAGCGGGGAGAGTCTTTGGCTATAAAGTATGCTCCTTCCACGTCTGCCCCTACTGCCGATCCGACCGCCGCTGATCCGACCCCTGCCACTACTGAGCCGACCTCGGAAGCCGACCCCTGATCGTTGTCTTTTTAATTCTTCTTTTGATATTCGAACTTCTGATTTGTAATAACCTTTATAACTCTGGCTGGTCTTTTTCGACCTGGCCTTGTTTTGTAACAACTTTACTCTGAATTTTGATTTGATTTTGGCATCTTTCTTGACTTGACTTTGCTTTGCTTGTCTTGATGTTTCATAGTCTTTCGCTTGCCGAGCTCCTGGCTCTGTTCGCTACTCGCTATTTGTTTTATAGTCTTTCGCTTGCCGAGCTCCTGGCTCTGTTCGCTACTCGCTATTCGTTTTATTTGCTGTACCTGTTGTTGATACTGTGTTGCCTCCCAAGTGTATTATGAACCCTTGGTTCTTATTGCACTTGAGATCGACTTGCTTGCCTTAGTCTTTTGCCCCTTAGGCTTATTTGACCTTAGGCTGAGCATTTTAATGTGAACTGCCCCTGGTTTTAGTCTTTTTTGCCATTTAGGCTCTTTCGACCATCGACTGGGACATGTGGCCCGACTATGCGAACCGTCCTTTGTCCAGGCCTTTTTCGCCCCTCGGGCTTATTCGGCTTTCGACTGGGACAGGTGGCCCGACTATGCGAACCGTCCTTTGCTTTAGCCTTGTCTGCCTCTTGGGCTCGTTCGGCTCTTAGCTTGGACCTTTGGCCCGACCCTGCAAACCGTCTCTATGCCTTTGCATTCGTCGCCCATTAGGCTAACTTTGCTTTGGCTTTATCGAGATGTCCGACCTGCGGATTTCTCTACTCGTTATTGACTATTTTGCCTTTAACTTTTCTGTCACATTGGACTCGTATTGTTTTGGCTATAAATCCTAACAAACACAGAAAGCATCTCGAAAAGATACAAATTTATTAGAATACTCATAAAATTGTCTCATGGACTTATTACAAGATTCATAAGTGAAAAGTAAATAAGTTCATCAAAGTAAAGCTTATCTCAAACATAATACTTCCTCAGATTGTTGGCGTGCCAATGTCGAGGAACAGTAGTTCCATCTGCCCGACCAAGTTGATAAGACCCTTTGGGGTGGACCTTCAGGATCTGATAAGGTCCTTCCCAATTCGGGGTTAATTTTCCGGCCGCCTCCTGTCGACTTGCTTCATTCTTCCTCAGAACCAAATCACCGACTTTGAAGTATCGATGCCTGACCCTCGAGTTGTAATACTGAGAGATCTTCTGTTTATACCTTGCCATTCTGGCTGAGGCTATCTCCCTTCGCTCTTCGACATTGTCCCTTTCTTGTCGGAGTTCGGGATCATTTGTCTCCACATTGTAGGCCAGAACTCTAGGAGAGGGAACTCCGATCTCGGCGGGAATCACCGCTTCACACCCATATACCAAAGAAAAAGGAGTTTCCCCAGTTGATAAATTAGGAGCTGTCTTATATGACTATAGGATGCTCGGAAGTTGAACTGCCCAATCTCGACCTTCTGCCTCTAGTCTCTTTTTTAGACCCAGCTTGATCTGTCGATTAGTTTGCTCGACTTGACCGTTTGCCTGTGGATGAGCTACCGAGGTGAATCGCTGGTCGATATGGTATTCACTGCACCATTCTCTAACTTTACGATCTTCGAACTGGGTACCGTTATCCGAGATCAGAGCCTTCGGGATCCCGTACCTGCACAAAATGTCAACCCACAAGAACTTTTTGATGGTTGCAGCTTTGATGTCGGGTATAGCCTTAGCTTAGACCCACTTCGTGAAGTAATCTACAGCCACGACCACATATTTAAGATTTCCCGGAGCTCGAGGTAGGGGTCCAACGATATCGACTCCCCACTGATCAAATGGCCATGCTGACGAGATGACATTCATGTCTTGCGCTTGTTGATGGGAGATATTATCATGAATCTGACAAGTGTTGCATTTTTGGACAAGATTATTCGCATCTCGTTGCATCGACGGCCAAAAATACCCAGTTAACTTGCATTTTCGAGCTAACATTCTAGCCCCGCAGTGGTTTCCACATGCTCCTCTATGAATTTCTTCCAAGAGATATTCACCTTCGGTTTCAGATACACATCTTAACCATGGACTTACAAAAGATTTCCGATAGAGGATGTCGCCGAAGAACGCATATCGAGTGGACTGTAGTCGAACTTTTCTAGATTGTACCTTATCAGATGGTAGTATTCCGTCTTTGAGGTAAATAGCGATCGAGTCCATCCACGTGGCCTGCTGAGTAATTGGCTGGGCCTCTGTCTCAATGTAACTCCTATCGGTCAATAACTCGACTAGAACCTTCTTACTTGACATGAAGTTTGAGGCCAACTTGGAGAGCGCATCGGCTCTCTTGTTCTGACTTCGGGGAACCTGCTCGAATTGAACCGTTTTGAACTTTGGTATGAGGCTCTGGACAACTGCTAAGTAATTCTTCATGGTTTCTTCCTTAGCCTCATACTCCCTTTTCACATGATTGACCACCAACTGCGAGTCACTGTAAACCGACAGATCTTCGACACCCAGCTTCAGCGCGAGCTTTAAACCAGTAATCATGGCCTCATACTCAGCCTCGTTGTTAGTTGCTTTGAAGTCGAATCGAAGGGCGTATGGGAATTCCTCGCCTTTCGGGCTTACCAGAAGGAGCCCTGCTCCTGCCCCCTCCTTACTCGATGCTCCATCGACTTGAAGAGTCCATTTTTCCTCTGGGCTTTGCTTTTCTTGATCGAGTTGGACGGAGATCCCTTCAGCTAAAAAATCTGCCAAGGCCTGTGCTTTTATCGCAGTTCGAGGGAGGAACTCGATATCGTACTGGGCCATCTCTATCACCCATTTCGCCAGTCGTCCTGAGGTGTCGGGTTTCGCCAAAATCTGCTTTAGTGGTTGGTCAGTGACTACCACAATAGGATGAGCTTGAAAATATGGCCTCAACTTCCTCGAGGCGTGAACCAGGCACAATGCTAACTTCTCAGCTGGTGAGTACCGGATCTCGGGGCCATGTAGTGCTTTACTAACAAAGTATATTGGCACCTGGCCATGTACCCCTTCTCGCACCAGAACCACACTCACTGCTTCCTCGCACACTGCCAAATAAACCAACAACTTTTCCCCTTCTCGAGGAGAAGTGAGGGTAGGTAACTCGATAAATAAGCTTTCAACTCTTCAAAGGTTGTCTGACATTCATCATCCCAATGAAAAGGACTGGCCTTTCGGAGTATCTTGAAAAAGGGTAACGCTCGATGTGCGGACTTCGATAGAAATCTGTTGAGAGCTGCCATTCAACCCGTGAGCCTTTGTACTTCCTTGATATTTCGTGGTGCGGGCATATTCTTCAGTGTATCAATTTTATCCGGGTTTGCTCGAATCCCGTCCTTCGAAATCATATAGCCTAAGAACTTACCCGACCTAACTCCAAAAGTGCACTTCTTCGGGTTTAGCCTCATTTGTGTTTCTCTCAACACTTCGAAAACCTCTCGAGCATCGACCAGGTATTGTCTCATAGATCGACTCTTAATAAGCAGGTCGTCTACATAAACTTCCATACATCTACCAATTTGTCTTGCAAATATCTTATTGACTGCCCTCTGGTATGTTGCCCCAGCATTCTTTAATCCGAATGGCATGGTCACATAGCAGAAGGTGCCGAATTTTGTGATAAACGCTGTTTTTTCCGCATCTCGAGGATCCATTAAGATCTGAAGGTATCCTTTATATGCATCTAAGAAACCAAAAACTTCAAAATCAATGGTTGAATCTACTAACCTGTCGATTTTGGGCAGCGGATACGAGTATTTTGGGCATGCTTTGTTCAAATCTGTAAAGTCTACACACATGCGCCAACTCCCATCAGGCTTCTTGACTAATACTGGGTTAGCTAGCCATTCGGGATAGAATACCTCTTTCACTATCTTGGCTGCTAGTAGCTTGCCGACTTCCGCCTCGATGGCCTCAAGTCGATCCAACGCAAAATTTCTCTTCTTCTGTTTGACTGGCTTTTTAGCCTGGTCAATTTCGAGTTTGTGAACTGCGATGTCGGTAGACAGTCCTGGCATGTCGGTGGCTTTCCAGGCAAAGATGTCTCTGAACTCGACTAAAAGTTCGACCAGTAGCTGTTTTTCTTTCTCGGGGATCCAAATTCCGACCTGCACGCACTGATCGTCCTCTCCTTCCCAGAGTCGGACGTTTTCGACTGCGTCACTGGAGACCCAACTCTTCTCCTCTTCTTCCTCTGGAATTAGTTCCTCGACTAAGACTTGTTGAACCGCCATCTTCCCATTCATGACTACAGAGTTACAACTCCGAGCGACTTCAACGTCTCCTTTTACTTCGTGGGAACCGTTCCTCGTGGGAAACTTCATACTATTATGAAAAGTCGATATGATAGCACGCAGGTCAAAGAGCGCAGGTCGCCCTAGGATAACATTGTACGCAGAGGGAGCCTTGACTACCACATAGCTTAATTCAAGTGTCCTTCCTTTCTCGCCATCTCCAACTGTCGTGAGTAACTTTATCGAGCCCATTGGATGGACTGCTTGCCCTGTGAATCCGAACAGGGGAGACGCTATGGGGGCTAGATCCTTCTCTTTCAACTTCATCGCTTGAAACGCCGAGTAGTATAAGATGTTTACAGCACTTCCGTTATCAATACAGACTCTCGATACACGGGCTCGGCTGATCACGGCCTCGATAACTAACCCTTCGCTATGACTCCTCGACTTGGGGATATCATCACGAGGGCCATATCCGACTTCTGTCGTGAATCTAAGCTGCTTGCGCTCTCTCAAGCTACTAGCTGGCTCTTCACTGTCTGATCCTTATCTCTTTCATCTGGACCGAAGATCGTATTGACATAGTTTACAGGTCGATTTTCTTCGTACCTGTCCCGTCCAAAGTTATCCCTGTTGTTTCCTTCCCGACCTGGGGATCGATTCCTCGGGGGTGATCGATCCCTTCGTCTTTGGGCATCTCGACCTCGGACCCTGTCTTGATCGGAGTTTTTCCTCTTGAATTCTCCATGCCCCCTGGGCCCATCATATTGAGATCTGTCAACAACTTCGTCTAGCTTTCCTTCCTGAATGCAGACGTCGATATCTCTCTTCAGGTCGATACAGTCCTCTGTTGTATGGCCTATGTCTTCGTGAAAATCACAGTATTTGCTTGCATTCCTCTTTTCTCGAGGTTTCTTCAACGGTGGCGGTTTCTTCGCCAAATTTTTTGAGAGCATAATCGACAACACCTCGGATCGAGGTCGATTGAGCGGGATAAATTCCTTATCACGTGAGGGTCCCTTCTTGCCCCCACGGTCTGAGGTGGACGTGTCGATACGGTCCCAAACTGATGGCTTACTCTCGACATCCTGCCTCTTGGACTGATTCCTGTTCGGACCTCGGGTGTCTTTCTTGGATTCCATCCAGTCGGATTGGGTGTGCCGCCGCACTGCCTCTTCCCCTTGACAGAATCTATGCACTACATTGACACATTCGTCCATGGTATGGGGGACGTCTCTGCTCAACTTCATGTATAACTTAGTATTACACAGCCCCCCTACGAATGACGTGATCAGAAGTCGGTCATCCGCGTCCTTGACCTGCATGGCCTCGAGATTAAACCTCTTCAAATATTCCATCACTGTCTCATCTCTTTGCTGCCTCACGTTCATGAGGTGCGTGGCACTCAGATGAAACTTCTTGTTGACTATAAACGCATCTCGGAACTTTCGAGCGAGCATGGCAAAACTGGAGATCGACCCCGGTCGCAACTTCGTGAACCATTCTCTTGCTCGACCTACGAGTAGCGTCTCGAATGCCCGACAGCGCATTGCATCAGGTGCTCCATCCAACCTCATTTGCGACAGATAACTGTGGAGGTGGTCCTCCGGGTCGGTGGTGCCATCATAAGGTTCTATTTTCGGTATCTTAAACCCCTTGGGTTTAGGAAAACTCTCGATCTCCTTTGTGAAGGGAGACTCGAGCCACAACGACACCTGATTTTTTCCCAAAATTGCATTCAACTCCTCCCTGGCGCTGTCATCGTCCCCTCTCTGGTGTTTTTGGTGGATCTCGCGTCTCTTCCTTTCCACCGAGCTAGATGATGCGCTTATTTCTTCCTCAGGAGTCTGTTTAGGTTTGTCCACAGCTTCTTTCTGGCCGCCTTCCGCCATAGCTTCTTTCTGGGCGGCGTCTGCTTTCCTTCGCGCCGTAACTGCCTCGGCGATTATCCTGGACATCACCTCCAAGTCCGCCCCTGCCAACTGATCCGCAAGCGTCCGATATTCTGGAGCAAGAGCTTGCTTTTCTGGTTGGTGGGTTTCCTGGACAGGGTTCAAAGCTTGATCTTTTTCCCCTTGTTTTTGCTGAGGATCGTGATGAACAAGATCCAAGGCTGGATCCTCTTCTCCTTGGATATCAGGATCGGTTGGCTCGTTCATCTGGGAGCCTTGATCAACTGCTTTGGATGTGGTTTTGGATGCAGTTTTCTTGGGAGGCATCGTGTTCTTGAGTATTCGATCAATAGAAGGCCCTCCTTCTAGCGCCAATGACGATGGCAAATTATGTCACCTTAATGATTTGAGCCCTAATTTAATCTAATGATGAACACACAAGAACCCTAATGCCAAAAAGAGGAATGAGGGGGTGGATTTTATGTATGCGGCTGAGTCCAAGACGGTATCTTGGATTGCCTACGTATCCTGTTTTTTTCCAGGAATCAAGCCTTACGTAGTTCCTGGAATGGGGTATTTATAATGACAACACTTGCCTAAACCCTAAGGTTAAGTCGGCTTATGTTATTGTCACCTTTACCCTTAAATGGGCCTTGACCCCTTGCCCAAGCTATCGCTATTAATGGGCTTGGACAGCTGGTGTGGACCCTGTCCTCGAGTCGATACTTCCGACCTGTGGTGATCGACTCTAGACTCGTTATCCCACACTGCTAGCTGGTGTGGACTCTGTCCTCATGGACTTGTCGCCCCACATTGCTCGGTAGTCGATAGTCGATCGTCGTAGCCTGGCGTTTATGAGATGGCTCTTGCCTCTAGCCTGGGCATCGACATGAATGTACTGGCGTTATTTACAGTGTGATGACCAACCGACAGATGACACGTGGAGGGAGTGAAACCCTGTATCGTCACTTCCACGTCAATGTTTGCTAAGCATTTCCACTGACACATGTGAATGAGTGCCTGCCTTGTGTTTGATAGAAAGCTTGATTGATGCTTACTACTGTTTGACAAAAAGCTTGATTGACACTAGAGGAGGCTATGTGGCGCTGGATATGTAAACTAATGTCCCTTAACCCTTTTGTACATCGGTATAGTTTTCCGGAACAAAGTAAGATCATGGTTCCCAGCTGATCATGTTCCATTTAGGTACGTACGACGGCCAGGCTTGTACTCCATGTTGGTTTTAATGGGCGTTCTTTTATTGCAATCCTTGAATCTGGCCCAACAGCAGATGCAACTTAAAGCAAGATGTATTTTGCACGAATTAATACAAAAGCTAGATTTTGCAAGGTGAGATGCTATTTTAAGTAACAAGTAACCCCCCTATCCAACAATAATAAAGGTGTCCAATGCCCTGTTTTGGTCCGCAAGTTGAAGTCAATCTGCTCAATGTCTCAGAATTAGCTCTATGTTCAGTGGTCTTGATGTTCCTTGATAAGTCTTCATCAGTGTTTGTTATGTTCTGCATTAATTCTTTGTGTGTATCTGTCCAAAATTTCTTCAATATTGTTTTTTTAGTGTCAAATTTGACCTGATTGTTGGGTTTTCAGTTGTGGCATTATTCATTAATGGGTATTATTAAAAGTGCTCTCAAAGATCCATATAATATTATGGAGAATCGGGACATGAATTCTGTGGATCCTTTGTAGTTGGAGGATGATTACGCATGTTCTTCTGATGGCTATGTTTCTGCCATGTAAGTATGTCCTATGTTCATTCTAGGCCATTAGTCTAGTTACTTTCATGGAACATTAAATCATCTATCTATTTAATAAAATGTTATTACTATATTTGCGCAGAGCCGATGCTTCTTGGGCTAATTTCACTGCTGTTGGGTCAATGCGCCAAGTGGGTGTTGAAAACACAGATGAGAAGCTTGCAGTTTAAGAAAGATAAAACAGAAGCAATGTAAACGTAAAGAATGGCAGAAATTGATAAACACAAAAACAAGGAGAACACAGTGATTCAACGTGGTTTCCGGCGTTTTGCCGACCACTCCACGGACAGAAAATGAGATATTTTATTATGCACAAAGTTACAAGGTATTCCTCACAAAGTGAAGACACGCTCTTGAAAGACACACTATTGCATTGATTACAACATTGGTATTTATAGACACAAATCTCAACCCTAACCACCAAAGATCTTTGTCGGAATTGTCATAAATACCCCAGATGTGGACCCCAGCTCCAGCTGTTATCCACCAGATGAAACTCAGCTCAAAACTGACTTTCCCAGACTTGTAACCAACTGCCCAGATGTAAAACTCAGCTATACTCAACAAAACTCAGTAGACCAAAACTGACTGCTGACTTCAGAAGAAACTCAGTTGCACTTCATCTAACTGACTTTCACAGAACTGAATATACTTAACTGAACTGACCATCATTCTCAGTCTCAATTTTCCAGATTAGTTCCACCAGATTATTTATCAGTTTAGAGGTCAAGTCACCAAAACTGACAAATCTCCACCTTGACTTGAACTCTCAGTCACAGTCAATCATATTGCATAACCAGATGTACTTGTACCAGATGCATTCGTCAATGCCAGGATGTACAGTACCAGACTTCTCTTCAGAATCCACTCAGTTGATCTGCCCTCAACTGAGTATCTAGATTTCAGTTTACAAGCTTTGAATATTCAGCAAGTCCAGACATAACTGAAACTTGCTTTGCTGAAATGGTTTAGTGAACATATCATAAGGATTATCCTTGGAGCTGATCTTCTTCACTACAACCCTCTTCTCATTTCTCAGAAAATGATACCTCACATCAATATGCTTGGTTCTCTCATGATGAACCGGATCCTTAGCTAGACAAATTGCACTCAAACTGTCATAATAAATCTCAGCTTGATCCTGATGTAGCCCCAAATCACTGACTAGTCCCTTCAACTAGATACCCTCCTTGGCTGGTTCAGTAAGAGCCATAAACTCAGCTTTAGTAGTTGATAAAGCCAATGTTGCCTGAAGAGTTGCTTTCCAACTGACAACTAAATTCCCCAATGTGAAAACTTAACCAGTCATAGATTTTCTACTGTCCATATCACCTGCATAATCAGCATCACAGTATCCTGTGATCATTTTCTGAGTATCACCTCCATAAATGAGACCAGCATCAGATGTACCTCTAAGGTACCTGAACATTATTTTCACAGCTTTCCAGTGTTCCTTTCCAGGTTGGGCCATAAACCTGCTGACAACACTGACTGCATGAGCCAGATCAGGCTTAGTGCACACCATGGCATACATCAGACTGCCAACTGCACTAGCATAGGGAATTCTTCACATGTATTCCTTCTCCTCTACTGACTGTAAAGCAAAAACTGACAAATGAACATTTGATGCCATATGAGTATCTATTGGCTTAGCAGCTGACATGGTCAACTTTGACAAAATCTTCTGTATATAGCCATGCTGAGATAAAAACAATTTCTTCTGACTTCTATCTCTCCAGATCTCCATCCCCAAAATTTTCTTGGCTGCACCCAAATCCTTCATTTCAAACTCAGCACTGAGAAGGTCTTTCTGAACATCATAATTCTTCTTTGCAGCTATCAGCATGTCATCCACATATAACACAAGGTAGATGTATGATCCATCTTCCAACTAACTGCTGTAAACACAACAATCATAAGGACTTCTGTTGTAACCCAACAGGATCATATAACTGTCAAACCTTTTATACCACTGTCTAGGAGTCTACTTCAGTCCATACAAGGACTTCTTCAACTTACACACAAGATCTTCCTTATCAGGAACTTGGAAACCCTATGGCTGAGTCATGTATATCTCTTTGTCTACATCACCATGTAGAATAGCTGTCTTCACATCTAACTGCTCGAAATCTAAGTCTTGTTGTACCACCATTTCTAGTAACACTCTGATTGAAGTATGTCTGACCACTGGTAAGAATATCTCATCAAAGTCCACCCCTTCTTTCTGACTGAACCCTATTGCAACCAAACGTGCTTTATACTCAACTCCTTCTGCCTTTGTTATCCCTTCCTTCTTCTTGAATATCCATTTGCAAGTAACAACTCTCCTATCAGTTGGATGTTTAACTAGATCCCAAGTCTGATTCTTCAGTAATGACTTCATTCATCTCCCATGGCAGCAAACCATTGAGATACTTCAGAACATGTCACTGCTTCCCTGTAAGTAGAAGGTTCAAAACCATCAATTTCTTTTGCAACTTGAAGTGCGTATCCAACCATATCATCAAACCCATGCCTCTTGGGAGGTACGCCAACATTGAATCTTCTAGCTCTGCTGACAGCTATACTATGCTGACTCATGTTCTCAGTTTGACGTTCAACTGATATTTGCTCAGCTGACTGGCTTGGATTCAGTTCTGGTTCAGAAACCAGATCAGATTAAAACTGACTTGGATCAGTTGATTGTTTCATTCCAACTGACTCCACCTGAAGCTCCACCCTACTGTCATTTTTCTCAGTTTCGACACTGGTTTCAGTTTCAGTTATCCTCCCTACTGATGAACTGAGCATTGAATTTTCATCAAAAATTGTGTCTCTGGTGAGAATAACTCTGTTTTCAGCTGATGACCAAATTCTGTACCCCTTTACTCCATCACCATACCCCACAAACACTCCTTTCTTGGCCCTTGGTTCCAGTTTCAGCACTGGTTTCAGTTTCAGTTATCCTCCCTACTGATGAACTGAGCATAGAATTTTCATCAAAAACTGTATCTTTGCTGAGAATAACTCTGTTTTCTACTGATGACCAAGTTCTGTACCCCTTTACTCCATCACCATACCCTACAAACACTCCTTTCTTGGCCATTGGTTCCAGTTTCATTTCACTGACATGATAGTAAACTGTTCTTCCAAATACCCTTAGAATTGAATAATCTGCAGGCTTGCCTGACCACATCTCAACTGGTGTTTTGAGACTGATCCTTGTGTGAGGACTCCTGTTGATTAAGTAGCAAGTTGTGGTTACAGCCTCTGCCTAAAATCTCCTTGACAAACTAACATGAGAAAACATACATCTTGCTCTCTCCAGAAGAGTTTGATTCATTCTTTCAGCTACACCATTTTGCTGAGGAGTATACCTGACTGTATGATGTCTGGAAATACCCTCAGTTTTGCACAATGTATCAAACTCAGTCCAGCAGAATTACAGACCATTATCTGTACAAAGCTTCTTGATCTTCTTCCCCAACTGATTTTCAAATAGAGCCTTCCATTGCATGAATCTCTTGATTGCCTCACTTTTGTGTTTCATCATCACCACCCAAGTCATCCTCGAATAGTCATCAATAAAGGACACAAAATATCTGTGACCACCCAATGACTCCACCTTTGATGGCCCCCAACAATCAGAATGAATGTAATCAAGTGATGACTTTGTGTTGTGTACCCCTTTTGAGAACTTGCTCCTATGAGGCTTCCCAAACACACAATGATCACAAAAATCCAGATTCTTGACTTTATATCTCCCAAGAAGATCTTTCTGAGAAAGAATTTGCATCCCATTTTCACCCATTTGACCCAGTCTCATGTGCCATGGTTTTGTAAGCTATGACTAATGAATCTCAGCAGATGCCACAGCAGCAGAACCAGCAACAACTGATCTTTGTAATATATACAGAGTCCTTTTCTTGACTCCCTTAATAACATCAACTGAGTTTTTATAGACACTCGGCACACCACTTTCCCTCTTAAAACAGAATCCCCTGTTGTCTAAAGAACTGAGAGATACCAAGTTTTTGGTCATTTGTGGAACATGTCTAACTTTACTCAGTTTACAGAATCTTTCATCCTCTGTCCTCAGCTGAACTGAGTCAATCCCAACTACCTTGCAGACCTTTCTATTTGCCATAGATATATGACCACCATCTATCTGCTGATAACTTGAGAACCACTCTCTGTGAGGGCAAATATGAAAGGATGCTCCAGAGTCCAGAATCCACACATCAGTTTGATGTGTTGACTCTCATGCCACTAGAACCATGTCTTCATTTGAATCATGCTCAGCTGCTACAACAGCTGTGCCAGAACTCTTCTCCTGCTGTTTCTTCCTTTTTGGACAATTGGACTTCCAATGTCCCTGCTCCTTACAGTAATTGCAAACACCTGTTGATTTAGGGCCTTTGGACCTTGTCTTCTTGGAATTTTTCTTCCTAGACTGGCCATGCTCTTTTCCACTGCTGCTACTGACTATCAGTCCTGCAGCCTGATTGTCTGCCCCAGCTGCCTTATGTCTCAGCTCCCTGGCATGTAAAGCTGACCTTACATCCTCTAAAGCAACTGTATCCTTCCCAACTATGAAAGACTGCACAAAGTTCTCATAAGAAGCTGGTAATGAAACCATCAAAATCAAAGCAGCATTTTCATCCTCAATCTTAACATCAATATTCCTGAGATCAAGTAATATTGTGTTCAACTGATCAAGATGATCTCTCAGCTGAGTCCCCTCATACATCCTCAGGCTGAATAGCCTCTGCTTCTGTAGAAACTTGTTGGTCAAAGACTAAGTCATATACAGGCTTTCAAGCTTCAACCATAACTTGGCAGCGGTGTCTTCCTCAGCAACTTCTGTGGTGATAACATCATCAGACAAGGACAACATGATGGTTGAATTTGCTTTCTCCTCCAGACTGGCATAATCTGTTGAACTGAAATCCCCTCTATCAGATAAAGGAGTCCACAATCCTTGTTGCTTTAACAAGGTCCGCATCTTGATTTGCCATAAACTGAAACTGTTCCTCCCTGTAAATTTATCAATCTTCACGTTCATTGCTGACATCCTTCTAATTAAAGAACAAACTTTGATCACAAAATCCTAGCACCGGTCACCGGTCATTGGTGAAGATCAACTCTGTTCAACCTGCAACTCCTGAATCTTGAACATGACGCTCTGATACCAGTTTATTGAAAACACAGATGAGAAGCTTGCAGTTTAAGAAAGATAAAACAGAAGCAATGCAAACGTATAGAATGACGAAAATTGATAAAAACACAGAAACAAGTAGAACACAATGATTTAACGTGGTTTCTGCCGTTGTACCGACTACTCCACGGATAGAAAAGGATATATTTTATCATGCACAAAGTTATAAGGTATTCCTCACAAAGTGAAAGACACACTCTTGAAAGACACACTCTTACATTGATTACAACATTGGTATTTATAGACACAAATCTCAAACCCTAACCGCCAAAGATCTTTGTCGGAATTGTCATAAATACCCCAGATATGGACCCCGATTCCAGCTGTTATCCAACAGATGAAACTCAGCTCAAAACTGACTTTCCCAGACTTGTAACCAACTACCCAGATGTAGAACTCAGCTATACTCAACAAAACTCAGCAGACCAGAACTGACTGTTGACTTCAGAAGAAACTCAGTTGCATTTCATCAAACTGACTTTCACATAACTAAATATACTTAACTGAACTGACCATCAATCCCCGTCTCAGTTTTCCAGATTAGTTCCACCAGATTATTTATCAGTTTAGGGCACTCCCAGCAGAATCTCCAAATTTAATCCCTAAAATAATATAAATAATAAATATTCTCATTTTACAACATCCAATTCAAAAACCTCCACAACAGCATCCCTATAACATTTCAAATAATATTAATAATACATATTCTACCTCACAACCCTATTTATACACATTAA
Organism: Gentiana dahurica var. dahurica; assembly: GCA_024500145.1. Classification (NCBI taxonomy): domain Eukaryota; kingdom Viridiplantae; phylum Streptophyta; class Magnoliopsida; order Gentianales; family Gentianaceae; genus Gentiana; species Gentiana dahurica. The sequence goes on from CM044898.1 coordinate 45,420,153, forward strand.
ATATTTATTATTCCACCCCAGCAGCATCCTTATCCCTATCTCTATAATTTTTAATTATTAAATATGTTTAGGGCATGAATAGTGCATCCCTACAAGTAGGGATGCACTGTTCATATCCCTAAAAATAAATAGGGATAGGGACTCTACTGTGGAAGCAATTTGAGGCAAACTCTATTTTTTATCTTTATTTTAGGGATGAGGCACCATATAGGGCTTCTGCTGCGAGTTCCCTTAGAGGTCAAGTCACAAAAACTGACAATGGGTTTCTCAAATTTGTGTGGATTCATCTATTTTCAGCAGTAAATCATGCATATTGTTGTTAAACTAACAGAGCTGCTTATTAACAAATTCGTGTTCGACTCATTAATATTTCTACTCTTTCATTTGTTTAGCTTAAGTAACCAAGCATTAACAAGATTATTAACTTGTTTCATAAACGAACGAACGAACATGAGCAAACTTAGGAATGTTTGATTATTTTCGTGAAACCTGGTTATATAGATAAATCAACGTGCAACTAACCCTAACATATAAGACGATAAGTCATGTATTAATCTATAAGACACTCTAGAGTAATTTTATAGAATTTGTATGGAGTTCTTCTAATGATGTTGGAACTATCGTGTTTGAATATTACTTTGTACTTTGTTATTTGTTCATTTGTTCTTGATTAATGACAACTTAACGAACCAAACTCAAGACGAACTCGAATCGGAAGACAAAAATACATGTAGTAGGTCAAACTGATGGCATTGCAGTCCTATATAGAAAATACTACTCCATCCGTTTTTTTAACTGTCGTAGATAAAAGAATCACACAGATTAAGAAATTGATTAATATGTCTAAATTAGAGTGTAAAATAACAAAATTACCTTTGATTCATTGTACATGAAAAATTGTATCAAAATTTAGGTTATTGAAATAGAGGCTAAAGGAGGAAAAAATATTAAATACTGTATTGATAATATAAAATAAGAGATAAATAAAAATAAAGTAAATTCTGAAAATTAACCGTTAAAAAAACGGAAGGAGCCAGGTTGATTGAAGTAAGCATGGTGCCCATCCTTAAAAGTAGCATTGGCACATGGAATAAATGCCACGTGTCATGCATATTCTATATAGACGGTGGGGTGGGGTTTTGCCCCATCTGTCTTGGTCTGGTCATACAATTGGAGGTTTGGCAATGTAGAATTGTCTCAGGTATCCTATTTATCTTTGGGGGATTTGGGGAAGGAAAAAACATTTAATCAATAGATTTTTAAAATTTTTGCATAAAAAATAAAATTATTATTATTGATTTTTATAAATTTTGGATGCATCTTTAAAAAAAAAACACACTTAATCTCTCATTCATCTTTTTTAAACTCTCATATCTTTCAATCTAGAACTCCAAATTTTTGAAAAAAAATTTCACTAAAATTTTTAATTTCTTATGCTTTTTATTTTGAGACAACACTCAATATATTCCGGCGTGATTTCCGAAAATCCGATGTCGAAATTTATTATTATTCGAAATTCACCGTCGAAATTCACCGACTGAATTTCGATGGTGAATCTCACAAAAAAAGATGTAAAAATAGATTTTTTTTGTGGGAGATCAAACAACATATATTCAACCTGGTCATAGAATTGATAATATTTTGACGAAAGGTAAAAATAGATTTTTTTTGTTTATACCCCTATTTTTAATTCGCACGAACATAATCTGTTAAAATACTCAGTAGGCTGGGCTATTTTTTCAAAGGGCCAGGTTATATTTTCAAATAGCCGGGATAATTTTCAGTGAGACCGGACTAATTTTCAGTGAGGCCGGACTATTTTTCAAAAGGCCGGATTAGTTTCAATTTTTTTTTCTTTTAAATTCATATGTTTTACTCCAAAATATCATCGTCAACGTCTTTTACAAATCTCACCCCGTCATTTTCATTTTTTCCTCCGTACACACCAAACCACCACCGGAAGCTACCTCCACCACCTGGAAGCACGTGGGTTTTTTTTCTCCAAAAGTACGAAAGGTTTTATTAAAGCCAAACTTACGCCAGAAGATACAAACAAAAGCCCGAAACACCAGACACAGCTAGAGCACCGCCCGGACTAACACAAAGAAAACAAGACAACACAAACGAAAACCACAAACTATACAACTGACATGTCAAGAACAAAGATCTCAATGAGAATACCTTGAAATAATAAGGTGAAGAAACCTATGGAGCCGATAACTTCACCTGAAATAAAAATGAAACAACCAAAGAAACCAGGCAAGCACCGGAACTAAAATCAAGCGAGAAACCATGGCGAAAGGAATCAGCCGGGAATCCGCCACCACTGACCGCTGCCGGGAGTAGAAAGAGAAGTCTGAAAGAAAGACCAACACCTCCACCGAACGGACAACTACCATAATCGCGGGCTAAGAGCCTAGCTAGAGCCTTAGTGGGTCATTCATCATCTTCTTCACCATCATTCGCCAATGGTCTTTTTGGCTCTAAGGAGTCTGTCCAATCACCCCGCATCAAGTGGGACTATGTCCTCGCTTTTTCCTCTCGGAAAATGATAAAGGCACCAGGAATTTATACCGGCAAATCCCCTGAAAGTGATATTGGTGGTCCATGTTTTATGTATTTTTTTTTTTAAATTTTATGCATTGATATGTGGTCACAAAATTAGTGCGTGTCAATTTGTGTGGAGTAATTATGTACATCCATCATTATCCTTTCCTCTCCATCTGAAAATGATACCGTTTCATTAAAAAATTAATGCTCACTTTTCTTTCTTTTAATGCCTGAACTATCCTTCTTATTTCTTCTGCAGCCGTCATCACCATTCATCTTCCTCACTGTTCAAACACATACGAGAAATTTGCAGTTTAGGAAAGATAAAACAGTAGAAATGCAAACATAAAGTATGGCGAAATTGATAAAACACAGAAACAAAGTGAACACAGTGATTTAACGTGGTTTCCGGCGTTGTGCCGACTACTCTACGGACAGAAAAATGAGATATTTTATTATGCACAGAAAATTACAAGGATTTTCACACACACACACACACACTGCATTGATTACAACATTGGTATTTATAGGCACAATTCCCTAACCCTAACTACCATAAGATCTTTATCGAATTGTCATAAATACCCCAGATGTGGACCCCAGCTCCAGTTGTTATCTACCAGATGAAACTCAGCTTCAAAACTGACTTTCCCAGACTTGTAACCAACTACAAATGCGGAACTCAGGTGTACTCAGTAATAACTCAGCTGACAAAACTGAAAGCTGACTTCAAAAGAAACTCAGTTTGCACTTCACCACAACTGACTTTCACAGAACTGAGTACACTTACTAAGCAGACCATCATTCTCAGCTCAGTTTCACATATTAGTTCCACCAGTTTATAACTCAGTTTAGAGATCAAGTCACTTAATTGACACTCACTATTCTATGCTCACTTTTCTTTCTTTTAAAGTCTTCACTACCCTTCTTATTTCTTCTGCGCAACCGTCATCAACATTCAGCTTCCTCACTATTCTCCCAGCCCTTACGACCCATAACCAAAAACCATAAAGTAAAATCTTTATCCTTAATTCGTCAAAAAAAAATCTTGATAGAACCCGTTATAGATTATAGAATTTAGAAGGTTAGAATAAAGCTATCAAAGTAATGGTATTTGTCCAGACTGTTTTAAAATCTAAGTTATTTGAATTTCACAAATTTTTCCATTGATGTCTTTTTTTTTTTTTTCTCTCTCTTTAATTTGTTTCCATTGATGTCTTTTCTTTTCTTTTTTTCTCTCTCTTTAATTTGTTTCCATTGATGTTTATGAGGGTAATCAATTGTGAAGAAAAACAGCGAAAATATAAAACTCTGAAATGTTTGGTTTTATTGGATTGGTGAAAAATAATACAATATTACTTCTTTATATAGGAAATAAATGAGATAATTTCATTTATTTAAAGTAAATATAAAACTAAATATAAAACTCTTATCTTATCCTAAGACAATATATAATAATAATCTTTTATTCAAAATGCAATTTATCTAAATTTAACAATATAATAACTTTATCTCATTTTTGAGATCCATCTCTATCTCTTCGAATCTCGTCTTCTATTACCCTCCCTCCCTCAAAAAATGCTGGGTTTGGAGGCTGAGTTTGTCAGGGCATAATTTGGAGGACATCTCCACCCCGGGTCTTCCGGAGTCCATTAGTATTGATGTTTTTATTGGAGGGCATCTCCATCTCGATGATTCCACCGAGGTCCATAGTTGTGGTATTTTTGAAGGGCATCTCCACTCCGGCGTCTCTACCGGAGTCCATAGTAGTAATACATTTGGAGGGCATCTCTACTCCGGGTCATCCGAGTCCATTAGTGTGTAGTTTGACTTCATCGGCGCAAGTATTTTGGATCTTCCGATGTGCCTTTTGATTGTATTTTTTTTTTTTGTTGGATTGGAATGTCAGCCTCCGATTATTTGGATCTTTTCTGCACCTGCACTTAAACAAAATAAAGAGAGATATCGAATTCCAAAAAGAAAATCATAAATGTTTTATTAAAGTTTTTTTTTTTTTTTGTTGATAATTGTTGAAAATAAAAGGGTCAAAGACCAAAAAATACACAAAACGGACTTATTTGATTTATAAGGACAAAAAAGAATCATTGGACTTATAAAGACACAAATTAGATAGATAGACTCAAATACCCTTAATGAAAAAATAAAAATAAAATAAAAAAAAGGGAGAAGAGTCGTTGCTGTGTGTTTTTGTTTTTGTTTTTTTGTTTTGTTTTTTTTTTCCCCGCTCACTGTTTAGGTTTTTTTTTTTTTTTTTTTTAACCGATGTATTGACCATC
>CM044898.1:45425499-45785172 GCA_024500145.1 Gentiana dahurica var. dahurica
TCACAAATTTTTCCATTGATGTCTTTTTTTTTTTTTTTTTTTTTTTTCTCTCTCTTTAATTTGTTTCCATTGATGTCTTTTCTTTTCTTTTTTTCTCTCTCTTTAATTTGTTTCCATTGATGTTTATGAGGGTAATCAATTGTGAAGAAAAACAGCGAAAATATAAAACTCTGAAATGTTTGGTTTTATTGGATTGGTGAAAAATAATACAATATTACTTCTTTATATAGGAAATAAATGAGATAATTTCATTTATTTAAAGTAAATATAAAACTAAATATAAAACTCTTATCTTATCCTAAGACAATATATAATAATAATCTTTTATTCAAAATGCAATTTATCTAAATTTAACAATATAATAACTTTATCTCATTTTTGAGATCCATCTCTATCTCTTCGAATCTCGTTTTCTATTACCCTCCCTCCCTCAAAAAATGCTGGGTTTGGAGGCTGAGTTTGTCAGGGCATAATTTGGAGGACATCTCCACCCCGGGTCTTCCGGAGTCCATTAGTATTGATGTTTTTATTGGAGGGCATCTCCATCTCGATGATTCCACCGAGGTCCATAGTTGTGGTATTTTTGAAGGGCATCTCCACTCCGGCGTCTCTACCGGAGTCCATAGTAGTAATACATTTGGAGGGCATCTCTACTCCGGGTCATCCGAGTCCATTAGTGTGTAGTTTGACTTCATCGGCGCAAGTATTTTGGATCTTCCGATGTGCCTTTTGATTGTATTTTTTTTTTTTGTTGGATTGGAATGTCAGCCTCCGATTATTTGGATCTTTTCTGCACCTGCACTTAAACAAAATAAAGAGAGATATCGAATTCCAAAAAGAAAATCATAAATGTTTTATTAAAGTTTTTTTTTTTTTTTGTTGATAATTGTTGAAAATAAAAGGGTCAAAGACCAAAAAATACACAAAACGGACTTATTTGATTTATAAGGACAAAAAAGAATCTGTTGGACTTATAAAGACACAAATTAGATAGATAGACTCAAATACCCTTAATGAAAAAATAAAAATAAAATAAAAAAAAGGGAGAAGAGTCGTTGCTGTGTGTTTTTGTTTTTGTTTTTTTGTTTTGTTTTTTTTTTCCCCGCTCACTGTTTAGGTTTTTTTTTTTTTTTTTTTTAACCGATGTATTGACCATCGCTATACAATGACTACCCGATACATTGACCGCCGCGATTCAATGACGACCGCGACGCATTGACCACCCCGATGCATTGACCACCTCGATGCAATGACCATCATGATGCATTGACCACCGCGACGCCCGATGCGATGACCATCGCGATGCAGAGACACCGCAATGAAGTGACACGGCGATGTAGAGACACGGCGATGAAGCGACATGTGATGCAGAGACATCGCAATGCAGAGACACCGCGATGCAGTGACCACCCCCGATGCAGAGACACTGTGATGCAGAGACGCCGCATTGCAGAGACACCTCGATGAAGCGATACAGCGACGTAGTGACCACCCACGATGCAGAGACGCCTCATTGAAGTAACACCACGACGCATTGACCACGCCAGATCCACTGATCACCTCGATACGGTGACCACCTCCGATGCAAAGACACCACGATGCAGAGACACCGCGATGAAGTGACACCATATTGCAGAGACACCGCGATGCAGAGACACCGCGATGAAGTGACACCGCGATGTAGAGACACCACGATGCAGAGACACCTTATTGTATCGGTGTATGCAATGACGTCTTATTGTATCGATTTATTCAGTGACGTCTTATTGTATCGATTTATGTAGTGACATCAATGTCACTTCATTAGTTGTCTAATGTATGCAGTGACATATGCAATGACATCAATGTCACTTCATTAGTTGTCTAATGTATGCAGTGACATCTGCAGTGACATCAATGTCACTTCATATTAGATAAACTTAAATATGAGAAGAGCTTCCTGCAATTTCCACCTCATTTCTCTAACATTATCCATACACCAAAAAAAATCCCATCTTTTTTCATTTCTCAACACATTTCCCACAAGCCCAGTTTACTAATTTCTTATAATATCACATTCCAAAAAACACAAGCTAAGCATTCAACAATGGCAGCAATGAGCTCAAGTGTTTTCACATGCCACCCAGCAAAATCAGGAGCTCAAGTATTTCGAAAAGGGCATCACAAACCAAATGATGAAGGCTGGGAAACGGAATCTCAGAATAACTTGCACCAGCACACTGTACATTTGCCTTTTCAATCACATGCTGCAAAGCAAGAAATAACACAAGCTAAAACTATAATGTGATATGGGAAATGTTCAGGAATCAACCATGTGTATGAACAAGATAATAAATGAGGCAAAATTTAATGAACTCACTGATTGCTCATCAATACCATACACATCGTAATCCTCTTCCAAAATTCATTTGTAAACAGCAAAAAAACATAATGGGCCTGTTAGAATATCGTGAGAGAAAGAATTACATCATGTAATACAGAACAGCAACACCGTTATCCTAATAAGGTTACACTTTGTAACCATTCCAATTAAGTAACAGAGTTCACCAAACCACTACTGCCCAGAGATGTTCCATTCTACCCTGTTAAATCTTCCATCCTAATAACCAACACTCTCCAGAAACAAATACTACACAAAAGAAGCACAAATATTCTCAATAGAGCTGATAAATAGATTGCGAAAATAGACTGACTTTGTAACCACATTGATAAATAGCTTTTAGTCTCTTGAACTTGTTCCTTCCAACGCAGGACCGGAATGATTATCCCTGCCCGGATCTCTCCTTCTTCTTCTTCTTCTTCTTTCACGCCTTGATTTTCTTCCACCGCATTTTCCTCTGGCTGCGGTTGCTGTTCGGAAAGGAAGGACTCCACAACCTGACGGACAAGTGTCTTATGGGCCGCGCCGGAGAGGTTTATCCCAAGCTTCTCCGACGCCGATTGTCGGACCATATATTCGGTTAATTTCTCCATGTCCGAGTTCCTCAAGATTTCAACAACGGCTTCTTCGATTTTCTTTTCTGTTGCTGAAACCGTGTTTTTAGGTTATTTTATTAGATTGGGGGTACTTTGGTCCATGTAGATATATTATGTCCTTATAAGTCCAACAGATTCCTTTATGTCCTTATAGGGCTAATAAGTATAAAAAACTATACTTTTAAGGAATTAACCCAAAATAAAATTGGACTCAGACAAGGGACTAATATTTTTTGGACTCAATTTTTGACGGTGGAGTCAAAAGTAAATTATCATGGCCAACAAGGCATCGGTCCAGTAGTTATTGTTGTGGTCCTTAACCCGGAGGTTGCGGGCTCGAGCCTCATTGGGGGCAAAATGTGTGCGTGCATTTGTTAAATAAAAAAAAGTAAATCATCATGGACTAAAGGAAAAAAAAGAGAAAAAAAAAAACCCGGACGTGTGGTGGGGTGGACTGATTTTCTTTTTTCTCGTTTTCTTTTTTCTCCTTTTTTTTCCCTGGTGGGATTTTTTGTTTGTTTGTTTGTTTGTTCGGGAATTATGAAGGTATGAAGTGATAATGATGACGCACAAGAGCAAACGGATGCACTGAATCGGAAGACAATGAGATTTTTTGGGAAAATAGAAGAAGATGGACAATTGAGGATTGTGTAGCAATGAAAAAAATTAGGAGCGGAAGAGGGATCGGGGAAAGTTCAGCAATGTTAAGGCATACGAACCCTCGCCTCTATCTCCGTTACCATGAAGAAAAACAAAAACACTGCATAAATATAAAACTCTGAACTGTTTGGTTTTATTTGATTGATGAAAAATAATACAATGTTACTCATTTACTCGACATGTGCTTTTCGAGTGTGAGATGGCAGATAGGATTTGGCAAGTGTCGTCATTTTATGGGATATTGGGACGCCTTCATTCTGCCTCTTTTGCAGATTTCTTTATGCGTTTAGTAGAGGATCAGGGTGTTCAGGACACCGCGAGATTTGTGTGGCTCATGTGGGGGATTTGGAAGGCACGTTGCTCTGCGGTGTTTGATGATCAGGCTGTTTACGTCTCCACGGTGTGTACACGCTCTTTAGCAGCATCGGCGGAGTATGCAGAGGCTCTGGCGGCTTATCAGACTCAGGCCTCCGTCCCACACTTTGTGGATAAGTGGGTGCGTCCAGCAGAAGGTGTTATAAAGGGCAATGTTGATGCGTCAGTTACTGAGGCAGGAGCAGGGGTAGGAGTCATTTTTCGAGATTCTCATGGGTCAGTTCTTCATTCTTTTGCATATCACTTTGATCCAGGGGGCTCGGTGGAATATATGGAGCTAAAGGCTATTTCCTTGGCTTTAGAGGAAGTGCGCCATTTGGGGATTCAACGACTACATGTAGAGAGCGATTGTTTGGTGTGTATCTCGAGGCTCCGCAGACCTGTCGAAGATCTTACGGCACATGGATGTCTAGTACAAGACTGTTTGGCCATGTTATCTAGTTTCACTTCTGTTTCCTTTACTTTTATTCGGCGTATGGGGAATGTCCATGCGCACCTTTTAGCTCGACATGCTTTATTAGTTTTAACTCGGACATCTTGGGGCACTTCGCCCCCGGGTGACGTTATGGCCGCCTGCTTGGAGGATATTCTTTAATAATAGTTCTTTCCCTAAAAAAAAAAAAAGATAAATGAGATAATTTCACTTATTTGATTTAAATATAAAACTCTTATCTTATCCTAAGACAATATAAAATAATAATCATTTATTCAAATAATTTATCTAAATTTAACAAAATAATAACTTTATCTCATTTTTTAGATTCATCTCTATCTCTTCAAATTTCGTCTTCTATTACTTTGCTGTCTTGTTAAAAACTTCTTCATGAACGAAAATCTAGATCACACCCTGTTAACACGTCTTTGGTTTGACATATTAATTAGAACATTAATCCATTAGAAATACCAAATTATTTGATGTTAACTAGCCAACACAAAATCTGGCGGTCGGCAGATTTCGCGGGGACCGTGGTTAGGTGGTTGTGGGGGAGGTGGGAGGTGTTGGGACAGATTGCCCACACTCTTAAATGATAAGAAATAAAGTAGTGCCTTTATTGACACCAATTGGTTTTAGTACAACGGTTGTGCTTGATTTTAACATGGTATCAGAGACAGAGGTCGCGAGAACGAACCCTGGTTGGAACATTATTTAAAAGAAAATGCAAGTGTTTGCCACACTTGAGGGAGTGTTGGGACAGATTGCCCGCACTCTTAAATGAAAAAATTGTGCAAGTGTGGGCCGATTGCCAACACTTGAAGGGGGGTGTTGGGACAGATTGCCCACACTTTTAAATGATAAGAAATAAAGTAGCGCCTTTATTGGCACCAAGTGGTACAACGGTAAGCGCTTGATCTTAACAGGGGGATGGGGATGTGATGTATTAAAGTAGAACTCAGTCACGACAAACTTGAGGCCCAAGCATCATCATAGGGCCGAGCCGTACTAGGCTTTTCTAGTCATTATTTATTTACCTTTTTATCCCTATTGATGAACAGTTGTACTATCATTTAATCAATGAAAAATATACGATTACTGTAACTCTAATATGGTATCAGAGCCAGAGCGAGAAGTCCTGAGTTCAAACCCCTCCAAACACAGTCACCCAAACAAACAAACAAACAAGTGTCGGGCCTCTCTTAAAAAATATAATAGACCCACAGTTGAAGGGGCGTGTTGAATATATAAAATATTAATTATCTACCTCTCAACAGCTTACGCTTTTGAGAGATGGTAGTTCAACATGTTATCAGATCCCTTGAGCCTAAGAGATTGAGTCAAAGGTAGTGGTTTGATGAGAGAAGTTTTCCTTTCTTTTTTCTGTTTGCCAGGATGCTTGAGACAACCATCGATGAACAACAGTGACGACGGAGGAGAGAAAGCGGTACAAGACAAAAATAAAAAATGAATGAGTTTTATTTTTTTCCTTTTTAATAATACATGTGATATGAATATTATTGAAACTTGTACGTTTTAATTTGGACAGGTAAATTTGACAGATTACATTAGCAAGTGATCCGACCCTAGTAAAATTTGCGTACTAAGAATACGCTGCAGCAATAGTGAGCAACAAATATATGACTAAAGAACATCTCGTTTACCCTCGATTTATAATAAGAGTGAGACTCTGCAGGCATGACCAGTGATGGACCCACGAATTTAAGAATGTTAAAAAAACATGCAGCAGTCGGTTTTTGAACAAGTGTGGGGCCAAATTCAGGAAAAAATGTTAAAAAACATGCAGCAGCCGGGTTTTGAACAACTGACCTCAAGTATAATAGTAATACTTCTAACTAGTTAAACTAAATAAGCAATTACATTAGAATTTCTCTGAAATAATATACATACACGAACTTTAATATTATTATAGGGGTATTTTAATAACTTCGCATAAAAAGTGCTGGAGAAAATAGAGGAAAAATGATTTAATCGATTTTATTGATTTTTAATAATTTTTTACAACTACTTTTAAAAACGAGTTCGTTAAGACTTTATTAAAGTTATCGAGACTTTATTAAAATCATTGAAAACTACGTGCTACGTAGTTGACAATATGATTTTAAATCATTCAATTCGGAGTATGGGTGAATGAGATATTAACGCTTTAAGTTGTTGTGAGATATGGGAAGTAAAGTAGTGTAAAACTTTATCCCACATTGGAACATGAGTGTTCCAATGTCAAGTATTTATATGATGATAGTTGATGATTGGTATAAGCTCCTAAAGAAATGGAGAGAGTTCAGAATGGTTTTAGATAGACAATGTTCTGCTAAAATTGCCACAGGAGCACGCGTGCCACCGCCAGCCCGTTGACCTTGGGCTTGGGGAATTGGGTCTTCTTGGGCCTGAAGCCATGGGCTGGGTTTGTATTATCTTTTTGGACAAACTAAGCAGGGTGGCAAGTGAGCTGAGTCTGAACTGAATGCTGAAATTCGAATGCTGAAAGCTGAAATTCGAATGCTGAAAGCTGAAATGTTGAATGTTGAATGCTGAAATTCGAATGCTAAGGTCAGCTGAAGCAATTCAGCATACTGAAATTCGAATTCAGCCAAGGTATTTTTAGTAGGACAGCTGAGGCATGGTCAGTTTCAGCCAAGGCACCTTCAGCAGCAGACTGAATGTTTCAGTGAGCTGAGACTTTTCATCTTCTGCTAAGACCTTTCATCTTTGAAACTGTCATCATTAATATTGATATTAAAGTTGAAGTAGTGGGAGTTATGCAATAATGAAATTTATTGTTGAGACTCTTCCACTGCTTGCTTAGTCTCTATATAAACAAGCATCTACAAGTTGGAAAACACACAAGTGAAATACACTAGCAACAACACAAGATAGAATACAAGCATACATTCTATTGCATAAACTTTTCTTGTGAATTCAAATGGGTTTAAAATTAACGAGTGTGACAAATGTGTCTATATATATCAAGAACACTTCTAATTCTTATGTGATAGTATGTCTATATGTTGATGACATGTTGATCATGGGAAGTACTCGTGATGTAATCATGAATACTAAGAAGATGTTGACTCGAAATTTTGATATAAAGGACATTGGAGTTGCAGATGTAATTTTGGGGATTAAAATCTCTAGAATGTCTGATGGACTTGCTTTGACACAGTCTCATTATATTGAGTCTGTTCTAAAATGATTTAATGCCTTTCATGAAAGTCCTGTGGAAACTCCAATTGAATGGATATTAATGCATATGCTGACTCTGAAGAGATTTCTGACAGAGAAATATTGCATCAGGAGAGGTAGCTTCTGGCTTTGAACCTGCCTTGGTGAAATACTACCGGATCTACTCGGCTAATCAATGAACTATGTCTTGAACCGTTCAGCCTTTATTGTAAAACCAGACAATAGTACTCACACAATATTTCCCTAAACACCATATTTGGTTCTCATGATTGTGTTCATTTTGGCCATGAATCACCCTGGTTTCAGAAAGTGTGTTAGAGAATTCTAGCCTCTGAATTCTCACAGAAGCGGCCCAACTTCACACTTACATAGGTGACCTCCTATCAAGAGTATTCTGCTATACCCCACTCAAATTTAACCAAGTTATAGGAATCATTAAAAGTTTTCACTTAACCTTTACACCACTGACAGATAACACTTTTATTCACAGAATGAGTAAGTGTTCACGGAATCTTCATAACTTAGTTGTCCCATTGAACCATGATCTTGGGATCTCCAGTCAACATGGTTGGGTTACCATTACAAAGTTTATGTCTCAATAGGCTTTAATCCCATTCCGAGTGTCAATTTTGACATTTGATCTCTAGATAAACCTTTTGTAAGCGGATCCGCAAGATTCTCCTTCGATCTAACAAAATCGATAGAAATCACGCCATTAGAGATCAGTTGTTTAATAGTATTATGTCTACGACGTATATGTCGAGACTTACCATTATACATACTATTTTGTGCTCGATCTATTGCCGATTGACTATCACGATGTATGCTTACAGGTGCAATAGGTTTAGTCCAACATGGAATATCCTCTAGGAAATTACGAAGCCATTCTGCTTCTTCTCCTGCTTTGTCTAATGCAATAAACTCAGCTTCCATCGTGGAACGAGCTATGCATGTTTGCTTTGTGGATTTCCATGACACCAAAGCACCATCAATAGTGAATACATATCCACTTGTGGCCTTAGAATCTTTGGAATCAGATATCCAATTTGCATCACAATATTCTTTTAATACTGCTAGATATCTTGTAGCATAATCCCATATTCATTGTATATTTTAAGTACCTCAGTACCCTTATCAAAGCTTTCCAATGATCCTCATTTGGATTGCTCGTAAACCTGCTTAGTTTATTCACAGCTCATGCTACATCTGGTCTAGTACAATTAGTTATGTACATCAAACAACCGATTATTTGTGAATTTTTTAACTGAGACACAGGTTCACCTTTGTTTTTGACTAAATGCAAAGTTAAGTCAATTTGAGTTTTTACTGGACTTTCATTAAAGACATTAAATCTTTTTAGAATAGACTCAATATAATGAGACTGTGTCCAAGCAAGTCCATCAGACATTCTAGAGATTTTAATCCCCAAAATTACATCTGCAACTCCCATATCTTTCATATCAAAGTTTCGAGTCAACATCTTCTTAGTATTTATGATCACATCACGAGTACTTCCCATGATCAACATGTCATCAACATATAGACATACTATCGTATAAGAATTAGAAGTGTTCTTGATATAGACACATTTGTCACACTCGTTAATTTTAAATCCATTTGACAACATCGTTTGATCAAATTTTTGGATTTGACATAGCCTCAGCATATGTTCTTGGATCATTTTCTACCATGTAGGTGAGAAAATCCGGACCAAATGACGTTGAAGTCCTAGCCCTTTTACTTCTATGAGGTTCAATTTCCTCGTTTTCTGAAGTGTTATCCTCTAAGGATTCGTGTCTCCGCTTATTTGGACTCGTGTCTTCATTGTTTCTATCTTTGTTCGGAAAGACATACTCAAAAAACACAGCATATCTTGACTCCATGACTACATTCACATGTATATCTGGGATGTCAGATTTACGCACTAGAAATCTATATGCACTACTGTTATTCGCAAAACAGATAAATACGCAATCTATCGTTTTAGGCCCAATCTTTATTTGTTTAGGTTTAGGCACTTCTACCTTTGCTAAACACCCCCACACTTTCAAGTATTTGTAGCTTGGCCTATGGCCTTTCCACAACTCATATGGGGTATTACCCATCTTTTTAGATGGAATACGATTAAGAATGACATTTGCTGAGAGGATCGCCTCCCCCCCACAAGTTCTGAGGTAAACCCGAACTTATCAACATAGCATTCATCATTTCTTTCAATGTGCGGTTTTTTCATTCAGCAATACCGTTTGATTGAGGTGTATACGGAGCAGTAGTTTGTTGAATAATGCTAGATTCTGAACATAGTTCATTAAACGGTGCATCATATTCACCACCTCTATCACTACGAACCTTTTTGATTCGTTTGCTAAGTTGATTTTCGACTTCATTCTTATAATTTTTGAAAGCCTCGATAGTCTCATATTTGCTACTTAGCAAATAGACATAACAGTATCTTGTACAATCATCGATAAATGTTACAAAGTATTTTTTACCGCCTCTCGATTGCACAAATTTTAAATCACAAAAATCTATATGAATTAATTCCAACGGTTCTGTGTTTCTTTCCACTAATGGAAACGGTGCCTTAGTCATTTTTGCTACGACACATATTTGGCATTTTTCAGTTTTATTAAACTTTAAATTAGGTAATAAATCTAAATTCATCATTCTACGAATTGATTTATTATTTACATGTCCTAATCGATTATGCCACAAACATGAAGTCTCGGTCCATGGCTTAATTATTTATGCCTTAAACGGACAACTTTGATTTAGGTACAATAGTCAAAACTTTGAGCTCATACATACCCACAATCATATATATGCAAACATAAAATTATTCTAATTTTATTTTACAATACGAAGGTCCATAAAAAACAATTTATTGACCGGAATGCCTTCGCCAATTACCAATTCATTCTGTGAAAGTCTGAATTTGTTTGCAACAAATTCTAACTTGTAACCTAGGCTGGTAAGCTGAGGACCAGAAATAAAATTTCCGCCTAGGTCCGGCACATGCAGAACATCTCGGATAACCAGATAATTTCCACTTTTTAAATTCAACGTGATATTCCCATATCCAACGATTTCGGACGTTGTTGAATTTGCCATGAAAACATTTTCTTTAATTTTCTGGTATCCCCAGAATAAAGATTTGTTCGCTCACATCTGTTGAGTAGCACCAGTGTCTACACACCAACCATATGTCACTTCATCGATTAGATCCACGTCATTCTCGATCTTTACTTGAATTTCTTTCATTTATGTTCAAAAACAGAAGATAAACTGTTATTTCGCATACAGCTTGCATCGAAATAATATTTCTTAGTCACAACATAATATTGTGTCACGGTAGATTATATCACTATAATCAAAGAAAGAATTATTTTTAACAATTCACAGTCGAACACTTAATTAAGTGTCACAACAACATATTCATATTAAGATTCACCCCGGTGATTCTTCTCATTTAATTTTTCTGGTTTCTTACCATGAGAAACACCAGCCGCAGCAATGTTTTCACTTCCACTTGCCGCAGCATTAGGAGTGGATGTCAATGACGCATCATTAACAGTAGTCATTTCTGTTCAGAAACAGAAGATCAACAGTTCAGCATATGGTTCGTTAAAAAATGAGACCAAACGGATGAAAACAATTTTCTGAATATCAGTGAATGATATTCAGCTCCAGGAAAAAAAAATTTGTTCAGAACCAACTGAAAATTTTATTTTATTAATTTCGCATACAGAAAAAAAAAATTCAGAACAAAGGAGGTTCTGAAAATTTGTCTTAAGATTGTTGTTCCCGTATGCGAATAAAATAAATATTCAGAAAATAAAGAACAAATTTATTTCCAATACTAAATATAAATATAATTACAATAGATGTAAATAATATAAAAGATATACCAAAACTGAGACGAGTTGCACTCTGTCCTTAAGACAAATTTGCACTGGCTTGTACCCGCGGTTGTTGCAATTGTCTCCCAGGATAACTCAGTTACATGTTCAGAAAAGAGGTACTTCAATTTCCGAACTACGTCGAACTCTGACAATGCCCAGAATCTCTTCACGATGAATGCACAAGAAAATTTTATGCAATGGAATGTATGCTTGCATTCTATCTTGTGTTGTTGCTAATGTATTTCACTTGTGTGTTTTCCAACTTGTAGAGGCTTGTTTATATAGAGACTAAGCAAGCAGTGGAAGAGTCTCAACAATAAATTTCATTATTGCATAACTCCCACTACTTCAAATTTAATATCAATATTAATGATGACAGTTTCGAAGATGAAAGGTCTTAGCAGAAGATGAAAAGTCTCAGCTCACTGAAACATTCAGTCTGCTGCTGAAGGTGCCTTGGCTGAAACTAACTATGCCTCAACTGGCCTACTAAAAATGCATTGGCTGAATTCGAATTTCAGTATGCTGAATTGCTTCAGCTGAACTCAGCATTTGAATTTCAGCATTCAGCATTCAGCATTTAAGCTTTCAGCATTCAGCATTCAGTTCAGACTCAGCTGACTCGCCACCCTGCTGAGTTTGTCCAAAAAGATAATACAAACCCAGCCCAAGGCCTCAGGCCCAAGAAGGCCCAATTCCCCAAGCCCAAGGTCAACGGGTTGGCGGCGGCACGCGCGCGCCTGTGGCAATTTTAGCAGAACATCGTCTATCTAAAACCATTCTGAACTCTCTCCCTTTCTCTAGTAGCTTATACCAATCATCAACTATCATCATATAAATACTTGACATTGGAACACTCATGTTCCAATGTGGGATAAAGTTTTACACTACTTTACTTCCCAAATCTCACAACAACTTAAAGCGTTAATATCTCATTCACCCATACTCCGAATTGAATGATTTAAAATCCTATTGTCAACTACGTAGCACGTAGTTTCCAATGATTTTAATAAAGTCTCGATAACTTTAATAAAGTCTTAGCGAACTCACTTTTAAAAGTAGTTGTAAAAAATGATTAAAAATCAATAAAATCGATTAAATCATTTTTCTTCTATTTTCTCCAACAAAAAGTTGAGTGGGGCCGATTCTCTCAACACATTGGGTCCGTCCTTGGGCATGACCCGAGTCGAATTTTGAATTAGTCGGACCAGTTGGTTCCGGATACCGTAGGCTTTAAGCCCAAAAAGAATAAAAAAATTACTGCATCTATTTGGATCCTACGCTTTTGATTCTTTGTCATGGCTTTCTACTTGATTGTTGCAAACTTTTTGCTTCGATTAATTAGTTAGCTTCTTCTTCTTCTTCTTTTTTTTTTTTTTTTTTTTTTTTTTTTTTTTGAAAACGGTCATTTTATTACGTTGAAGTCATTGGGAGGCCAACGGCTTACAAATCAAATCGAAAAATACTAGAACAAAAATCAAAGCAATCAATCGAAGTCTTGCCACGCAAGTCTCAAGTTCTTAGCTCGTTCAACCCCCTGAGATAGAAATACGGAAGCCGGAGGCCTATCCTCACTACTACCATGAATGATCATGTTTCTCCACATCCACACCCCGTAAAGTGCCTCTCTCCAAGTATATTTCCAAACCGTCGACCCAAGAGGGAATTCCTCTTGCCTCACAAGATTCAAGCGCAACCAATCTGCAATATTCGTCGCACCAAAAAATTTGCTCCAGCTTTCACGGGGTAAACTCAACTGCCAAAAAGTGGGCGCCCACGGACAGTCCCTGAAAACATGAAGAAGTGTTTCATCGTCCTCCTCACAAATAAGGCAGACAGATGAAGGAATAATGTGTCGCTTAGCTAACAGATCACCCACTGGAGGGCCTCATGAATTTGTTAGCTTTTGTATGTTGCACCAAATCCTCAAAAAATTTAAGGAAAATTTGTTTAAAAAAATCATGAGAAGTTTACTATTTATTAAAATGGGTACAAATATTTCATAACTTGTAAGAAGAGCATAAGGAAATTTAAAAATTATTATAAAGGGTACGACACCCCCTATAATAATTTTTAAACTACCTTACATCCCTTTTACATTTAATATATTGGCAAAGGAAATAAATAAATAATCAAAATAAAATTATCATAATAACTAAAAAGTCTAAAAAATAGAATAAAATACAAATAGAACCATAAAATTAAAAAAATATGTATAAAATAAAATCACCCCGTCACCGCCACCCCTCATTTTCATTTTTTTCAACTTTCAAAAATCGGCTTTTCATGATAAATAATATAGTTATAAACGAGAAAAAATATTACTATAAAAAAATTATAGTTTTATAAAATGAAAATAAAAATTAAACGCAATGGTAAACATGATAGTACAAAATACATACGCGTAAAACATCCATATATATATTACAAAAACATAGTAAAAGGTATGTGTAGCATTACAAGACACATATTTCAAACAACATTGTAACCATTGCAAAAAATAAAAAATAGAAATTATTTACTAGAAAAACAGTTTATTTTGGTGTAAGGTGCACGTGGTGGAGAAAATTTTAGTGGAGAAGGTGTGCGTGGGTGGTTGGAGATTGTGTTTTCATGAAAAATAGATTTCAAGAGCAGATAAAGGGCGGTCACGAGAGAGGGTTATTTTTATACAATTTTTTTTCTAGATTTTTGGGTTATTATAATAGTTTTATTTTGAATATTTATTTTTTTTGGCTGGAATGACACATCTACTAATTAATCAGGCTTGAAGGACACTGAAAATTAATCAGGACACAAACAATATAAACTTCCAACACTACCCTTATTTATTTTTATAAACAAATCTGAATTTCCCTTTCTTCTTCCGTCCATTCACACTCACCGACTGTTGGACTTTTCTCTAAGCTTCTTCTCCGGCATTCCCCTCCACCACATCTTTTATTCCGGCAGCGATTTCTTCCCTCTTCAGCTTCCCATCACCATCTCTCTTCACCTCTACAGCCACTCCAAGTCCCACCACCAGCCTAGCATTAAACGGTTGATCCAAATGCATCGGAACGGCGATGATCGGAGTTCCTATTTCTATGCCTTCAATCAGTGAATTCCATCCACAGTAACTCACAAAACCACCTATGCTTGGATGACTCAAAATCCTCGCTTGTGGGGCCCATCCTTTAACCAGTTTACCTTTATCTCCGACCCGATCAGTAAAGCCCTCCGGCAGAACCTTCTCGATTGAATCCAGATGAAATTCTTTTGGATCTTAGAACCCAGATGAAATTCACCCCACTGAGTTCCAATCCGAATGTTGTCTCCTCTAATTCTGTCTCATTCAAGAAGAACACGAGAAGGTTGAATCAGATTGAACGATTTGGGGATTAGGGTTTGGGGATTTTCGGCTGCAACCACTGCTCCGCCCAAGTCCAATTTCCGGCCAAGAAGGCAGGCTGTTTTTTTTTTTTTTTTTTCGGGTTTAGGGTTGTTACTATTAATTTTATAACATTACTACACTTTTTGATGTTCTTTATTTATTTTATGGGCTGTTACTACTTGTTAATTGCCCGTCACTACATTTACGGAGCTGTTTTTATTTGTTTTTAGTCTGTTACTACTTGTTTTTAGGATGTTATGACATTTTTATGGGATTGTTACGACTTGTTTATTGGCCGTTACTATATTTTACGGGCTGTTACTACTTGTTTTTAGGCTGTTACTACTTTTCCATTGGATATTACGACATTTTATGGACTGTTACTACTTGTTTTCGTGGCTGTTACTATATTTTATCTAGTGTTACTACGTGTTTAATGTGTAAAAGGGTATTTTTGTCCATTTATTATGAATTTGTCCTTTCTAATCACAAAACATGTAGTAACGTCCTTCTGGACCAATTTTTAATTTTTTTTGTCCTTATAACCCCTTTCTCCTTTATTTTTTTCCATTTCGCAATATATTGAAATTTGTACAAGAGGTATAAGGAAGTTTAAAAATTATAGTTTTTTGCTGAGAAGGACAAATTTATTTAAATATCAGGCTCCAAGTACACTACAGATTAATTAGGACAAATCAGATGCAAACTTACCGAAATGCCCTTTATTTTATATATACCTAATTAAGAAGCCTGCATTGTTTTTTTTTTTCCGTGTTTGTATGCGCATAAAACTAAATCATGAATCATGGGAGGCAGCGGCGGCGGCATCAACAGCGGCGGCGGCGGGAGGAGTGATGGCATCAACAGCGGCGGCGACAGACCCTAAAGATTGAACGATTGAAGAAGAAGACGAAGCAGGTAAGCAGATTGAAGAAGAAGACAATTGAAGAAGAAGACCACGAGAAGAAGAAGAAGACGACGGTTGGAGTCCACCGGTCATACGGCTGTGAAGATTTGGGATTTGGGATTTGGGCGGATTTGCAGCAGTTTTTTTTGAGAATTTTCTCCCATTTTTTTTGAGAATTTTCTCCCATTTGGGATTTGGGCGGATTTGCAGCAGTTCAATGGCTGCCGGATTATTTGCAGCAGTTTTTTTGTTTTTTTTTTTTGTTGAGAATTTTCTCCCTTTTTCACAAATGTGCACGATCTTAAGGTCCTCAAATCCCCTTTTGGGGTTCCCCTTCCCAATTAGGGTTTAGTTTGGTTCCAAAAACACCTAAAACGTGAATGTTCTTGCATCTGGATGAATGTTACTGTGAATGTTACTTGATGATTCATGAATGTTGTTGCATCTGGATGAATGTTACTGTGAATGGGTATTTTTGTCCAAAAGATTTGTTTTTGTCCTTTATAATCTTTGAAAATGGAAAATGTCCTTCCAGACCCATTTCTGTTAATTTTTGTCCTTATGGCCCCTCCCCCCTAAAAATTATTATAATGGGAAATTAGGGATAAGGACACAATCTGGAATATTTTTAAGTAACAGGACAGCTACATATTTTTTATAGGGAGAAGGACAACTGCATAATTTTTATAGCGAGAAGGACAAACAGTGAATCCCGAAAATCAGTGAATCTCCCCAGGGAATCCTGAAATCAGTGAATTTCGACAGTGAATTTTGACAGTGAATTTCGGCAGTGAATTTCGACAGTGAATAAATAGTTTTTTCCTTTATGCAAAAGTTTCAAAAGACTGTCATTCTACTCAATTGATGAAATATTTCTGTCATTCTCACTCATTTCCCCTTATTATAATTTATAAATGATGTTGTGCCCTTTATAATAATTTTCAAACTTTCTTGTGCCCTCTTTATGAGTTTTGAAATATTTACACTCTTTTTAATAGATAGTAAATTTCTCATGTGCAGTTATGGTTGAATAACCATCAATGATCCATCTCCCTCAAAAGCTTAAATTTACGGGAAGACAGATAATCAACATTTTATATATTTCAACACGCATCATCGGTCAATTATATATTTTTGAGAGGCCCAATATTGTTTGCAGAAAAAGTTTGAACTCAACTCAAGACCTTTTGCTCGATCTGATGCCATGATATTGAGTTATCATAATTAAAATTTTATATACTTTTGACAGTTGCTGTTATTGCAATATAACGTTAATTATCTACGAACCCTCCGTTTAAGTTTTGGGAGAGATGATGATAATTAAACATGGTATCGGAGTGGAAAGTCCTGGGTTCAAACCCCGTTCTAAGCACAATTTTCTAAAAAAAACAAAAAAAAAAAAAAAAAAAACTATACTTACAAGTGTTGGGCATATCTCCCATCTTATAGGCTCACACGGGCCTCTATCTCCCTTCTTATAGGTCCACACGCCTCTATCTCCCTTCTTATAGGCCCACACGTAATGTTAATTATCTAGCTGTTCATCTCCCTTCTTATAGGTCCATGCATGCATAATCTTAATTATCTATCTCTTCATCAGCTTAAACTTTTGGGAGAGATGGTAATTCAATGGCTGTCGGTCTTGATAATCTAAAAAAGGAACAACGTAAACCCTGCCGTCTTAAATCAGTTGTTAAAGTGATATAAGAAATATAGTAGCGCCTTCCTTAACAGCTATAGCTTTTAGGAGAACTGGTAAGCGCTTGATCTTTAATATGGTATCGGAGCCAGAGGTCTCGAGTTCGAACCTGGCTATAAACATTATTATTTCCCCCATTTATATTGTGCACGTGACGCATGTGTTGGGCCTCTCTATTATTGGAGCCTAGTTTGCTCCGGCTGCCTAGTTGGCTTAGCCTTGTTATAGGCCCACACACTTGAGGGGGATTGTTAAAGTGATATATTTAGTTGGCTTAGCCTTGTTATAGGCCCACACTTGAGGGGGAGTGTTAAAGTGATATAAGAAATATAGTAGCGCCTTCCTTAACAGCTATAACTTTTAGGAGAACTGGTAAGCGCTTGATCTTTAACATCAGTAGTGTTTGTTTTGAGAGTGGTCATGAATAGAACCATCAACAATGTAATTCTGACTAATTAAGCCCGGCGTTCAGCTAGCTAATATTCTATGCCCATTTTACACCGATGGTAAATGTATGGGTTATTTTGGTTAAACAGAGAAATGAGCACTTCTGCTTTGGCGTTAACTTTATTAGAGCAGTTGAATTGGAAAGGAATTGTGTGGTGCGGTGCCGCCTTTGAAAAATTATGATTCGATGAATACGTAGTTATCTGTGTTATGTGTTGGTTTGATTAATTTTGGATAGTACAGTAGCTAGGCAAGGATGGTTTCTGACAATAGTTAGTTTTTCGTCTTTTCTGCCATTTGTGGGCAAAATTAGGATTTTAGTCTCTAAGTTGGCCTATCTTGGATTTTAGTCCTGCTCCTGTTTCGGTGAGGAAAATAGTCCTCTAAGTTAGTTTTTTTTTGGATTTTAGTCCTATCCGCCGGATATTGCTGACTGGGCACCGGAATATTTTAAAATTGATGACGTATCTGCCACGTGGGATCCTACATGGCTTGTGGGTCCCATTTCTCCTCCATTTGGTTTTTTTTGGATTTTAGTCCTATCCGCCAGATATTGCTGACTGGGCATCGGAATATTTTAAAATTGATAATGTGGCTGTCACTAGGCTGCCACGTGGGATCCTACATGGCTTGTGGGTCCCATTTCTCCTCCATTTACTAAAAAAAAAGTTGGATTCGAACCGACGACCTTGTGGTAAAATACCAAGCACTAAGTCATACAAACTATAACTTCAATATATATATTATGACACAAGTAATTACTTATGCACAGTAAACATTTC
Source organism: Gentiana dahurica var. dahurica (assembly GCA_024500145.1). Lineage (NCBI taxonomy): Eukaryota > Viridiplantae > Streptophyta > Magnoliopsida > Gentianales > Gentianaceae > Gentiana > Gentiana dahurica. The sequence continues at coordinate 45,444,258 of CM044898.1, forward strand.
TTCCAAGTTCCAACATTGTATTTGCCTAATTTAAATAAACTTATTTACAAAATTAATTTAAGTGTAGATGTTATATATATAAGAGCTCTTGCATAATGTTTTTTTTTTTTTTTTTTTTTATTTTAAAATTTAGTTTTTTCTTATAACCTATTATTCTTATTCTTATTCTTATTATTATTAATGTAAGTCGACCTTACATTACCAGAAGAGTAATAATTATAAATTTTTTCTTATCTTACTATTAATTTGTATATATTCGGTCAACTTTTTTAATATCATAATTATTAAATTAATTAATGATAATCAAATTGTATATCAAACACTATAGTCTTTTTTGAGAACCAAACATTATAGTCTAATATATTTAATCACTGTGTTTCAAAAAAAAAATTAATCATTGTGTTTCAAAAAAAAATTAATCACTTTATTAATGTATATGATAATTCTAAATCCACTTACATTTAGGGACGTAGATAGTATTTTTTTTTATAAAAAAGAACTACATCAAATTAACAAGGAAAATTAAACCAAAGGAAACCATATTATGCATAAGTAATAAATCTTGTCATAGTATAAACATTAAAGTTGTAGCTTAATTAGATGGCAAAGTACTTGATAGTTTACCATTAGGTCGCTGGTTCGAATCACTCATGCATCAACTTTTATTTTTAGTAAATAGGGTAGAAATGGGACCCACCGCCACATAGATCCAACATGGCATATGATGTGGCGTCCATATAAGTTATTTTTGATGATTCCGGTGTCCATTCAGCATAAACCGGCGGATAGCACAAAAATCCAAAAAAAAGCCAACTTAGAGGACTTAGTAAATGGGGTAGAAATGGGACCCGCCACGTAGATCCAACATGGCATATGATGTGTCATCCATATAAATTGTTTTTGATGATTCCGGTGTCCATTCAGCATAAACCGGCGGATAGCACAAAAATCCAAAAAAAAAAGCCAACTTAGAGGACTTAGTAAATGGGGTAGAAATGGGACTACTTAGATCTAACATGGCATATGATGTGGCGTCCATATAAGTTATTTTTTATGATTCCGGTGTCCAGTCAGCATAAACCGGCGGATAGCACTAAAATCCAAAAAAAAAAAAGCCAACTTAGAGGACTATTTTCCTCACCGGAACAGGAGCAGGACTAAAATCCAAAATAGGCCAACTTAGAGGACTAAAATCCTAATTTTGCCGCCATTTGTGTTAAATCTAACATATATATACGAATTAATTGATTGGATGAAGATCAAAGTGGAGAGATGATCCGAGGTTGAGGAGTACGCGCGTAATAAGGATAAAAACTCAAGCTAGGAGCCGTGTGATCAAGTTCCAACAAAGAATGTATAATTCAGTGTATTAGGATCAAGCGCTTACCATCGTGGTGTTAGTAAATGTGTCACTATATTTTTTTATATCACACCCCCTCAAATATGGGCATATAAGAAAGGAGAAAGACTCAACACTTGACTTTTTTTTTTTTTTTTAGGAAGTGTGAGCCTATAAGAAGATAGTGGAGTCCAACACTTGGGTTTTTTTTTGTTTGTTTTTTTTTTTTTAATTGTGCTGGAAGCGGGGCTTAAACTCAGGATCTCCTGCTCCGATACCATATTAGGATTATAATAGAGAAATATAATTGTATTGCATTGATTGGATTGATAATGAACACAATTACAATATTTATAGACTAATAGATGGTAGGTAGAAATTTATCTAAACCAAATAATATATCGTAACATAATTCAAATTCAAACATAATTATCTAATCAACTCAATATTGTCATTATCTCTAAAACGCCCCCGCAATCTCATAGTAATGCAATGAACATGAAGATTGACTCGTAATGAATGGATATGGTCTCCTCACAGTGTCAGCAACAAACTGTTCCATATCAATCAGCATCAGCTTCTTCACAATTTGATATTGCTGGAATCTGCAATTATTGACTCAAAGGTTTGGAAGAGTCATAGAATAAGTGATAGAGAGGAGGAAATTTTTGGAGGGAATATTATATATGTGATAGAGAAGAGGAGGCATTTTGAGGGAATTTCATACCCTGAAAAAGAAATAGAAGAAAAAAGAATTTATAGATTATGATAGAGCAAATCAAGTTATTGTATAATATAGATGCTGATGATAGGACTGAATTTAGAGACAATTGAATTTGAATACTAGAAGAAAAAAAATTAGAAAGAGTGTAGAGTGCTTAGAAGCTCGAGAAAAGAGTAGGCGGAGAAAAATAAATATATTGAGGGACTATCACTATTTAAGTGATTGAATCGTCAATATTTTTAAATATTTTCTTTCAATAGAAGAAAAGGAAACCACGTATTCCTGAGGTTTGAAAGATAATAATGACAATAGAACAGTTTATTTGAAAAAAAAAAAAAAAAATCAACAAAAATAAATAAAATAAAAAGTAATTAAAAAAAACGATTGGGTCGTAGTGGTATGTGGCTAGTGCCGAGAAACCTGTGCGAACTCAAGAAAAATCATCAAATGGTGCCACTGCTTACATGTGTGAACCACGAATTATTAATCTACCGGAGCAGCAAAGTGAATCTAATTATGTAGTTGACGAATTGGCTCAGACGGAAAAGAGGAGGAAGAAGGGAATAACAGAGGATGAGAACCACGAATTATAATCTACTGGAGCAGCAAAGTGAATCTAATTATGTAGTTAACGAATTGGCTCAGACAGAAAAGAGGAGGAAGAAGGGAATAACAGAGGATGAAGGAGAGATGAGTTGGTCGGATGCCATTCTTTCCGGCGGAAGAAGAAAATAGGAACGAGACAAAGGAACGGGAAAAGACGGAGAGAGGCTGGACCAAAAAGAAATAGAGGAGAATTCGGAGCAGGCGACCGGAATGATTCATCTGCGGCTGTGATTTGGCCGGGATTTGGATGAGCTTGGTGGTGGGGGTGGCCGCCGGCGAGAAATGAAAAGCAGATCGGAGTAAAGAAGATTGGTAGGGTGAGGGTTCGTGTAGATTACGGTAACGAACCACCATCCAAACAATTTTTTTCACGATTAACCAAGATCTGAAAAGACGTTAATCGAAAAGCTTCGATATCATATTATGATCAAGCGCTTACCATTGTACTAAAACCAATTGATGTTAGTAAGTGTGCTATTATATTTCCTTATACAGTGTGTTTACTTTGGTATATCTACTCGTATATCTCATTGATTCTTTTCCGACAACTATGTCTTTAAGATTCTAATGCACAGACAGGCCCTGTACCTAGGCATAGGCCAATGACGGAGGTCGGACCAAGGCTCGCCACGTGTCATCCCCAAATTAGCACAATAATGCTTACAGAGAAGATCGAAACCCTAAGGCTTACGAGCCCCACCGGAAGATCTAAAATCGGATCTGAACCCTCGACTCCCCGACCCGATGACCCCTGCAGGTCGGTGATGAGCGTAATTTACCCCTCAAAAATACAATTTATAAAAACTCGAAATCTGTGGGTAAACCAACTCTTTAACCAGCAGAGTACCGGGTCGATTGTTAGAATAGCTACAGGAGTACGAGGTCGATCCCAAGGGAAATGTGGTTGTGAGTACCAAAGCGAACGTGTGTCTTAGTCTAGGCGATCAAAGTTGTGGTGGAGAGTATTATAGCTAATATGGAAAATAAAGTTTAACTAACGAATTTATCTAGGTGATTAAAAAGCATAGCCGAATTATGATCCAACAAGTTATTTTCACCCCATAGGAAAGACTTGACAAGGAGTGTGTTTTATCCAATTCAGTTTATATGACATTCACGGGCGTCAACTTTTTATTCTTGCGTTAAGGTCTGAACAACTCTCGCTTAACCCCCATACCAGGCTTATTAACCTTCCCTTTAGAAAGCTAACTCGCCTAACATGGTTGACCAGAATAAAAAGCTGATGAAAACCTCACAAATGCATAGTCCTAACTTGTCACTAAGGTTATCAATCTAACTATTAAGGCTATGTTTAGTGATTCTAATACATGTTTCCCACATCTCGTACCGATATGAATCTCACATAGGCATAGTCCTGACCTGTCACTTAGATTGTCAATCTTACAATCAAGACTATGTTTAGTGATACTCATATCCCACATCTCGCCGCAAAATGCATCTATAAGCTCGATGTAACAGTGAACAAGGTTGTCAATCTCATTCAAAGCTATTAAAACGATCAAAACAAGTTTTAGAACATGAGTTTATCATACGAACGTTTAATTACGCACTACACAACTCCCATCTCATCTCCCTTTTAGGGATTTTCACCCGTTTTCATATATTTCGGCTATGTATATATTTAGCTACGCATAACAACAGAAAAGGAAAATATACTATATATATATATAGTTATATGTATAACAAAAATGAAAGAAACAAGAAAGAACAAAAGGAAAACGATATTATAACGATAATGATTTGAATTACAACTACGATATTATAACTATACATATATATATATAACTATACATATATATATATATATATATATATATATATATATATATATATATATATATATATATATATATATATATATATATATATATATAGGCCCAAAATAAAAGAAATAAAAAGAAAAGGTAGAGAAAAAAAAAATATATATATATATATATATATGCATTTTGGGCCTATATATATATATATATATATATATATATATATATATATATATATATATATATATATATATATATATATATATATATAATAAAAGAAATAAAAGAAAAGGTAGAGGAAAATATATATAGGTGGGTTCTAAAGGCACATACCATTTTACTCTTGGCACCCTTTCTCTTCTGGCACCCCGATTTATTACTTTTGGCACCACATTAATATTTTTATTGTTTTTCTACTTCAAACACCACAAAAATAATAGCATAATTACTTCTTATACACAATTCTTAAAAAATACAAATAAGTCCTTGACTAATAAAAATTCAATCAACCACCATCTCCTTCATCCCTTCCACCAACACCATTCATCTCCACCACCATCTCCTTCTTCCCTTCCACCACCCATAAACACCTCCCGCCCCTTCCTACCACAGTCCTAAACCCACAACCACCGTTTCCACCATTAATCTGCAAACTCCTTCAACCTACCAAACCCGCCACCGAACCCAACACACACCATATCCACCATTCCCTTCCTCTCCCTCACCTTCAACACCATAGCCCCCTTTCAGAAAGAAAAAAAAAAATGAAACCCGCCACCCTAAACCACCAAACCCGCCACCCTATATACCATTTTAAAGCTCCATAAAATCTATTATTTTGTGTTTACAAACCCAACTACAAGAATAATAACTCCTAATATAATTTTAAAAAATCACAGCTCCAACAACCATTTTTTCCGGCGAAATTCGAGAGATGGGAGGGGCGATTTACCATCTCCCCAGCCTCCCACCTCCGGTCAGTCCATTTCCTTCAACCCCGACTTCGAATTTCAGCACCAAAAAAAAAACGCGTCGATTTGGGGATGGGAGGGGAAGGGGAGCCGATTTGCTTATTTCACCCTTTCAATTTCGCGTTCTTCCATGTTTTGGTCCCTGCTTCTGCTACTACTCCGACGACAGCCTTGCATAATGGCCGCCGGCGGATTCCATCAACTGGACAAGAAGAAGATATCTTGAATAGGGTTAATAGTAAACTGAAAAGAGGAGGAGGAGGGAGGCTGGAGATGGAAGTGGAAGGGAGGGGATTGGGTGATTTACTGGTTGTAGAGGATGGGGGATTGGGGAGCCGATTTGCAGCGGGGGGCGGCGGCGGCAGGGGCGGCTGCAAGAGGGTGTGGGGTGAAGATGAATTAGGGTTTTGGTTTGGGGAAGAAGAGAGTGTTGTTGAGTATAATTAGTTGTTTTGGAGTTTTAATAAGTGTAGGGACTAAAATGTAGTTGTTTCAGTTTTGTTTTTTTTATGTTGTGTATTGAGTAATAATGTGGTGCCTAAAAGTAAAAAAAAAAATATTCATTTAATGGGTGCCGAAAGTAATATGGTATGTGCCTTTAGAACCCACCTATATATATAGATGTGTATATATATATATTGGGGCCTTTTGAACAAATGGATCGAGCTGAGTATTTATAGAGGTGACGGACCGGCGCGTGCCGGCCCTATCCCGGCGCGTGCCGGTGCTACAGTGCAGATTCCTTTGTCAGACTCCCATGTGCTTGAAATGATGAAGATTCCGGCGCGTGCCGGCTTATTCCGGTTCGTGCCGAACTGTCAAAATATCAGCTGTTCGGTAAAATACCCTTCTTGAGTTGTAGACCTTTGATTGACGTGATTCAAAGTGCGTTGGAAAGCTTATTTGAATATCTAAAACTCTCATGGAGAAGTTTTCCCCAGAAAATGCCTTTAAGTTGGGTCAAATGTCCGTTGAAGATATGTTATGGTAGAAGCACTAAGGACAATTGATCCGTTTGAACTCGTTAGCTTATGGCACCTTCTTCTATTCCTCAAAAGATATGTTTTTGGCCTCAAAACGTGTCGTCACTTGGGATCTTGGTAAACGTATAATCCTGCAATAAAACACCAGAATACTAAACGTAAATCCGACACGACACTCCGGTTACTAAACCGGTACAAAAACTAGTAAAAACACAATATTTTACATAATAACTACTACTAACATACTTAGATAAATCTAAGGAATTTATGACTCGAAATGATATAATGATGCTCAAAATGATAATCAGAAATGGGGTAAAAAGTTATGATAATAACAGTGAATTTATCCCTCATCACAACCCCCCACTTAGCTTTTGGTCGTCCTCGAACAAAACAAGCGATAAAACAAAATGAATGAGGGATAAATTCATGAAGATATAAGATATAATGGACAACCAGATGATGCAACCAATCGAATCATAACCACACGTTAACCTCAATATAAATGTATAACTGAGTGCGTGTGTGAATAGTCTCACAAAATTATTAACAAGCAATTAATCATGAAATCATGCATGCAAGACTTGTAGTTGCAAACCATAGGCTTAAGAATGATACCAATCTCCACTAATCGAGACATTTGGATTCAAGAATTTAGATCGGGTAGGACTTGAAAGGTTATAACGTTAGGCCAGGGTAATTTCGGTTAATCGAAAAGGATATTTTGGGAACTGGAGAAAAAGAAGTACGAGTGAACCTAATCAACTTATGTACCACCTTATCTCTACCATACAAACCATCCAAACTCCCTTTTGATCACTTTTAACACTTTGGGAACCATAGGATGCTAACATACTCGCCTAACATCATAAAAATTAACTTTGAACTCATCACTTTGATTCCAACCCCTTATTTCTATATACATCCAAACTTTTATTCATTGGGAACTTCTCAAATTATTTTGAACTTTTTTCTTTTTTTTTTTTTAAAGAAGAAAGAAGAAATAAGTACAGATTTTCTTTCCTTTTTGCCCCAAAACCGAGCACCAGGCCCAACCGAGCTCCGCCTCTCCTTATAACTCAAAACCAAGAAACAACAACCCAACTAGAAACATCATTTCCCTCACCCCACACTTGTTTTAGGAAATGTGGTCCAACAAAAGACTAAGTCCACTCGTAGGGTTAAAATGAAGGAAATGTGACCATAATTAAGGCTCAAGGGTAGGTTTCTGACTAAGTAACAAAACGGCTATAAAGCGAATGGTGGTCAGACCATTCTATCAAGGCTGAGAGGGGCTACGAAGGTCAAATGTTCGGGTTAAGGCTTATTTGGCTATGGTAGGGTCAAAGAGACGCCATGACCGTCATCCCTAACTTCGATTCCAAACATCTTTCTATTTCGCCTCGAAAGGATATCAAGCCTAAGTTCTAGTTGCTATAAAAGCATGCTTACATGATATCATACAAAAGTTGCATGTTAATAAAAGATTGAGATTATACGTTCATAAGGAGTTCATGTTACACGAATAAATTTGAGGTTAGAATGTACTTACGGTTCACATTGGTTGTACACATCCAAATTGATCATTACGTCTTTCAATCCATGAAATATATACCTTGTACAGTTTATTTTAATCAACTAAATAATGCTCGAAAAAGAATAAAAAACTAAGGGATTTTATGATACAAAATAAACACTTAATGCCATTTCTAGACCAACCACGACTCTACCCCCCACTTACGAACTTGCATTGTCCCAAGCGTGTGAATGAGATAGAGAGGAAGACTTAGCTTATAAACCTGGCAGAAATGTGCTATCGAATCCCGTAACAGCCATGAGAAAGCACGACCCGAATCCCTATACAAAAATAACCAAAACAAAGCAAACACGGGACATGGTCCTCGTGCCAAGACATCGACAGGGATATGGGAATAATAAGGAAATGGCCCTGTCACGTCAGAAAATTCGATAGGCAATATATAGCACAATAGCTTTAAATAGAAAAATCACCCACACGGGTAAAGTACAGAACATCTAAGCATTAAATATAAGGCCACAGAGGCATACGTATCATAGAGAGCATCAAACGTGCATATATATATCATAGTCAAGGCATTAATTCATATTGGAAACAGACTAGATCATAAAATGAAATGTGTGACAAAGTAGTGAGTCCCCAGATCCTCAAGGGTCTCCAACAACCTAAGTCCAAGAAATGATGCAATTGAATTTTCTCTTTATTCTACCTAGAGATTTTCGGATAACCACCTAATCGTTCCCTTCTAATGACATTTAAACATTCATCTTGAGACTTGGTTGTGTTTTGTGTTCATCTTCCATTGTGATCATTCTTACCACAGATTCTACATCTCATTAAGACTAGTCTTATCCAAATTATTATTATTATTAACGGGCTGCCTCCCGATAGCGCTTTTGTTTAATGTCGTTTGCTCGACCAATAAAAGCACACAAACAACTATTTAATTTCACACAGTTTTATTAAGGCGGGGTTGCCTCCCCCCAAGCGCCTTTGTTTTACGTCGTTGGCTCGACTGGCAAAAACAATCAACCAAAATCTGAACTCAAGAAGATTAATAGCTTAAGAAAAGTCAACAATGCGAGAACCATTGAAATTGAATTGTCTAAAAACGTACCTCGTTTGGTTCTCAATGCTACCTCCTCCCAGCCGGAGAATCTTCTTTCATCAGCCTGTCAAACCATCTTCTTTGCTATTCCATAAAGTTCATCCACCAGGGGGTACACAAATCGGAACGCAGAATATCCATCCACACAGAGTGGACGAGAGTAGTAATCTAGGACCGTTATATCAAATATTACCAACTCTCCCGGTGGCTCTACCAAAGATGGCCGATCAATCTCTTGCTCCTCTAACTCTGTCTCACAGCAAACTGAATCATCAACCTCATTCTCAACCTGAACTTCTTTAATGAGCACCTCATCATCCTTAACCACCTCTTTTGCACATGCACGTTTTTCCTGCTCAAACCCCATTATTTCAATCAATTGCACCACCCTCTCTTGAAGATTTCTTATGGCAGAGTCAGTACTTATCTTGAACTCTTGCATGTCCATCTTTAGTTGAATCAAACTCTCGTCCAAAAGAGTAATCTGCTCCATTTGAATGTCGGTGAGGTCTTCTTGTGGCAGGGGGGAAAACTGATCATACTGACTTTGATTCATTGGAGGTGAGTAGTAGGCTTCTTGCCAGGATGAATTCTGATCAACCGACTGAATCTGTGCAAAGTTGTCAACATGCCCAGCGTGAGAACCAAATTCATGATAAGCATAGGGGCTCTGATAACCCTCATACTGTTGTGGCTCATTACTCGAATAAACATAATTTTGGTCCTGGTATGCATTAGGGCAATTATAGGACCAAGAACCCTGATTACTCTGCTGTTGATACTGAGGCTAAGGCATATACTGTTGTTGATAACATTGTTCAGCTGCCTGAGTTTGGTAAGGGTATTGTTGTTCAGGTGAGTAGTATTAATTGAAAAAATCCATCCATTTAACATGGTTGACCAGAATAAAAAGCTGATGAAAACCTCACAAATGCATAGTCCTAACTAGTCACTAAGGTTGTCAATCTAACTATTAAGGCTATGTTTAGTGATTCTAATACCTGTTTCCCACATCTCGTACCGATATGAATCTCACATAGGCATAGTCCTGACCTGTCACTTAGGTTGTCAATCTTACAATCAAGACTATGTTTAGTGATACCCATACCCCACATCTCGCCGCAAAATGCATCTATAAGCTCGATGTAACAGTGAACAAGGTTGTCAATCTCATTCAAAGCTATTAAAACGATCAAAACAAGTTTTAGAACATGAATTTATCATACGAACGTTTAATTACGCACTACACAACTCCCATCTCATCTCCCTTTTAGGGATTTTCACCCGTTTTCACATATTTCGGCTATGTATATATTTAGCTACACATAACAACAGAAAATGAAAATATACTATATATATATAGTTATATGTATAACAAAAATGAAAGAAACAAGAAAGAACAAAAGGAAAACGATATTATAACGATAACGATTTGAATTACAACTACGATATTATAACTACATACATATATACATATATATATATAGATATATATATAGGCCCAAAATAAAAGAAATAAAAAGAAAAAGGTAGAGGAAAATATATATATAGATGTATATATATATATTGGGGCCTTTTGAACAAATGGATCGAGCTGAGTATTTATAGAGGTGACGGACCGGCGCGTGCCGGCCCTATCCCGGCGCGTGCCGGTGCTACAGTGCAGATTACTTTGTCAGACTCCCATGTGCTTGAAATGATGAAGATTCCAGCGCGTGCAGGCTTATTCCGGTTCGTGCCGAACTATCAAAATATCAGCTGTTCGGTAAAATACCCATCTTGAGTTGTAGACCTTTGATTGACGTGATTCAAAGTGCGTTGGAAATCTTATTTGAAGATCTAAAACTCTCATGAAGAAGTCTTCCCCAGAAAATGCATTTAAGTTGGGTCAAATGTCCGTTGAAGATATGTTATGGTAGAAGCACTAAGGACAATTGATCCGTTTGAACTCGTTAGCTTATGGCACCTTCTTCTATTCCTCAAAAGATATGTTTTTGGTCTCAAAACGTGTCGTCACTTAGGATCTTGGTAAACGTATAATCCTGCAATAAAACACCAGAATACCAAACGTAAATCCGACACGACACTCCGGTTACTAAACCGATACAAAAACTAGTAAAAACACAATATTTTACATAATAACTACTACTAACATACTTAGATAAATCTAAGGAATTTATGACTCGAAATGATATAATGATGCTCAAAATGATAATCAGAAATGGGGTAAAAAGTTATGATAATAATAGTGAATTTATCCCTCATCAGTCGGTCAGAGCAAGAAGGAGCTCAGTTCGGACCTTGCCAATCGGCTTGAGTGTACCTTGGATAAGATTCCCCATGTGCATAATATAACAGATAAACATAGAAAAAATCCTTAGTCATAAAGACTCTATGATCCAATATTCAATATCAGCGTGATTATCTCCTACAATCACCGTAATTATCTATTCCTTAGGGAACACGAAATCGGAGTCCAACATGGACACGGCATGAGCATGCTAGGGCACAAGCCCCTCAATATAAACAATCACTAAGGAACTACGAAAGACTTGATTCCTGATTCATACGCAGGATATGTAGGCAACTTGAGAATACAACATCTCAAGCTCAGTCTAAACCTCACACAAACCACTCTCCGTTACATCGTTTTTTGTTCTTTGATCTTGGATATATTGTCACTAGGATAAAACGCCCAGAATTAATACCTGACGATATCCAGCATCATCAGGCCAACAAGGCCACGGCTTAGAGCCTTCGAAAAATTATCAAAATTTAGGGGCCCGGTTTTCTTTTGGTCCAATAAGTTTATTAATTTAAACATTTGACATATCTTTTAAAAACCATTTGTTTCTTTTGAATGGACATGTTTTGATTATTTAGCTTAGGGCCTATAAAAACTCAGGGACAGCCCTGTGCACAGAGGTGGATCTACACTTGTCTAAATAGGGTCCGCGGACCCCGCTAAAAGTAAAAATACTCTACAATATATCTATAGAAAAATATTTCGGACCCGTGAAAAAATTATTTATTTTGTTAAATATTCACGGACCCCGCTGAATAAAATTTATGGATCCGTCACTGATAATGCATGCTCTCATTGTATTCACAATTGGGTCTCAAGATATAGCAGTCATACCGTCTTTCAAAATAAGAATACAAATTAAAACAAAGAATACAACTTTTTTGTGTCATGTATTTTCTCTTTTACAATATGTTGTTATTGTTTATATGAAAAATACAATGTTTGATAAAATTTTCTTTATTTATAAACCTCATTTATGAGTGGTGTTAATCTTACTCTTAGTAAGAGCGAAAAATGGAACCCTTATGATCAGCCACGATAGCATTGTGAGTGTTTAAGTTCTTCTTCTTCTTCTTCTTATTTTTTTTTCCCACGAAATATGAAAGCTTTTATTAATCGGATAAACGGAACTTACAACGCGGCAGAAACCCGCACTACAACGCGGCCAAAACCGCACTACAACGCGGCCTAGCCGCAAAACAGACAACCTACTGTACAACAAAGCCAAATAATAGGTCGAATCAAGGGTGCTGAACAGAGGGAAATTTTCCAAAAGAAATAATTTCGTAAGGAGGCGTTCAGAAGAAATAATTTCGTAAGAATAATTTCCAAAAGAAATAATTTCGTAAGAAATAATTTCCTCTCGGCAACCTATTATTCGACGCACACAAACAAAGACTTAAAACAAAAAAGCACAACATCCGCCGCCACCACCTATGCTCCGCCAAGCCCTTGCAAACTAGCCGCCCCTCCTAATACCAAATAACAAATCACGAGCTGCGACGAATGATGCCACAGGTGACGGAGAAACGAAAGCTGCCACGAATGACCATCAACAACCCGAGATCCGCAAGCGATAGTAGAAAGTCGAAGGCTGAACCTCCGAGAAACAACTCCTCGGAACCGAACTACTCAGCCGCATCAACCAAAGGAAAGCCAACAGCAGGAACAACAAGGAGAAGAGGCAGCGCAACAGGAACAAACACAAACAACTAAGGTAAGACGACAACCCCCCAGTCGCAGATCCAAAGCACCCATCAAAGATCGCCACCAAAAAAGTCGCCGGAAAGACCAACCACTCCCACCACATCTCAGTAGAAGCCCAGGAGGCAAACCAGAAGAGAGCGCCGGAGCTAGCAGCTTCCGGCCAACAGACAGCGCCTGGCAGATACGACGGGAGGAAGATCTAGCGAACCAAAAAGAAGACAACAAGGGGGAGGAGACCCAAAAGGATTAAACTAGGAGAAAAGATATATACAATAGGAACAAGACGGACGCCGGCAGCACAATTCCGCCGGCGTCAAGGGGAGTATTTGCAGGGCCGGCAAGAAGAAAGTGAAGGATGCAGGTTCTTAGATCTAAACGAGTTAGATCTACGCGCAGCGGATGGATCACGATTTATATATCATAATACATAAATAAAGGATTTAACCGCTACAAGGGGGTTAAGTTTATCTTACCAATAGTAAGAAGAAAAGCTTTAATCTTAGGATGAGATGCCTTGATCTTCCAATGTGTTCTCCAAACGGTGGTTGGTGGACACCCTTCTTGATACACGAACCTCCTTGATATGCAACCGAGATAAACCCAAGTTTTTCTCCAATCGGGTGGAGCTAAGGATCGAACTCCTTAGCCTTTTTTCCTTTATGAATTTCGTGGCTTATCCTTCCCCTAGGGTTCGGGGAGAACTCTCTTTTTATAGGCAAAATCCAAGAGAGAAAACCTATACCCAATCGGTTTAACAAAATAAAAGAGATAATTCTAATTATTATTATCCAATAAAAATAAGAGATAATTATAATCTTATAATAAGAAAATATAATTATCCTTATAGTTAAGAGATAAATAATAAATAAATTATTTTCTTTTATTTATCTAATTAATTATTTAACAAATAAATAACTAATTACACAATATGTCATTATCCAGGAAAACTAATTTCTTGGAAAATCCAAGACATATTGGCGCCACACTAAGCCCACCAGGCCCACAGAAAATTTCTTTTCTGTGTATTATATTATTTATCCCAACTAAATACTATCCATGCATATCAATTAATTAGCCCAGCCAATTAATTATCACTGAGGCCCAAATAACAAGATTATTAGTCCGAATTACAGAAGCCACATCGGGGACCATGGACCTATAACCAGTAGCTCCAATAATTAATTATTCATCGAACAGAATAAGTACATTAATTATTAATTCCGGGATTACGCCACCATAAACCCGAAACTGAACTCTACCGATTGTAGATGTATACTTATACTCAACCCATAGAGTGAATAAGCGTCCATTGATATAATCACTACATACGGATTAACCCTCCATAGACTGTCCATTCTGAGTGGGAAGTCTCCGTGAACCCGACTCAGAATATCTTATCCTTATTTACCATTAACCCCTAGTGATCAATTAGTTCACATATCTGACTAGTAGCTAATTAGTCTAACATGAACTGGGCCCATCGATCATTTTCTTAGGGCTAACAAATAAAGGGACTGTCTCTCTACTTCCCGCAGGAAGGAATGGATTCCATGTCTGTGAAAATCAGAACTACTCACTCATCTGGAGATAGTGCCAATGAGAAGTGGCTTGGAACACATATTTAAGTGAACCGTAACTAACACATCAAACACTACCCCGGGACAAGCAGCACCCTGTGATCACCTCAGGATTAAGGTTGATCCATATATGATCATCTAATGATTTAATATGATTCCTCGATTACGGAATTATACCGAGAAATACAGATTAAATCGGTCCAGTCCTATATGAATGCCACCATATATAAATGCCCCACGTAGGTACCATTTACCGACAGTCCGGATAAGACTATCACACCATAAGGTGTTCTGGGCGCATTATTGGTGTTTTAATCAAGAGACCCTAAACTCTGATTAAGTTCACCACGGACTAACAGTTTAAGCATATCTCCACTAACTCAATCCTCACGTGTAATCCATACACTGAGTTAAGTGGTTACATACAGATATACTTAGGGTTTGCAGCAGTGTATTACTTTACAAGCACAAAGCAAGTAACAAAGGTGAGATAAATTCTGTCATCCATTATTAAAAACAATTACACAAATTGTCTTTCGGGCACTACACCTAACAGAAAGAGGCAGGAGAAGGACCGAGAAGGTTAAGGGGAGTATTTCCCCAATTTATTGAGTGTTTTAAGTTCAAAATGCTTTGTTCTGTGTTTGGACGACAGCTAGCTTCTTTTATATATTTATTAATAATATATATTTTGTTGGGTTTTATTTCCAATAAGAACAAATACTACACTTGATCTTAGCTAAAAGGCCGAGAAAGGTATGTTGGGTTTTATCTCTGTTATTACATGAGTTAAACTTTTTATTTTTTACTCCCTCCGTCCCATTTTATTTGTATTGTTTGAATTTTCAAAGATATTTTAACTAGCATATTTATTGCTTTGAATCTCATTAAATGATCCAATATTTTTACATTTATATCATTTAAGTAAGACTTTATCATATGTAAAAATATTGGATCATGTAATGAGATTCAAAACATTAAATACGCTAGTCAAAATCTCTTTGAAAAGTCAAATATAACAAATAAAGTGGGACGGAGGGAGTATTCCTTTTGTAATATTGAGGTTATCAGGAAGCTTCCTCCTTTCCAATCCGCCGTCCACCTTCCAAATTCTATTCAACTCATATCTATCCCCTAAATTTTCACATCAAAGAAGAAAAAATGCACCTTACACCCATCGGTTATGCTGGTCTGAAGCTTAATTTGCTGGGTAATGGCATGACCATGCTTTATTGGTGAGGGATCATCTGATGACGGCATCAATCAAACAAGATTCATTTATCTATGCATAGAATCGAAATTACACAATGGATATATGAAATTTCCGGTTTGAATCCCAGTTTTCAAGGCCTAATTACCGGGTAACTGGGTAAGCCTGTGATATGTTGGATATTAAGTAAAATATCTCTTGCTTCTAAACAGCTGGCTACAAAACTAACCATCGCTGATTTCTTGTAGAGAATATACCCAAGAATTACCCACAACAATAACTCTCTTTCAGAAACCTATTTACTCTTTCATCATCTAAAGGTATTATTCTTGGCTTTTAACATTTATTACTGCCTTGCATGTGTGTTTGCTATAGTTTTAAAGCTGATGACTTGATGTTAAGAAAGCTTTTAGCAGTTACATATGTTGCCTTGTGTTGTTTCTGTTAGGAAATGTTGGGAAATTTCTTTAAATGGTGCATGAACCTTACCTATGTAACGCTAATTTGTAGTTTCTTTTGCATGTTTAAGGTGTTAAATTAGAGTTGCATTCCTGCCATTTATTAAATTCAGGATCTCTAATACATAGCAAAACATGTTCTACTAAGTTTTTAGAGCTTCTTTGAAGTCTTCGGCCTCCATCCTCATTTTATAGGTTCATATACATGCACCAGGGACATTTTCTGACCTCGGATAACTATTTCTTCAGGGCTTTGTTCTCCTTTTTAAAGGTCTCAACTTTGGGGTCAAGCTTTGCATTCTTCTTCTTAGAGTTAATTGTGGTGTTTTTCTTAACAGGTTGTAAGTTAGGGTGCCCTATAGCCAGTTGTCACGAGTAGTTACTTGGGTATAATGCTCAAGGTGTTAAGACATTCAAATATTCGAACTTCGTTATGTGGTTAAAGCTTGATTTTTGTTGCTGCAAATCTGATGTTCAGAATGTACAAGAGTTCTAACCATTTTTATTGTTTAGCTTGAAAAAGAAAACTCAGATGTGTAGTTCTACCTGTTCCTTCCAGTGTTAAGTTGCGTTTTGACACTCTTTTGAGGCTTTGGTTGTAAGGTATCACCTATGCCTTTGTGTATTTTTTCTAATTTCCATTACTGTGTTTCATTTGCATCTACAGTATTCCTTCTAGCTAGGACAGTGGACTTTGTACCTTAAATCTAATGAGTATGGCTGCTTCACAGGTAATGTGATTAATCTCAAGAGTATGCTTAAGATTTCGTCATTCCAAGGTTCGTTCATGAAAACCTTTATGCTTCTCTTAAATTGGAAAATGAAATTTGACTTTTTAGCATTTTTTTCTGCTGTTTAAGGTGATATTTATTTCTCAAGACTGATGAAACCCTTTATCCATAAGATAGAATCTGCTATTTTCTCATTCCATTGGTTGTGCTACTAACTATTGTTGATATTTATTTCTCTGGACTGATGTCACGTGACTAAAGTTTCAAATGGCTGCTCTTCAGGTTTCCTAATGACATGGTTACTTGACTTGTTCTTTTCCTTTCCTTTCGGTCTAATAGTAATCACTGCATTGCATAGGACTAGCTTTGCCTGTTTGTTTGTTTGTTTTTTTTTCTTTTCTAATACACATATAATTTTTCCTTCAATGTACAATGTCTACCAACAATGCTCATAATGCATCGGAAATGACAACAAATGATGTTTCACAGTCAAATATTTTAGCTAAACTTTATAAGTGGAAAGAAAAAGAATGCAACTAAAAGCTAAGTTATAGAAAGAGAACTTTGTGTGTAAGTTCGCCATGTGTTTCTAATAAAAGGAAGATTGAAGCCTTAGGTAGTGAGCCCGACAGTGCTACTCGTATGGATGCTCGAAGGTATGCTACGACACTTATCCTATCTAATGTTTTGAACCAAAACATTGGTCAGTTATTGGTCCATAGTGATGGACATGGACCAGAAGACCATGTCCCATTTGCTGCTACATCATAGGAAACTACAGTAAATGTTCCATCTGATAAGGCAGCTGAAAGAGCAAGTATGATTTTGCGATGAAAAAACAAACGACCCCGGAGTTTATCCTTCTTAGCGCAGCTACGGCTTTGATGCTAAGAGCTGCTACATCTTTTTGGTACGTAGCATGACATCGAGCAACGAATTTGGTGGAAATTAAGACAGGTTACCCTTTGCAAAAGCAAAATTATAGAAATCTTTTGTTTTCTCTTTTGATTTTTTAAAATAATCAGGATTTTGGTATCAGATTCAGGTTCAGGTAAAAAAGTAAAAAAGTTCGCCATGTGATTCTTCAAAGAGGATTTTAGTATTTGGTGTTCAGGTTCAGATGTAGCAAAGACAGGCAACCCTGTTGTTGGTAAGCCCATCGTACTGATTTATTATGATAAATATGAGGGGTCTGTTAACCAAACAAGTAGTGATGTGGTTGTAAATGTGGAGAAAAACTCATATGTAACACATGGCGTGCAGATTAAATCATCTCAGCTGTTGGAGATACGGTGAAAAAGAGTAAGAAGAAGGAAAAAAATGAACTAAGCTTTGGCAACTTTTAAGAACAATGAGAACTTGAACTTAGCTTTTGCATCTTTTGCTTTTGATCAGTGCATAAGGTTGTTGCTCTTTATGTAATTATGTAAGTTATGTTTAGTGCTGCATTTGTGTATTATATGCATTAAATACTGTCTTGATGTCTAATGTCTAAAAAATACACATTTATTTGGCAATATGATGTGAAACAGTCATCTGTTTTGTATGTGGTTATGTCTACAATATTTGCTGTTATTTATGCACGCATTGTATTTTGCCACTTTGTTCAGGTTCTGCCTAAGAGAAACAAACTTTTGTGTTTGATGTGGAGCATGTAACAAGTTTCGACCTTTATCTGATGTCAATATCTTCTGTTTGAAAGCATATTGTGTAATTCTATTATTCTTTATTACACTTTTATTTTACAGAATTAGCTTGACAATAATTAGACCCTAAATTAGACATCTTTTGTGCTTACTGGCCGGTATGGAACAACTTTCAGCCTATGCATAAAATCATTAACCTGGACCCGAATGTTTGCTACACAATTAATCAGTCGATGTATACACTCATTGTATGCAAACTTGGCCTGCAGCCTCCGGCCGCATAAGGACCTTGCTGTTTGGTGAGAATTCAGCCAAGGAAATTGATGATGATGCAAGTAGTGTAGCATAACTAACTCATGTTCTGTCATCTATGACTATGATTAATGTTGTTTTGTATCCCATTTTGCTTAACAGTCCAGTTGGTATATAGTAACCACTAGCGCCTGCACCATATAGCACGTAATGGTTCAATAATATACATAACTTTGGGCCTCCATGGTTAAAAAACTTGCTTGTTTTGTTGTCAAACCCTCAATAGGAATGTTGACTGTGCCTGTAGTATTTTGTGTTTCTATAAAGTATGTCATATCATTGATATGGTAGCTAGCAACCTAATTAATCTACGCAATTATCTATGTAATACTGTGTATTGTTTTTCCCTACTTATTCCCTTCTGTGTTAACCCAATACTTTGAATCATCTATTAATGATGCACATTCTGTACTGGGCATTCCGTGCTTTGCACGGAAAATAGTATCACTAGTGAACCTTATTAATGGCATCAGCATCAATGAAACACGTACATTTATTGTCGCGTTTATGGGAAGTTATTGTGTGGTGAGGAAATTTGTGGTGAAATGACGGGTGAAACGATCAGAACCACACAGTTTTAATACAGAATGAAGGTGTGTGGTGTGTGGTGTGCCACACAGTGTCTCCGCACCGTGTGGAGACACCACACAATAATCTCCCCGCGTTTATGAACAAAATGTATAGGCTTATCCACATTAATCGATATTAGCGTGTGCTCAGTTCTTTTCCTTCTCAAAACAAGACATTGATGTGATATCAAAATCAAGTGAATAGTGATTCATATTCCCTTTAATATCTACTCGTTACATAGACGATATTAATACCATAAACACTCATTATTTTGTTTGCAAATAGGAGTGTGTAACCTCCGTAAAATCTTTATCTAATTAACATGGGACCCGGATCCTCTGCCGTGATGGGATGCCGTGATGGGATGCCGTCGGAATTTCGACGGATCCGTTGAAATTTCGACGGAAGAGTGTGGAGCAAATTATAAATAAGAAAAAGTGCACCGTTTCCGTCGAATTTTCGACGGATCCGACGGAAACGGTGCACGGCACCTATCACGGCACACCCATCACGGCAGAGGATCCCAATTCAATTAACATGCATCTTGCAGCTAGATAATAGCTTCAATAAAATCTTTCATTGCTGTTAAAAAAAAAAACATAAAAAAAAAAAAAAACATTAGCAATTTATAGGCCCCACCCACAGACCACAGTTGACAAATAAAGGAGCTGTTAATATAGGGAGACATAGGAGGCTGACAACATCATGATTTTGCATTCCATGTTCAGCAAAATTAACTGAACTCAAAGCACCTGCATGTTACTAATATGAACTATTCATTTTATCTCTTTGAACCTGCATTTATTGCTCAACTTCCTTAATTTGCATATATATACATATATATATATATATATATATATGAACGTTTCAGTTGGTCTTTTCACCAAGAACTACACCTTATTAAGTTCTCTCACCTCATTCTTTTACTTGACAAGCTATAGAGATTATACATCAACATGTCGTCCCCGATCCTTCATCACTTGTTGTGTCTGTGTCTGTGTTTGTATATGTGTTTGCATTCCGGTAATGCACGTCTTCTTCAAGGTGTGGAACCTTACAATATTGGTATCGAGCAGGATACCGACATTGGCAAACAAAGAACGCAAGAGAAAGATGCTAAGGAGCTTGGGAGGCTAAATGCAGGCATTGAAGGTAAATATAAGATTTAGTCCCGAAATCTCATGGATTAAATTAAATAACAAGATGAAATACAACATGGTGTCTACTATAATTTGTATTGTAGACATGTCCATGTTGTTGATTTTATTTAGAGTTTAAAGGTTATAAGAAATTGTTCTACATGCATTTATGCTTGTATGGTGTTCGAGTTCAACAACATGGTGTTTCTATATATACAAGTGGTAGCAGGGCTATATATATAGACACTGAAAAAACTGCACAGAAAATGCACAAAATACATTGTAACAAGTAAATTTATTTTGTGTGTATCCTATGAATTCTTCTGTACTTTTTCTGCACCTCTATCAGTCTTGTACTATTGTATCTAATGTATGTAAGCATGATTTTGTAGGAAATAATCTTGTATTTCCATCTGCAGAAACTATACTGGAGACAACGGAAATCAAGGTAATTATTACGTTTCTTGACTCTCCTTATTGTTGTTATTATTTACCTCGTTTCTTCTTCTAAATGCATGATCATCCATCTAGCGTCAGATGCAGAAGTTATAGCATGTGGGCGCATGGCTTTAGAAATATTATTCCAGTCCCCCAAAAAATAACAATAGAATTGAAATAGGTTCTCTTAAAAAAAAATAAATAAATAAATAAATAACCACCGTAAATGTTAATTTTTCCCCTTCAAAAGATAAGAGTAACTAAAATAAGTGACGGTGTGCGTGTGTGTATATATAACAGCTATGTAGAATAAGAGGATATAGGCAAACATGCATGCATGATCAAATAAAAACATAAACCTGAAAAAAGTAAATTTTGTTTGGGGATAAAAAAAACAACTTTTATGATATATAATGACAAAAACATGATTTTCGCCTTTCTATATGTGGTTTTCGATTGTTTTCACATAAATAAATAAAACGTTGAAATCATTCAAAATCACAACCATTCAATTCAACATGATCTTATTGGATACTTGGATCATCTGGAATGAAATAGTGTAATGCACATGTTGTAAAAATAAAAATAAAAACTTTTCAAGAAAGAAAAATCACTATAACCTTAGCTTAATTTGCTTCATGTTGCAGAAGAAGAGAAAGCTGGTGGAATCAAAAAAAGGAAAATCAGAAGAAAGCAGCAGCATGGCACCAACGGAAGATGATGACATGGGGGGCGGCAAAGAAGAAGAAGAAGACATAGTTGTCATGGACTATGCACAACCCCACCGAAAGCCACCCATTCACAACATGACACCCTAAATTAAATTAAGCTTCCTAATTACATACCCGTATTACATGTCAATGTCATCACAACAAGAACAATTGAATCACAACAATCGATACAAGTTAACGTGACAGATATTAATGCTCAATATATAATAAGAATTTACAAGAGATTTATATATATAGACCTAATGTGATCATCGTCCCATATGTGAGACGTTCTATCGATCAATTAGTCATATGTTTCATACACAGTACTTGTAAGTTAATTTATAACGTATAATGTATTTGCAGACATTTCAAAAACTGAATGACAAGTAATATATATATATATATATATATATATGCATGAAAGATGTGTAAAAATATTATAAAAGATTCATTCATGGGCTACTAGAGAACAACAATGTATGGAAGAAAATATTAGTAATTAGGAAGTTCAACTATGATACCATTGCTTATGGATATTTTTCTTTTATCATATAATATTTCAAGAACATAAAATAAGGACAATGAGATCATAAAAAAAAAAAGGATTGTCCACTTGGAAACATAATTGAACAATGAAAGAGATGATGGAATAGTAAGTGTACTATATTGTCGATTGAACTTAATAAAATAAAATAAAGTAAAATAAATTATATGGAAATGAAAAGATATGAGGAGATGTAGGCATTATTATTAAATAAATGAGTGGCCATGCTTTGAATTGATGGGGAGGGGGTTTGGTTTGTTTCATAAATTAACTGTCCAGATTGTAGGAGCACTAACTTGACATTGTAGTAATTCATTTGGTTATATCCCCATGCATCCATGTTTGCATTATACTGTAATTGGATTGTTATTTTTCTCCTTAGGGCTTCAATGTTGAACCCTCACCCTCACCCTTGCCCCCACCTCCCACCTTAGGGGATAGAGGGGTGGGTACGTAGAGGATTATGAGGTATGGGGGTGCTAAGATGAATATGAGTACGGAAGAAGACTATTTACATAAAGTAGCACTTTAACTACTCTTTTAAGGTGTATGTAATAAGGCTATAATTGTGTCAAAGAAACAGTTATATGCATAAAATTTTATTAAGGTGTATGCAAGGTGGTAAAATAGTAGTTTCAAAAAAAGATAAAAACAGAGAAAAGGAAAGTGTATGCTTACTATAAAGTGGCGCTTCAGGCGTCCATTACATGAAAATGAAAAAAAAATGAGGTAGCAGCCAGCCAGCCAAAGCACTACAAGATCAAAAGGCATCTGTTTGTGCAGTTCCTATATAGCAGACAGCTTGCTTTGCCCAACTGAACCAACCGTGGCCACTAAATCAGGGCCATCCCAGCCCTGTGACTAACTACTGCTGCAGTTTACGATGAATGGTTTTACATAGTGGATGAATTGAGAAGTCCGTATTCCCAGTTTTAGATCAACTTCGCCACCTCCCAACCAGAAGAAATCAGGATTCAGCTTCGCGATTGCCTCATCTAATATCACCTGGTAAATAAGGCTTGTTATGATACTATGTCACTTGGCAATTAAATGCATTCTCTATATCCTTGCAAGGTATGAACAGTCATATTGACACAATTATTGAAGAAAATATGAATATGAGTACGGATGACAGAGAACAGCTTTTGGCTGCAAAAAATTTGGGATGTCACTAAAAAGAGTGATACCTTAAAAAGGATATATTATCATCCATGCAAAATACTTCGGTTGCGTCTACGCACGAGTTAATTCATTTATTCTTATCATTTTCTTAATCTGAATTAAAGTGATTTTCCCCTCTTACTTTTTTCCTCACAACACACAACACCTACCTCATCCGGCACAACACTTTATGCAATACAAACATGTTAACCAAAAAAATAATAGCTGAATGATAATAAAGACGAATTAATTCATGTCCAAACGGACCCTTACTTCTCACACGATCATTCTACATGAGTCCACCTTTTAACCACCAAATGAGCATGTCCACATTCTTGTTAGTGTCATTATACGCTCATACAATAAAGAGCCATATCACTTTCAAATTTAAAACATGTACCCGAAGACAACTGGCAGATACTTCAAGTAAATATCATGCAGAAACAGCTTATTTATGCGTTCTGTGGTCCTGCTTGAGGTCTAGACAGATTAGCAACCTACTGTCACTTATTCCGACAATTACCACAGCTTTTTGGGGCATTTTAGACATCCGTTGTGTTTAAAGCAAATGATTTGATGAAGAATCTAACATACAGCTTATTTGAGCTAACAAAAAAAAAACTAATAATCAGAATGTTGTACACTGGTCTCATGAGAAAATGTGATTCCTTCTTAATTGTGGAAGGCATGAGGGCTCTAGAACAGTGGTACACATGAAAGCTGGCACAAATAATGACAGGACTCAATGAATAAAGCAAACTTATGGCCCCTAATGTTTCCATTCCCATCTAAAAGCAGAAGCACAAGGTCCCTTTGTGTAAATACTCCATTCCCATCTAAAAACATTACCACAAGGTCCCTTTGTGTAAACACTAGTGGAAGAAATCTTATGCTCTAGGTAAGACAGAGGATGTTGGCCCAGGTGATCAAACCTCAGGCCCTAGTTGTTCCAGTTGAACAAACAGTGTGTTGATGCATGAACCGGTCTGAATGATTAAGTAGTTATGGTCTACCTGATTAATTTCATAGGAAATATGTTGTAAAAATGGAAACAACCAGTCAACTGGCTATAACTATATGGCATACTATCACATACAGGACAAATTAGAAAAGAAGATCATGATGAGCACAAAATATGAATTACCGGGATGTCGGTTTTCATGCCGATACAAGTTACTGCATTGTGGATATAACCCGTCAACTTTCCGGATGTCTCTTCTGGAGCAAGCCTCACTGCATAAGATATACAACATATTACCATTTCCATGCATGCTTAAAAACACACAGACAGAGGGAGAGTGCAGCTCAGCAAGCCGTTAACAATCTTGACTATAGTGTCGATGTAACTTTCTATTCAAAATATTTTCAACAATACTCGGCACAAAGATTTTCAACAATACACAACAGAAAATGGTGGAGGGAACTCATACTTTCCAATAATTTCATGTATTATTCACATATACAGCAAGAGATCATGAATGCAGCCTACATCCAACCAAATAGTACGAATGACCCGAATTTATATGAATGAGCATTGAGCGACATAGTAAGTAACAGTCTGACTCAGCAAAATAAACATTAAGATTTCTTAGCCACACAAGCTTAGAAATCAATACCGCTTGATGAGCCCATGCATTCTCAACAATCTGAAAACTGTTTAGTCAGACACATTAGAAAGGCCCACTTCCAACATCGGATAATTCTCTTTACACTGATCAAACCAGGAATCGGAGAATGGTCAAACTTGAGACCTTGCGGCTATTTCATTTTACAATTTCACAAATATTCCAAAATCCACCAATTAAGAGTGTTGATATCAAAATGAAAATTTATCTTGGTGCAGGACATATGCACTTGAATTCCAAGCCGTATAGACAAGAGTTGCACCTCGAGGGGCTTTTGCAACTACATAAGTAGCCTATTTTCTGCTATCCAAACCGTTAATTCGAGATGAAGAGAGGGAACAATGAAGACCGCCTGCAGAAATCAGGAACTGTTCATACTAGATGATAACCACCACTCATAAAGACATGCTTTCCACACAGGAGGTATCAACAAGCTTTATCACTTAAGCTAAAAGATCATAATTTGAACAACAGCACCTCCATGAACTAATAAAATTTCATTTAGAAAAGTAAAAAGCAACTTACTGTTAATTTTCTTTTTGGATATCTTGCCATTGTTAAGTCCATACAAAAAGTTCTTCACCGTCTCGGCATTAAACCTAGCAGTATACTAACAAAAAAGAAATGCGTAGCATCAAGAACCACAACTGCCATTTTTCCTTTTGTCCTCATTAAAAGCAACATGGAATACATTACACGCATCAGAAAAATACCTGTACCACAGCAACATAATACTTCGAATTGTTCCGATCACTACAGTCGGTTATATCTGCTGGAGCTTGAGTATTTACCTGCACAAAACAGAATATAGTGCCAGATAAAACAAGTGAATCACTTAGCAGATGATCACACGCAGGAGAAAACTACAATAATTATTCAATCTTTTCCCATAGTGCCATTGCCGATAAATTAATAATCCAGAACTAAAATAAGTGAATCACTGTTCAGCAGATGATCACACGCTGAGAGAAAAGT
Organism: Gentiana dahurica var. dahurica; assembly: GCA_024500145.1. Classification (NCBI taxonomy): domain Eukaryota; kingdom Viridiplantae; phylum Streptophyta; class Magnoliopsida; order Gentianales; family Gentianaceae; genus Gentiana; species Gentiana dahurica. The sequence continues at coordinate 45,470,418 of CM044898.1, forward strand.
ACAATAATTAGTTAATCTTTTCCCATAGAGTCAATGCCGAAATACAAATAGAAAAATGGCCAAGGCTCATAGTAATACACCATGGTCAATGTTGTAAAAGTGTGTTTTGACACTAGCATTATCTTTTATGATTGTCCTACACTTTTCCAGGAAGCAATTCACTCCTAAAATGTTATGCAAAGTAAAATTGTTGGTATAAAGCCCTCCCCCACCCCCACCCCAGCCCATCCCACCTAAGAAAATTTGCATGTATTAACCATTTTCCTGTTAATTAATATCAATATGCAATGCGTTTGATGAATAGAATCGGGATAATGTAATACCAAGACAATGCTTTTGCAGAGGTGATCAATGGAGGCGGCACCGAGGATATCGCGGCGAGCTTCAAGAGACAAGTCATAGTAATCGGAAGGAACGCGTTTGAAACTGAAATCATTGACGCCATTAGAGAGGAGGAGGGCGGAGAGGCGACCTTCTGTTGTGGAGTTGTCCGAGATCGTAAGGGAAGCAGAAAAGTTGCTAGGTAAGAGAGAAAGCTCAAGGTCTGCTATTCTCTCAAGGATTTGAGTTTGAATCCTCTCCAAATCCGCCAAGGCTGCTTCCATTGCTTCCGGCAGTCAAGCTCCGGTCCGATTATTGCAACTGATTGAAACCTGAATTTTACTACACAGAAAAGAAGGGGGAAAAAATGTATGCAAATGATGGAAAAAAAATCACGAGAGCAAAAAAATAATCGCCCACCGTGGGGCTCGAACCCACGACCACAAGGTTAAGAGCCTTGCGCTCTACCAACTGAGCTAGACGGGCTTGATGTTAGAAGTTCTCTTAAACATTATATCACAGACTACAAGGTTATATATTTCACGAATGCTCCGGCACTAAAACCAGCCCCAAACATTCAGAAGAGCACACCAAAGTACTGATTACCGAATCAATTCTCAGCTAGGAAAATTCTCCGATCGACAAAAATGGCAGGCAGGTTGAGCCACGTCGCTTCACGCATCATGGGCGGGAACGGTGTCGTCTCCCGGTCCGTTGGTTCCTCTCTTCGCCTCCGCTCCGGCATGGGCCTTCCCGTTGGCAAACACATCGTCCCTGACAGACCCGTAAATTCTTACCTCCAATCCTTCATTTTATATGTTTTTATGATACTAATTACTTTTCAGACTTGCAATTCAGTACCTTGAGCTATCAATTAATGTTCCTTAAGAAGGGATCGAAATGCTATTTTTATTATTTTTATTGTTGAATTGTGTATTTTAGCTGCCAACAAATGATGAATTAGTTTGGGATAACGGCACTCCATTTCCCGAACCTTGCATAGACAGCATTGCTTCTACTGTTGGAAAGGTAAATTTTTTAAAGGAATTTTATGTTTTTGTTTTGTTATTATCGCTCCATGATTGTGCACGAGGGCTTTACTTTTGTTATATCTGCTTACTTCTTCTTTTCAGTACGAAGCATTGGCTTGGTTGTGCGGTGGATTAAGCTTTTTCGCAGGTCTTGGACTTTTAGCAGTCTTGAATGACAAAGCTTCAAAAATTCCGTTTGTAAGTTCCTATATTTGACCTTTGAACTGTGGCTTGATTTAGAAAATGCATTCTTTAGCTTTGATGTTGAAGAAGTAATCATGATAACCTATTGGCTACTTGTGTGTTTGAGGATTCCTATTATTGAGTACCATTAGTGTCACATTGAGGTGCATAAAATGTTGTTTTTATTAAGGATTTGCTTTTTGGTATTTCTTTCCGAATTGGTGATAAAATGATTTGCAAGATTGAATGTCTTAGCTAAATGTGAATGGTCAAATGTTGGTTTGTTGTACTTTTTGGCTTGATTTGATGCCGGGGTAGCTATTGAAGAACTGGTGCAAAGGTTTACTCCATTGTTGAAAATCAAATCATAAATGTGTTTTCTGTGCTCGGTATACCTGACCTCATGAGTAATGGTTCATTTCAGTTTCATATTCAGATAATAGATTGTTCATCAGCTTGATGTCTTGATATTCAGTAACTGCATTAGAAACATTATCCATCTTTGTTGACTTATCAGCGAATTGGTCAATTGATATTTCACTCCTGAATAAGCTAATAAATTTGAATGGATAAATAAAAGTAGAATGTAGCTTGAACTTTTTTGTCTAGGTTAACAGTGAAGTTGGATATCATAGGCAGTGTATAATTTCTTTTGAACCCAAATGCAGCCATTTAAGTATTGCGTGTTTCTGATTTAGTGATACGAAGACTTTGAATATCAACTTAGCTTAGCTTTTCTTCCTCAGCTTGATCAGTGGTCACGGGTTACCCTAATGTTGTAGTGTTTGCTATCTGATATCTCCAGTTGCTAGGAAGATCTTTGTGTGTACAGTGTACTGGATTAAGGTAATGATATGTTGCTTTGTTTCCTGTTATCTGGGCTTGTGCATCACATTTCTGGTGAACACACGTTGACTACAGTCGATCCTTCTTGCGTATGGTTTTGTGATAAATATGTTTCTGATTTTAGATGTTTTTTTTTTTTCAGGCTCCAAAAGTGTATCCATATGACAACCTAAGAGTGGAGCTTGGTGAAGAACCGTGATGGTCTGGTGTTGCATTGTGTCTTCTCGCGTATTGTACCTTTCTCTTATAATAAATAGACATTGATCATGTTTCTGACATTTTCAGCCAAATCATTGTATTTTGATTCGTTTTAATCCATGACAAAAGGTTCTGTTGTTACGTCTTATTGTTTGGTGTGATCATCACAACATGAGCAACCGTTTTATACTGCATTTTTCTGGGTCCAAGTTCAAACTGGAAAACCTGATAAACCGCCTGTATGATCTCAAAGAAGTCTTTCGTGTTATAAATATAAGAACAGCGTTATCAATCTTATTATCAACAACTTTGTACAATTTTGCAGCAAAGTAGCTTTCTCTGTTCAACTAGCTAAATGGGTACTAAAATTTCATGTTACAATTACAAAAATCAAGTATCTAACCTTACAGAAGAGGGGTAAAGGAATTCAACTTAACCTTAAAACATAAAGTTTAACCTAAGAATGCTAATAATGGCCGTCGGGTTATGGATGAAACAAAGTCTGCTCTTTTGGTTGAACCCGTTGATTCATGTGTGTACCGAAGCTTTCATGTTGTTCATTAGGGCTATCAGGAGGAGTTCCTGCTATATCCATATCCATTCCTACATACTGCTGTATAACAAGGACCGACACCGTGGATGCAAAATCTGATGATGCTAATAAATCTCCTATGGCCCCAAGCTCGGGGCACTCACTCCAATCCGTAAGCCCGGCTGTTAATGGAGATATCATCCCCTGTCCTCTACCTACTATAAAAAGATCATGAATGCTATCTATAGACCTTATTACTGCCACTGTTTCTTCTCCATTATTTACAAGTCTCTCCGTGTAAGCTATCGATTCATCGTTTGCTGTCTTTTCCCTGAATTGGTTTATGTAATCTTCATCTAACTGTAAATCTGCATCATCTTGTGTATCCATTGCTAAAATTGCAGGGTCAAGTTCATCGTGTTCGCGTCTTGATCCCGACATTGATTTAGTAGTGTCATCTCCAGCAATGAAACGGATTACGGATAGATTGATCCCGGGATGTTCACTCATTCTCCAAGCATAAGCTAACGCCTCACGATCATCGGGTCCACCAAAGAACAGCACAGCAACATGGTGAGAAACCTGACCTGCTGCTAACCTTGTTGAGCTACTTAAGCCTCTGTCGACTAGGATCCCAACCGAACACGGGGAGTTTGTTAAGAGATTCTGATTGATTACTCTATAAGCTGGATTGGATGACTCCATGCTACCATCTACTGTTTGTTGTTTATGGAAAGGGGTGATAATTAAGGCGACACGTTTGTCTTCAGCAAAACCACAGATGTCTTCATGCATTGTTGAGTAAGGTGAAATGACGGTAAGTGGTTGAACCGAGACGTTTTCTGCATGTTGCTCGAAATTTTCAAATGCATTGATTATCGTATCGGATTGTGCTTGTGTTCGATTAAGAGCCGGTCGGCCTGATTGTCGAGTGTTATGGACAATCAGCATTGCAGATGCACGTCCGGTTAGTTCGACCAGGTGTAGGACGTATATGGTGATTGGTGATTTCTTACAAGGATATGAAGCTTCCAGAAGGTTGATAATTGTAGGAACATTTCTTGGAGTGTGGACACAGACTAGTACTCGAAACTCTCCCCCGTTTTTCGATCTTTGGACTGTTCTTCTCTTGTAATGAGCATATCTTCTTGCTGGTTTGTAGATTACTATCACTGATGGTATGATAATTGCAGTCATAACCACTGCCACTATTACCATTATTGCAAATGTCTTGTCATCCAACACCTGCAATAACACACTTTAGTGGACTTAAAGAAGGCAAAAGAAGAGAGAGAGAGATAACACACTTTAGTGGACTTAAAGAAGGCAAAAGAAGAGAGAGAGAGAGAGAGAGAGAGAGAGAGAGAGAGAGAGAGAGAGAGAGAGAGAGAGAGAGAGAGAGAGAGAGAGAGAGTGTGAGTGTGTGTGTGTAAATTTACCTTTTGGTCCCTACCAACATTAAGGATGATCATTTCAACAAGCCCTTTAGTATTCATGAGTAAACCAAGGGTAAGGCCTTCATGAAATGGCATTTTGTAGAAGAGACAAACAAGAAGTGTTCCTGCAATTTTGCCAACACAAGCAAGAACAATAACAAGGGCTAGAATGCTCCATGTTACTACACCTTGAACCGCGCCGATTTTCGTTTTCAACCCACTAATTGCAAAGAAGAGAGGAAGCAGAAGTCCTGAAACAAAATCCTCAAGCCTTTCTATGAGTGTTATGCCAAGAGGTCCATTAGGAATCACTAAGCCAAAAACAAAAGCACCGAAAACAGAATGCGTTCCGATGGCATCCGTTATAAAACCAGATATCATAACCCCTGTAAGAACAAGACAAATCTTGAAATCACTTATATTTTCCCCTTCAGGGGTTCTCTGTATCATCCATGATACCAATGGCCTAACTACGACTATACAGAACGCGACATACGCGAAGCTTGATAAGATCACCCAAACAGAAGCTAAAGTCATGGAATCATTCTCAGCCAAAGCGATTGCAAGTGCTAATAAAATCCACGCACACATGTCGTTTATCAATGCTGCTGACATGGCAACCCTTCCAATCTCAGTGTTTAGAAGCTTAAGCTCGGCTAAAACCCGAGCAAGGACAGGAAATGCAGTAACAGAAAGTGCAACTCCAAGAAAAAGTACAAAAGTCCCATGTTTCATGTCCTCTGTTTCTTTATGCAACAAAAAGGAAAATGATATGCCTATAAGAAAAGGTAAGAACATCCCAGCAACTGCAATAGCCAAGGCTTTTCTTCCGGTACGACGGAGTACAACAAGGTCCATTTCAACACCAACTAGAAAAAGGAAGTAAAGAAGACCTACATTTGCCATTGTCTCTAACACCATCACACTTCTTAAAGGGAATATCGCGTTAGCAAATTTCTCGCTTTGTCCCAGTACTGAAGGTCCCAGAATTACACCTCCCTGTCTCCACACATTGGCATTTTATCAAACACAATGATATCCATGGAAAATAAAGAAAACTCATGCACTCAAATGCAGAAGAACACAAAGTAAAGTGGCCACAACACATGAACTATAACTCCTGGATTACTCTAGTTAATTCAATTTATCAAAACAACACAACGCCTGGATCAAAGGAAATATATATATACATATACATGGACGTGTATGCAGATTTATACATAAAGAGAAAAATTAGACTTACAAGGATTTCGGAGATAACACGGGGTTGTCGAAAGGGTTTCAAGATATAAACAAGAAGGCGAGTGACAACAACAACAAGAGTCAATTGCAAAATGAAAAGAGGCAAAGAGTAATCCAAAGGATTATCACCCTGCCATATTCCATTTGTTGTAATCATGGTTGGGGCATAACATACTATTGAATCATCTGCTGGATTTTCCGCCATTATTGCTAGCTTCTTGAGATTTACTTCACTGTATGTATATATATTCTTTCTTCCTTTGATTAATTTGATTCAAAACAAAACAGCCCTTTATGATCTTCAAGTCGATAACTTTGAAAGATTACACCTTTGTTGCTCTGATTGCATTCAGAATCATTTCCTTTTCGGCTCATTTCACATTGATCTAAACTTTTGGACGGCATTGACAGAGGGATGCAAGAAGGTAAGGGAGAGAGAAAGGAGGAGGAGAAGAGAGGTCAAAGGAGAAGGAAACAATTTTACTATTTTTGGGGAAAGAAAACAGTTTACTTGGAGGATGACTTTCAATATTTGGCAAAAATCAGTGAGTGAGAGGAACCAAAATTTGCATGATTTGATGGTTGCCCGATTTATATGCCAATGCTGTCTTTGTGATCACTAGCTACACCAAAACCTGCGCTAAATTTGTGTTTTAGATGTATTAATTAGTAAACATAGAAAACTAAGAAAAGAAACAGAAAAAGAAAAAAACCATGTTGGTGAGGTATCCTTATTTGCCCGTAGCATATTACACGAGGTTATAATATGGCTTGAACACGAACTTATGTGCTTCTATGTGCCTTATGTGCCTCCCAGATAGTCTTGGTGAGGTGCAGTTATTTACTCGTAGTGTCTTACACTAGTATTGCAATTGACCTACGGATCGTATTGGATGTATTACTAGTTTTAATTACTTATGTTGTCGTAGTCTTACATATCACATGAGATGTTACCTAGTCATATTACACAAGTTGCAACAGGGCCTCTATGGCGGGTTTTCATTATGGCGTTGTAACCCTGTATATCTCGTCTTATGTGTTAAACAAGAACATGACAAGAAACATAAACATGATATGCAACATGACAAGAACAAGAATTAATGTAAATCTGACCAAGTACATGCAAGATGAATTGGAGTAGTTAATTGGACATGTTTTCTATGCATTGTTCAAGTTATTCTCTTAAAGTAGTTTTATGAATTCTTAAGTCTATGCTTTCAACATCCTCTGCAAATTGGGTGGATTATACTCATGTCGTGTCTTCTGGCAACTACTAAACATGAATCTCGATCTCTTTTTGATCTTCTACTCCATATTAAGCTTATGCATGATGTTACTCTTTAATTTAGAACAAGAAGGTATACACATTCGGGAAGTTTATGAATTATGATGATGAGCTTGTAGAGCAATCCTAGAATGAAGTTATTGAGTTTCTTTATGTTTCAGTAGTTGTTTCCTTTGAATAAGGCATGAGTGCCAAAGAGTTATAGTTGTTTCCTTTTTGACAAGATTTAGATGTAATGGATGCGGGTAATTGTTTCAGTTATTTATAAATTTAGTTATGACGACAATGACATTCTTGTTGATGATGTTTTGTAGAAAACCTTGAGGTTTTGTGTCCCGAGTCTCTACATGGTTCTTTCTTTCGCGATTTTCTTTATTACTCTAATATTACGTCAGGTTTACGTGAGTTTTATGATTTTTTTCTCTAAATGTCACTTGCCGAACATTCAAATCTGGATAATGACATTTTATCCGCAAACAAAGTATTACACCAACTCCATTTTAGTTTTTTAATATAGATTATATAAACTAAGCGGTATAGCCTGATCGAGCAACCGGTCTCGCCTAATCATCCAACCGACAATGAGGCCCGTCCGATCAATCGGCCTTAGGCCCCTTTAGTATAGGGCCGGCCGTGAGAATTTCTATCATCCATAGACGTTTCACGTAAATACTACATATATGTGCATATTTGTGGAGATCTATCATTATCAATTTTAAGTTGTATATTCTCTTTGTCCAGGGAGTGATGGATCCAGAAAAATTTCTCAAAGAGGACATCAGATCACATTCGAAAATAGATTGGGGATATTAACAGTATTTTTACATTTTTTACCACATAACAATATCGTTTTTCGGATCTTAGTGGGAGCATCGGCCCCACCCTATAACTTGGATCCGCCCCTGTATCCAGAAAGACTTTATAGGAAAAAAATAGAAGCAAATCATCGAAAACAAAGAAGCTTCATATATCAAAGGAACAATAAAGGAACAAATGATCAAAATCTCAAATTTAAATACATCTTACGAAAAAAGAAACAAAATGCAGGAACCACAACAACACAGAGTACCCTCAAAAAAAAAAAAAAAAAAAAACCAACAACAACATAGAGAAAAATGCAAAGGTGGTAATGCTACTGATACAACAATGCAAAATACTTTTAGATCATTGTATTTTGTGTGATTTTCGCGCGATCTACGGGCACAAGAAGCCTTTAGGAACATCCTTGTCGCAAACATTAAGGAGCAAGCTAAGTGAAATGGGGATATTAAGATTAATTCCCAAAATGTTAGCTTTAAGTGCAGTGCAAAGGCAGACAGCAGCTTCAAGGTCAATAAGGCCATGTAGAATGCTGCAGCATGGATGCACCGGTGGCAAACCTAATGTCACGTTAAGCAATCCATTTAGTACATTTGCACATACACCTAACTTCAAGGCATCTTTAGGGCATTTTCCGGTCACCACCGGTGCTGCTGGCGGCTCTGGCGTCGGTGTTGGTGTTGGCTTGGGTGGTGGAGGAGGGCAACCTTTATAATGGGTTGCACTGCAAAGAGTGAAAAAGAGAATGTTGAAAGAGAAAAATAGAGCAATTCCAGCAGTGCTTTTTGTTGCCATTTTTGATTGTCAAAGATTATAGGCAGTGGATACAGTGGGATATATTGGAAAATGGGAGGTATTTATAGCATGGAATTGGGATCACATGCTGTAATGGGCTCTAGTGTACCATGATGCGTGAAACTGATATTATTCAAAACGACGTTATTATAAGCGGAAAAAAAAAAAAAGAGGTTTCAACCAAAACGATGTTGTTTTGGCTTTTTCCCGTACCACAGCAGTCTACCGTGTAATACACCACAACAGACGATCTAAGCTCTTACACCATGCAAGGGCGGACCCAAATGATCGAGAAAAGGTGGTGGCTAATACCCCACTGATCGAGGTATGATAAACGACGTAATTTTGTTGTTAAAAAATGTAAAAACACTATCAATGTCTTCACTCAATCTTTGAATATATTTCAGTGCCCCCACCGAGAAATTGGGTCTGTCACCGATCGATAGCATGCATGAAGATTGATTCAAGGAACCCTAATCAGTCTAAATTTTAATTAATTATGTCATGGATAAAGTGTGATTGTGACACAAAAGTAATAAAATATAATAGATTTTTTATTTTTATTTTTATAATAAGTCACAATTGTGTTAGCCTTTTATCGAAGTTGTATTTGACAATTTTCGGATTGCTTTTTCCAAAAATGCACATTAAGTAATAATGGTGGCAATAATACAGAATTTTAATTTCAAGTGGCCATGTTCTTGACGTACGGGTAGTTTTAATTAGCTAGCTGCAGCAGGGATGCATGGGAAATCTTGGAACTATTTGATTGCAGTAGGAATATTTGCACTTGCAATGTCACGAGTTGGCTCTCGAGGCTGTATATTATGGGCAATGTTACGGCCACATCCAGAGATGCAGGATCCTAGGCGAGAGACGATGATTCTGAAAAAATTTTGAATTCAGAAAAATATATGATAGTGTTTTTTCTGTCCCCTTAGATCCGTGAGGAAAACTATTACATCGCAAAAAGAAGAAAAAAAAAAAACTACTGTATACATTTTGTGTTCTATAATGGAAAAAAACAATATCATATATCGCATAATCCGAACACATTAATCATTATACTTCTATCGATAAAGATTTTAAACACTACAAGTCACCCGCAGATCTTGGAATTTGTTCCAGTGGGGTCACCGGACCGTAAAACTATATTTTTTATCCAAAAATTTGTTTCAGTGGGATCACCGGAACCTAAAACAACATTTTTAACAACAAAACGACACTTTTTAATAATAAAACAATATCGTTTTAATATAATGAAGAAATTCTAGATCTCAGTGTGGTCACGTGACCCCCTAACACTACTTAGATCCCCCGTGCTACAAGTATGTTTTGGAGAGAAACCAACATATCAAATCTTATTAATATTTGTCATGTTAATTAAAAATATTTCAAAATTTTCTAATTATCTAAATAAAATATCAATATTGTTGGTACCCTCGGCCTTTATACTCCCTCCGTTTTTTTTATATATGTCGCAGAAAGAAGATTCATACAGATTAAGAAAGTAATTAATATGTCTCAAATATGTTGGAAATGTACTTTTTTATTGAAAATGTAAATATTTTGTTGGTAAATGTGTTTTTAGTATTGGAAATGTATCTTTTTTATTGGAGATGTAAATATTTTATTGGTAAAAGAGGAAAGTATAAATGATGCATTGGAAATGTACAATGACAAATAAATAAAAAAAAGAGTAAATTGTGAAATGTGACAGATAAAAAAAAAACGGAGGGAGTAATAAATTTTGAGGAGAATTAGGGATAAGGACAAGTTTTGGAATATTTTTGACTAACAAGATAGCTCAATATTTTTAATAGGGAGAATGACAACTTACATAATTTTTATAGCTTGAAGAACAAAACCCAAAAAAAATTTAAAAACTTTAAAAATTATAAAAAAAAAATCCGACGTGATGAACTGCTAGGGAACTGCTCCAGTTTTTTTTTTCTTTCTCTTTCCTCCCTGATTTTCAAATGCACATATCTCTTGATCGATCTAGATCTCCAAACGTGATGAAAACTTCACTGAATTTTTTATTTTTTGATGCACTTCATTTTGAGACTTGATTCGATATATATAATTACATCGTTTTTCGTGAGATTCACTGTCGAAATTCACTTAGTGAATCCCGAAAATCAGTGAATATAGACAGTGAATTTGAACAATCGTGAATTTCAACAGTGGATTTTCGGAAATCACGTTTCAATATGTTGAATGTGGTCTCAAAATAAAGAGCATGAAAAAATAAAAAATTTGGTGAAAGAACTTTTAAATTTGGAGTTCTAGATCGAGAGATATGAGTGTTTAAAAAAGATTGATGAAAGAAAACGTGTGTTGGGTATTTTATTTTATTTTTTAGGAAAAAAAGGGCTCATGAATATTAAAAAAATAGTTTAATCATTTATGCAAAGTTTCAAAAAACTGCATTCTATTTAGTTGATGAAATGTTTGTGTCATTCTCCCATGATTCCTCCTAAATTTTGGGCCCCCGCCCATGGCTACAAAAAGATGCACTTTGTTACAATTTCACACCGCTCATTATATATCTTGTGGGAAATTAGAGATAAGGACACAATCTGAAATATTATTAAGCAACAGGACAACTACATATTTTTTTATAGGGAGAAGGACAACTGCTTAATTTTTATAGCGAGAAGGACAAACAGTGAATCCCGAAAATCAGTGAATCTCCCTAGTGAATCCCGAAATCAGTGAATTTCGACAGTGAATTTTGACAGTGGATCCCGAAAATCAGTGAATCCCGACAATGAATTTTGAAAATTAGTGAATTTCGACAGTGAATTTCGACAGTGAATTTAAACAGTGAATTTCGAAAAAGACTGTCCTTCTACTTAATTGATGAAATATTTTTGTCCTTCTCCCTCATTCCCCCTATATCTTGAGACCATATATCAATCGACGAGTAGATAATGCAAATTTTATAAAAACTCTATTTTAGATATTTTAACAGAAAAATAACACTGCAGCAAAAACTCTAATTTTTATTGTAAACTATAAATTCTATAAAATCTCATTTACATCTATCGCATTCTTACAGATTCTATAAATTTTACTTTATGTCTATTGCATTAGTGCACTTGCATTAAATACTGAAAATCCTTTAAAAACAATATTTGAGAGATTTCAACATGAAAAAGAATACTGCAGCAGATACTCTAATTTTTACTGTAAAGTACAGATGTGTAAAATATTCCTTACATCTACAGTATTCTTACAAATTCTGTAAATCTTCCTTTATATCTAATTCATTATGTGAAATAGAGAATCTAATATATTTTCATCCTGGAATAGGAAAATGTGTATTTAAACATGTAAAATAGAGAATTCGTCAAAAATATATGATGCGCGTGCTCTTACATATAAATAGAAAATATGATGCATTTCATATTGAATAGAGATTCTCTAAACTAGAAAAATGTGTGTTTAAAACTGTAAAATAGAAAATTCATTAGGAGTATCTAATGCGAGTGCTCTAATAATATAAAAAATATGTTGTGTTAGATATTATCATCATTATGACGCAACATTTTTCTATATTCGGATAAAGTGATAAAATTTTAATACAGAGATTCTTAGATTTTTAAAATGTAAGAAGGACATAATCGTACTGTGGAATGACAACTTGTCATTTTTCATCATTTTTCAATTTCACTTGACTAAATGCTATTTTTTTTTTTTTTTTTTTTTTTTGCACTCAGACTAAATGCTATTTAATACATGAAATTGTCCTTTTTAACATTTGCTTTTTTTAAAATATATATTCTGGATAAAGTGATAAAATTTTTATAAAGAGATTCTTAGATTTTTGGACTGATTCATTTAAGAAATCTTTGTAATTATTTATGTGCAAGAGGAATATTTGCCTTCTCTAAAAAAAATAAAAAATTATGATAATAATAATAAGAGAGGTAAGGAATATTTGTGGGAATATTTGAACTTGGAATTAATGTCACGGACCAGCGATTGCCACATACCGACATTGATTATATTTTTTTTACGGATACGAAATAATATACACACGCACATATTTTTTTGTCTTCACTGTTTCACTTAAACCCGAAATATCTGGATTAATCAAGGACCACAACTCTTATCATTGGGCCGATGCCTTATCGGCGACATTGATTATATGGAAAATTAGGGATAAGGACACAATCTGAAATATTTTTAAGTAACAGGACAGCTACATATTTTTTATAGGGAGAAGGACAACTGCATAATTTTTATAGCGAGAAGGACAAACAGTGAATCCCGAAAATCAGTGAATCTCCCCAGTGAATCCCGAAATCAGTGAATTTCGACAGTGAATTTCGACAGTGAATCCCGAAAATTAGTGAATTTCGACGATGAATTTTGAAAATTAGTGAATTTCGACAGTGAATTTCGTCAGTGAATTTAAACAGTGAATTTCGAACACAAGTGAATTTTGACAGTGAATAAATAGTTTTGTCCTTTATGCAAAAGTTTCAAAAAACTGTCCTTCTACTCAATTGATGAAATATTTCTGTCCTTCTCCCTCATTCCCCCATGATTATATTGAGCGGAAGAATAAATGTGTTATGAGAAATGATTGTTTACATTATTTGGTGTAAAAGATATAATTTTCTTACATTTCTGTTTCGTTAAGTTGTTATTTTTTTTGGGATTATATAAAATGTGTGGCTGAGATTATTTTATGTGTCTTTTAGGTAACAAGTTAAATGATGTAGCTGTATCATTTTCGGTTCATTATGGCACGAGATTACATAACAACAATTTTATTTTTAGGGGCATAACAACAAATTTTAAGTGACACAATTTAGTTATTGCATCTAATTAATATCAAGTGCTAAAGGGATCTTTGTCGAAATACCACTATTGATACAAGGCAATTTCTGGACTATCATTTCGTTGTCGAAATACCACTCCGTTTTTCTCGTTTTAGATGTTTTTGGAACCAAACTAAACCCTAATTGGGAAGAGGAACCCAATAGGGGATTTGTGTACCTTAAGATCGTGCACATTTGTGAAAAAGATGGGAGAAAATCGCGAACCAAAATCGTGAAAATTGCACTAAAGTGGTATTTCCACATTTACACCACAGAATGGGTAGCGTTCCAGAAAAAAAAAAATCCCTAAATACCTTATCTATGGCATGAAAGATACGATGTTAAAAGTAGAGCATAATGTTATTGTCACAGTAAACTCAGATACAATGAGTACTATAAAATACTTTTTACATCTTTGATTATGATTAGTTTATATCATGTTCAGTAGTCATATATCATGATATGTGAGATAAAAATATGTTGTGTTAATCATTATGTATAAGTGGTTGATACAGTAGTATTACTCAAAAGTAAAACACTCAAGAGTAATGCTATATGTACATAGGGGCGGAACCACCCAGGGGGTGGGGTGCCTCAAGACCACCCCAAAATTTGAAAAAAAAAACCGAAGGAAAAATTATTATTTTTAATTTGTATAATTCATTTTGATATATTATTTATATCTGTTTGGACTACTTTTTTCAAACAGAAGGATGGTGTGGTGGAGCAAGTGTGAGTTTTACTTTTTTTTTTTTCTTTCCCACTTGAACAAAAACTTTTTAATTCTACGGAGGAGGGTGATCGAACCCGAGTCATCTCATTCGAACGTCCGGGTAGATCTTAGTGGCAATCATTAGGGTATGAGACCTTGCCGTGAGTTTTACTCTTTATTTTAGCATAACTCGCCTGTTCGAGCGTGTGCAAGAGCAACTTTTTTTCCTTTTCAATTTTTACACTTTTATTTTTCTTTTTCTTTTTTTCAATTTTTACACCTTATAGTTAATAACCATAAAAAATAACAACAGAATCATTCGCCCTGCTCCTCCATGGCTACACACCCAACCCTAATTTTTTAACATATCAATTGCTTCCTCCTCCTGCCGTCGCCATCGCCGCTGTGCTCGGTGTTTCACCAATATAGGATCCGATAACCATTAGCCATGCTCAATGCATAAGTCGCCTGTTCGAGCGAGCAATTTTTTTTCCTTTTCAATTTTTACACCTTATAGTTAACCATAAAAAATAAAAACAGCAGAATCATTTGCCTTGCTCCTCCATGGCTCCACACCCAACCCTAATTTTTTAACATATCAATTGCTTCCTCCTCCCGCCGTCGCCATCGCCATCGCCATCGCCATCGCCGCCGTGCTCGGTGTTTCACCAATATAGGATCCGATAACCATTAGCCATGCTTAATGTCGTGCATCAGCAAAAAAAAAATTTGAGGTGATATAATTATTCATTTGAAAACTGAAACTAAGACCACCCCATATATATTTTCTAGTTCCGCCACTGTATACACAACCGTTGTGATACAACATGTGACACTGTTCTAATTTTCTTGTTGATCGTGATGTAAGACCGGTTGATCATGATGTTGACTCGTCATGATCAAGTAGAAAATTAGCGTACGCTTAAAGCATGATTATTTATATATCCCGACGACATACTAAATTTCCACCTAGCTTTGAGATAAAAATCTCACCATTGTAAATAGTAATACTACTTAAAACTTTAAACAAATGCAAGCACTCCTTATCTAGAGTGGATGAGACTATCCTTGATATATATTGATCTTTTTTTTGAAACCTTTTTTTTGAAAACGATATATATTGATCTTATAAACAAAAATCTTCTTCTTCTCGTGAAAGGCTGCATCTTAAAGCTTATATCGTTACTTGTCATATCCCAAAAGTTGAAACGTCCGGTCAAACTTCTCAATTAAAGTGACAATTAGTTATAGACATGATGACTATTTATCCAAATTCTTACATTAGTACTCCTTCCGTTATGAAATAATTGACACAGTTATCAAAAAAAAATTGTTCCAAAATAACTGAGGCAGTTACGTCTATTTACAATAGAGTATTTATTGTATTTTTCCATATTTATTAAGGAATGAGAGAATCAATACAACATTATATATATTAATTATAGACTAAGGGTTTTTAAGTCATCATGACATTTAAATTAAAACATTAACTCACATCCTTAATATGCGTGTTTTTGACAACCGACTCAGTTATTTCGAAACGAAGGGAGTATTATAATACAATAATTTGTTTGGGATATTTTCTCCCTGTTTGGCGAGATCCCTAACATACAGGTGTCAGGTCTCGATACTTTTCAAATACAAATTTGAGGGAAAAATATATTATCAAATTCTATCGAGACAAAAATTAGATAAGAAAATAGTTACAGAATGAATTACAAACCCGATATCGATCACCCCTATTAACAACAATATCAAAATTTTGGAAAGGTTCATGTGTACCAGAAATGTACAAGAACTCCCGCGCGCGGAGCATTTGGTATTTCTTACTTTATTTTATTTTATTTTAATTTTATTGTTACAGCAGGCGGTCTTGTACACCTTGTCACACTTAGTCCATCAATAGAAATTCTTACAAGAAGTGTAAATGTGTAAAAATAGCACTACAACAAAAAGTTCTTCTTGTGACAAAGTTTTAGTGAAAAATACAAAATTTGTCACAAATTCATAGCTTCTTGTGACTACAACTTTTTTTGTCATAAAATGTGTATTGTTAGTGACAACAAGACAATGTTGTCACAAGAAGTTTTCAGATTTGTCACAAGTACAATGACATTTCAAGAGAAGATTGTAACATAACTTGGTATAATCTTTTGTGACAAGCCAATTGTCATAAAATGCACAGTAATGGCCTTTTTCTTCTATTTTTTTTAATTATATTTTTGAACCAGTTTTTATTTTTATTTATTTTTAATTTTTTTTATAATGAGAGTGAGTTTTGCCACTCAAAAAGCTTTTTGTATTTAATTTATTTTTTTATATTTTTTTTGGATGAGTATTGGTAAAGTCATCCAAAAATCCGGAGTCCTAAAATCATTGACAATGCTTCCAATCCTCTTTCGCTGAGCCCTAAAAGCCGTCGACACCGTCGAGGCCTCTGCGCTTCCGGAAAATCGAATTTACGTTCATCAACCGAAACCCAGGTAAGCTTTTTGAGTCCTTTAAGTACAATCTTAAGGCTCATTTGAATCTTCATTTCGATTTTTTTTCTCTCAAATTTGAGTTTTATTTCAACTATCATAGAAAATGCTAAATCTTTTATTATCCTTGCGAAAGTACACTATGAATTCATTGGTCTGATTGATTGTAAGTGGCATTTGCTTTGGATGTGTGTTCAGTTTTGTGGAATTGTTTCGTAAAGTGAATTTGATTTGACAATTTAAGCATTTTGTTCCTTATCTAGTTGTTTTGATGGACTCGTTTCTTTCTGGTTAATAGTTTTGCTCATGAGCGTGTTATTAGTGGGTTTCTTTTTCAAGAAATATTAGTGGCAATTTGTGATGACGTAGATCAAGTGATAATAAAATACTTGACCACCATAAGCCAATACTAGCAAGAGGACTAGGTCCATCGTAGTATAGCTATAGCGAATCAAGGTCGATCCCACAGGGAACCAATTGTGGATCATTTATTTATAAACAATTAATCATTCATGTCAAGGACACAGAGGCGGTCTACGACCAACAGAAGACAAGAAAGATAAAGGACACGACACAAACAACGTAATTAACCTCCCCAATTATTATGTTATCGTTTGGATCTAGAGATTCTATATAATTAAGCTAGACTCGACAACTATTAATCCGATTCTTATTTCTTTTATATTGGCTACGGGAGTCATCCCCTAAACTAGATCTAGCTCCGGGTAGGCCATCTAGATCACTATGCTACATCACGTGACTTCGCTTTTTAGGCCTCCATCTCATATGACTTGCACGCTTACAAAACTAGGGATGCCGATATTAACCGTATTCCTCACCTAGACAACATTCCTGTGATTAGGCGTACTTCCTAGACGATCGCATCAGTCTCTATCCCATTAACAATTACCTGGACGGTCTCATGTTAATCTACGATTTACGTATAACTAGGTGCTAGCAATTCCCAAATACAGAACAGATCTAGATCTCGCTGAAAGTCCCGGAAGATCAATTCATGAGCCGACCAGCCCGACCTAGGAGCCCTATATTGGTATTTCCTAATCATACGCTAATTAAAACAGACGAGCAACGTAGCCGTAGCCATACCTACTAAGATAAGAAATTCTAGGTGGACAATCACACCATAAAGACGTGGCTAGATTGACGCGGCGAAAACCTAAATGTTAGCGTTTCTCTATACTTATCCGATAAAATAGAAGCTCATAAAGTATTATATAGATCTACTAAAAACACGATTGTCGATCATACCAAAGTCATCTATAGATCACCGGATAACAGATCTGGGCGTGTGGATCCTTATAGACAAGGAATCCCCACTGCCTCATATCGTATTCTTAGATCTACATCGTTCGGTGAAGAACGAACAACCTCAAACGATAAACAATAATTGGGGGGCTTAATTACAAAGAACTGAGAACAAATAAATACAAGAACTTACATAACTGCAGAACTTGTAAAAAACTGCTCTAAGAAAAACTGATGATTTTATTATGAATTGTGTAAAAGTTATATGGTGTGTGTATGGTACAACTCTATTTATAGAGGTTCAAGCTAATTAAAAGATATATTTCAAAATATCAAAACAAATAGAGATAACTCCCGGCCGATCTCCAAAAGAAAGGCAAAATGCGGCCCAAGTAAAAGATAGGGCCGCCGCATTTAAGCTTTTGATCTTCGGATTGGCTCGCCGGCTCTTGTTATGCCTTACTCCTCTTTCCGTGCTTATCCGATCTTTATCTTTAATGCATCCGGATTTTCTTGGATTTATCTTGTATTTAATTTGTCCATTTGTAATTATCCTCTACAAAATAAATATTTATCCCAAAGTAAATCACATTTAAATAATAAACCGGATAAATACTAAATTATCTCTTTTAAATAATAAAAACGGATAAATACCAAATTACATAATATAAATCACATAACATTAAATAATAAATATAAACATGTGATTTATCATAAAATATATATTATTAATCCCGATTTAAGGACAAAGTTGATGACTTTTACGGGTATAGTTTGACCGTCATCAACTACACCCCTCTTAGACTTTGATCGTCCCAAACAAAGCATCAATAAATCATTCCCCAAGACACATTTTCCGTGGTCAAATCATACTTACACAAGAAACTCGAGTCAACTCATACCACTTATGCTCATAAGGTACCCATTATTCACTACTCGTTATGAATCGAAGTGATGTGTGCATGTGCATTTGGTTTTATATATTCGTGGCAAGATTAAAGTTTATGCTAACTTCGTAGTCTCGACCTACCAACATTAGCATTCCCACTTCTTAAGCCTCACAATGGGTAAAGACATGGTGCAATAAGCAAGAGCATTATCCATAAGGTTTTTGGACTTGGAGACCGAGAAAAATACTCAAGCCTCTTAAAAAAATTTGAATTTTTTCGCATTTCCGTAGTTTCAAGCTTTAACACCTCTCAAGAAAGAAACTTGCTTTAAAAGTAAAGTATGCATTGCAAGAATCCCTCTCTCACGGATTAGTGGAAGCATTGAATATTACCACAAGCGCGGGGCTACTTTGGTAATGTTACTACAAGCCCAGTGTTTAACGCTTTGTCAAAACACAGATTATTCTCAAGCTTATTACTCCGCTTTGATGGCCAGAAGATAAGAATACATCAGCAGATAAATATCGACTCTAGGACTGTATAACCAATTATCTACGCAATGTACACATAATTCTTCTCAGTTATTATGATTTGTGCGGAATTTGTCGATTCAAATTGAGTAAGAAAATAATAAATAACTACTTGCACTAGTTTGCATGAATATCCTTAAATTTCATTCACATAAGTATAAAATGATTATGTACTCATGCAACTTGGTTCATTTCCTATCAATTCTTAGCTAGGATCTCACAATTCTAAGGGTACGAGATAAATAATATGGCATTTATTCAATTTTTTTTCAATTTTTTCACCGTTTCATTCAATTTTCAATTATAGTACATCATAGCTAAGTTTTCTACCCCCCTCTGAAACATGGCATTGTCCCCAATGACAAATAAAAATGAGAATTTAAGAAAAAGACTTAGCTCTGGAAACGGCTCTCAAGTAGATGCAGAACATCGGAGTAATCTAAACACGTGGTTGAGAAGCAAGTGATAACCTGATTAAGCAAACCAAACAGAAACTCCACGAAACCGTTAATAACATGTCAATGGAAGTTATAAAATAATGTGGCAGTAATTAGATATAAAATATCCAAAAACAAATTAAGCCACTTTATTCCATACAACCAATGACAAGGAAAACCAAGGAGTTCAAACGACTCGTGCAGACACGAATTCTAAAACGAATAAAAAAGATACATATATAGACGCAAAAAGAAAAATACTAAATAGAAAGAAAAATAAACAATCAACTAAAGATTATAGTCTTCATCGAAATCCTCCACCACAAAAATATTCTTAAAACCGGGTGGAGAAGACAAAGATCAAAAAGCATTATCCCACGGGGGGAAACACGATGTTTACCGGATTGATAAGGTATTTAATCCAGCGTAAAAGGGAAACTTGGTAAGGTATAACAGATTGAATGTGACCTATCGGCTAAAGATAAAATCAGATACTTAGCGCAGAAACTTCTCGCTTGGATTGGATATCAACAACTTAGGGAGATGTAGCTTCTCCTCGAAATTACTAATAACCCAATTTATCACGTAAAAGTCTCAACGTCATCAACAAGGTCGGATTGGTGCGATGTTTAGAACAAAACTCATCATCTAGAAATGCCGGAATAGGCGTAAAAGTGTGAAATTCAAAACTTCCGGTAGAAAGATAAGTTGTATTTTGATCGAACCAAAAACTTTTAAAATCGAGCTAGGGTCAGAGCTAGACTTAACCCAGCTAGGATCATGAAAACCAAAATGATAAAAAATAATCATTAAAACTTAGCAATATTTCTAATTCCGCAACACAAGGGTATATGGTAAACAAAATGGAGGTTGAGAGTATGATGGGTTTAGAAAAAGATATATAAGGATGGTAAGAAAAGATAAAGGGTGGGTAAGAAAAGATAAAGGGTGGGTACTGTTTAAGGGATTGGGTAGGGTGGGAGAGTGAAATAGATGGAAAGAAAGAGAGGGGATGAAAGAATGGTTAGAAATGTGAACTGTGAGGCAGATTGGTGAGAGAATAGAAAGGTTGAAGGGTGAAAAGGTATAAAGGAAAGGATGAGGGTAGTTGCAGAACGAATTGCACACAACTTTGGATCTTCACTCGGATCGCCATTCTAAAAGGTTTTGGAAGTTGACCAAAATTGTTCTTGTTCGCACCAATCATTCTCTGTTACATTTTCAGTAATTCTCAAGCTCTCTTAATGCTTCCATCTTAAGGTTGATTTCTAAATTTCCTTTTCTTTAGCAATTTCTCGACTCTCCTAAGAAACTCTAATTCACGTGGCCTATATTGAGTAAAAAAGTTTTGCACATCCTTAGCCCAATGGTCATCGGAACACGGCAAAACAAAAAACCTCAACATATGTCACGTTACTCTTATTGGACTCAAAGAAAACAAAACCTAAATCCTAAAAAGGAAATCCTAAGGGTTTTAAAGAAGTAGTTCTGAGTTTAAAGTCCTCAGCTCGACTTTCCAAAAATTATCCTTGTCAGTCATCCTTCTTGGATCGCTAGATGTTGACCCCTTGAGCACTATAAGAGGTGGGCTCGTCGCTTTTGCGGATTAATACCCTTCCCTTGGTTGTGAGACCTAGGAAACGACATCTATCCATACCATTTATACAAAGCTCTTACCTCTGCTCTCGTTTTAGGAATTAGTGAATTCTAGGCAGATTTAGTCCTTAATCCTATCCTCTATAATGCTGCTTCATTATGCTCTCTCAAAACTCAACGTCTTCTTTAGATTACGAATGCTTAACTACACAAATTGTTGCTCCTGTGGCCACTAGAAGCAATCTCATGCATAGAACAATGAGATTTTAATAGAACTACGAGGAACTCTTTATTCACTGCTTCCTTCAACTACTACATGTTTCCTTATACCCTCTAGATGAGGCAGATTTAGGGCAGAACCATCCACACTAATAAATTTAATCTTACAAACCAACTCCGGGCTAAGATTCATACTCAGGTTCATGTATAGGTAACTTATGCTCAAAAAACCAAAAGATAGTAAAACATAAGCAAAAAAAGAAATACCTTGCCTTCAACATTGTACCATGAATAATTTGAACCTTTGAATATTTATTTTCTCGGAGCCATCTTGGTGCTTTAAAGGTGTTGCTTCCATCACTTTTCCCATCGTAGATTCATAGCTCCACATGTTGTTGGGTTATTTCCTCAGCGCCCACGAAAAATTACTGACTCAGATTATTGCTTCCCTGGTTTCTGCAAACAGAAGAAAAACAAAACGGGCCATAGACTGATTTAAACATGGTTTCCCATGCTGCTATCAAACCTACGGATTAACCATACGGAGATAAACAGACACGCGAAGTCCCAGAAAACAGAACCAGGCTCGCTGGCAGCGAGAGGCAGTCTCGCTGGGAGCGAAGCCAGCTGTTCCAGATTCTGGAATTTTTTTCACAGAGCAGACAACCAGAGGGACTCAAAAACGTAAAAACGGACTCTAAAACAGAAAACTTGACATGAATAAAAATTATTTATATATAAAATTGACCGTTGGTTCCCCGGCAACGGCGCCAAAAACTTGATGACGTAGATCAAGTGATAATAAAATACTTGACCACCATAAACCAATACTAGCAAGAGGACTAGGTCCATCGTATTATAGCTATAGCGAATCAAGGTCGATCCCACAGGGAACCAATTGTGGATCATTTATATATAAACAATTAATCATTCATGTCAAGGACAGAGAGGCGGTCTACGACCAACAGAAGACAAGAAAGATAAAGGACACGACACAAACAACGTAATTAACCTCCCCAATTATTAATTATGTTATCGTTTGGATCTAGAGATTCTTATAATTAAGCTAGACTCGACAACTATTAATCCGATTCGTATTTCTTTTATATTGGCTAAAGGAGTCATCCTCTAAACTAGATCTAGCTCCGGGTAGGCCATCTAGATCACTATGCTACATCACGTGACTTCGCTTTTTAGGCCTCCATCTCATATGACTTGCACGCTTACAAAACTAGGGATGCCGATATTAACCGTATTCCTCACCTAGGCAACATTCCTGTGATTAGGCGTACTTCGTAGATGATCGCATCAGTCTCTGTCCCATTAACAATTACCTGGACGGTCTCATGTTAATCTACGATTTACGTATAACTAGGTGCTAGCAATTCCCAAATACAGAACAGATCTAGATCTCGCTGAAAGTCCCGGAAGATCAATTCATGAGCCGACCTAGGAGCCCTATATTGGTATTTCCTAATCATACGTTAATTAAAATAGACGAGCAGCGTAGCTGTAGCCATACCTACTAAGATAAGAAATTCTAGGTGGACAATCACACCATAAAGACGTGGCTAGATTGACGCGGCGAAAACCTAAATCTTAGCGTTTCTCTATACTTATCAGATAAAATAGAAGCTCATAAAGTATTATATAGATCTACTAAAAACACGATTGTCGATCATACCAAAGTCATCTATAGATCACTGGATAACAGATCTGGGCGTGTGGATCCTTATAGACAAGGAATCCCCACTGTCTCATATCGTATCTTTAGATCTACATCGTTCAGTGAAGAACGAACAACCTCAAACGATAAACAATAATTGGGGGCTTAATTACAAAGAACTGAGAACAAATAAATACAAGAACTTACATAACTGCAGAACTTGTAAAAAACTGCGCTAAGAAAAACTGATAATTTTATTATGAATTGTGTAAAAGTTATATGGTGCGTGTATGGTACAACTCTATTTATAGGGGTTCAAGCAAATTAAAAGATATATTTCAAAATATCAAAACAAATAGAGATAACTCCCGGCCGATCTCCAAAAGAAAGGCAAAATGCGCCCCAAGTAAAAGATAGGGCCGCCGCATTTAAGCTTTTGATCTTCGGATTGGCTCGCCGGCTCTTGTTATGCCTTACTCCTCTTTCCGTGCTTATCCGATCTTTATCTTTAATGCATCCGGATTTTCTTGGATTTATCTTGTATTTAATTTGTCCATTTGTAATTATCCTCTACAAAATAAATATTTATCCCAAAGTAAATCACATTTAAATAATAAACCGGATAAATACTAAATTATCTCTTTTAAATAATAAAAACGGATAAATACCAAATTACATAATTTAAATCACATAACATTAAATAATAAATATAAACATGCGATTTATCATAAAATATATATTATTAATCCCGATTTAAGGACAAAGTTGATGACTTTTATGGGTATAATTTGACCGTCATCAATTTGCTAGATAAGTTATCAAAATATGACAATGATATGCTAAATGTGTCATATTTGGACTTGATGATGGGAAGAGAGTTAGTTTTCAGAGTTGTTCTGGTTTTGCCTTTCATTTTTGCTATTTTTGAGGGCTGTGTGGCTGATGCTTTGATGGAGCTTTTCTTGTAATGGGGGCATACTTGTAATTTTGGATGGTTCCTATAGAACATACCATATTATGAAATGTAAGTTGTGTACTTGTGTTTATAATGAAAAATGGCTGGAATTTAAGCTTAGTACTGTATGTTTTCAATGGTTCATGAGGAATCCGTATTTGACAGATCCCCTGACAATTTCTTCCTTCCTCCTTTGTAATAGGCACCATACAAAAGGCCCTTCTGCCAGCTAATTAAATGCAACACCCAAAGAGATTAATAAAAAATTGCACTTTAGTCTTCAAAGTGAAATCACTCTGTGAAGAACGGTTCTATCAAATAAATCACTTTTTTAAGTTGTAAACACATAGATCATTTCACCAGAATCTGTTTCTGTTAACCAACGGTTCTGTTTTTAGCCTATCTGCTTGATTACAGATAACTTGGTAACCATGAACTTTAACCAACAGTTCTGTTATTTTCTCACAGCTTAAAATTCATGAATCTTTTACCATGTTGTTTACCAAGTTATTTTATGACTATTCCATGCTCTGTTTTTAAATCTAAGTGATTCTGGGCACAAGATTTGTAGAGTTTAATTTTGTCCAGCGTGTCATTTCGTGTCATTTCAGGTATACAAATGGACAAAACTTGGATATTTGAAAAAGATACATTTTCTGAGCGTTATAAAAAAGGTGTTGAAGCATTTCTTGAATTTTCGACGGCTAATGTTTTAGGAAATGATTGCAAGCTATTTTGTTCTTGTCGGCGATGCAAAAACAACAACAGGAAAACTGTTGTTGATGTCAAACGAGATTTACATGTAAATGGATTCTCAAGTTATTATACCAATTGGGTTTTCCATGGGGAAATGATCCAACCACCTAGGGAATCTACCAATCCTATTGAAATGGAGTATAATGATGCAAATAACGAGAATGATGACAATAGTCCTATTGATGAGTTGCCTGAGTTGCTTGAAGAACGGGAGGCAAGAAACTCAAGATCTTCTATAGAACATGATTCAGATGACTTTGAAAGACTGATGAATGATGCCAAAAAAAGAAGCATATCCTGGTTTTTAGAAGTATTCAGTGCTTCTTTATGTGGTTACCTTGCTTCATATTAAGGTGATGGGTCATTGGAGCAACAAATCCTTTAATATGTTACTTGAGTTCCTGAAGGATTTACTACCTGAAGGAAATAATGTTCCTTCAACTTTGTATGGGGCAAAGACTATGCTTTCAGAGATAGGTATGAAATACGAAAAGATTGATGCTTGTCAGCATGATTGTGCACCTTTTTGGAAAGAAAATCAAGATAAGGATGACTGTCCTGTATGTGGAGAATCACGATGGAAGTTTACTAATAAAAAAGGGAAAAAAGTAGCACATAAGGTTCTTTGGTACTTTCCTTTGCAGCCACGATTGCAAAGACTCTTTATGTCCCCAAAAAGTGCTTCAAACATGAGGTGGCATGCAGAAAAACGCATCAAAGAAGATGGAGTTATGAGGCATCCTGCTGATTCCCCTGCTTGGAAGGACTTTGATACTCAATATCCTGATTTTGCTCAAGACCCACGTAATGTCAGGCTTGGGTTGGCAGCTGATGGTTTACTCCATTTGGGGACAAGAGCAATGCATATAGCATCTGATCTTGACATTGCACCTAGTTGACTGAGTCTGTAATCTAATTTTATGTAATCTGGTGCACATATTTCCTGGTTTGCTCAGTCTTTGAGCACCTTGTTTGCTGGTTCTGATTGAGCACTTAACCTCCTGCTAATTCCTTAATTTGAGTTGATGCTGCTCTGCATATCAGCTCATGATCCTTGGCTGAAGTTTGGATAATTTGTTCTTGTTTTGTGTTTGTTCTTAAATGAGATATAGTGGATGCTGATCATTCTAACCAGTTTGCTCCCTTTGTTCATTTTGGCTTTATTATTGCAGAGACGTTCTAAAAAAAACAAGGATAACCGGAGTAAACTGACGTACCCTCATTCCTCGGGGACACAGTCATTCCATGTGCGTTATTATAGAATGGTAAGTGGTATTTTGACATAATTTTGTAAGTGTAAAATAATAATATGATAAAAAGTTTATCTCTTGCAAACAAAATAAGTGAAGTGTGTTACAAATGCAGACGGAAGAAGAACGCAGTCATGTGAAAAATTGGAGAGACTGCCACACTAAGAAAAATGGCCGCATGGTGAATGATATAACGCAATTACTTGCTGTAAGTCACTGTTATTTTGCAATTTATGTTGGACCTTTATTTTGTGACCAATACACGTCATTGCTCAAATGTAGGAGGAGATGGATACCAGAAAAAGGCAATGGTATGAAGCTGGAGAACCTGTCGTGGAGGAAGAAATCTTAGCTGAAACATTGGGCAAACAAACTGGTTATAGAAAAGGGTTGGGTTATAGGTTTGTGCCTTCACAACCAACAACACGTGTCGACATCCATAATTCAAAAGCTTTCAAAAATGCACGTGAACAACTTCAGGAACAACAATCCCAGCTTGTGCGACAACAGACACAGATTGAAATTCAGCAAATCACTATCGAACAACAAAATGCTAAGATTGAAGAGCAAATTGTCATGATCGAACAACAAAACTCTGAAATAAATACTTTGCATGCTGAATTGGGAGTCCTAAAACAGAACCAGAAGACATTAGAGGCTAAGATCGAAAAGATGTTTGATATCTTTGGATGTTTCTAAGGTATAAACATCTTACCCTTTGTTAATTTATGTTTGTTTCGTAAAATATATGTCTGTTATGAACTTACTTTAGTGTTTGATTGTGGATAGGTAATTGGAAGATTTGGGAGCTGCTTGTGGTCTATTCATTCTATCTGAGGTACTGCTTTGTATTACTTAATGCTCAGGTTCAATTTTAGATTTGTTGTGGTTATTCTGCTTCATAAAAGGTGGTAGGTTGGTGGGGTTGACTTTGTTTTCAACGAGAGACATAGCGGCTGTTTGAACCGAAATGATACACCAAAATTTATATTCTATATTGGAATACGATCAGTTTTTGTTGGTCTAATTAGTTGCTTGCTTGGCCGTTCGTTGTTCTTATTCTTTTGTCCCCTTGGCTTTAAAGCTTCAACCTTTTTGCTTTTGTTTCACTAATGCAACGATGCACATTTGGTAGTTCCTTTGTTGAATATTTACTTCCATTTTAGCTCATATACAAACACATGTAAGTTTCTTTTTCTACTTGGAATTGCTTCTGTGTGTCTTTTAAGATTCTTTGCTGATCTCTATTTCTTGAATCTTTCGGATAATGAGGGAGAAACGACAGCGTCTCGTCTTGATTAATTGGTCTATTTTGGTTGTTTGATGGTGTATGCTATTGTTTTTGCTTGCTGACTTACATTTCTCATGGCATTATTTGTAGCATAGAATATCTTAATAGTTGCCAATGTCATTTGCTTATAAATGGCAGCTACTACTTAATATGTCGAATCTTCTTTTGCAATTTAGAGTTATGGTGTTTGCTCGTGAAGTCACTTATCGTTTTAAGCCTGCAATCTAAGTTTGTGGTAATTTGTGGTACGGTGCAGTCAACCCCACCAACCTACCATCTTTATTTTTCTGCATTCTTTGAAATAATTTCATAATTTCCATCTCAATTTTTGTGAAATGCAGTTATGTTCGAGTAGATGGATTTCGTGGAGTGAGAAGCTGATTTTGCTAAAACACATATTTTGTTGCTTTTTAGCTTTTGGTATTATTATTTGGTATTCTTGTATGTAGACATGTTTATTACCAGTGAACATTAATATTAATATCTGATTTTTTGAGACGATTATTATTATTATTGGGAAAATAAATTCTGGATTTTTTTTGAGAGGATTATTATTATTATTATTATTATTATTATTATTATTATTGGGAAAATGAATTCTGGAAAATAAATTCTGGATTATTATTATTATTATTATTATTATTATTATTTTTTTTTTTTTCGAAAATAAATTATGGAGTTTTTTGTGACAATAGTGCTTTTTAGTGACAACAGTCATATTAAAGATCTGGAAAGTTTTAGTGACAACAATCATTAAAGATCTGAAAAGTTTTAGTGACATAGTCACTTAAGTTGACTTCTAGTGACAAATTGTTTGTCACTGAAGAAGAAATGTGTTTTAATGAACAACTATTCAGTGATGAAATCTGGAGTCTTTTATGACAAAAGTATAGTCACATTTAGGGCTTTATAGTGACAACAGTCACTAAATATCTGGAAAGATTTAGTCACAACAGTCAATAAAGATCTTGAAAGTTTTTGCCACTATTCGTCACAATAGATATCTTTTTGCGACAAATATTACACTTATCTCTACAGAACCCTTTAGCGTCGGCATATATGCGACAATCGTCAATAAAAAATTCGTCGCAAAAGGTCTCTAGTGACAAAAAATTTTGCATTTTTAGTGACGATGTTTTTTGTCACAAAAAACCTTTTTTTGTTGTGTAGGCATATATATTTCACCCAATAGGGCACATGTTTTTGTATTTTTTTTTTATTGTTTTTGGATCACCAAATCATATTTTGTCCAGGATCATAGTAAAATTCGGTGGTTATTGTTTTATTATTGGTGTGTTGATGATAGTTAAAAATATATTCAATGACATTATTTAATTTTATGCAATATTATTCTTAGGTTGGATACATGAGATTTAGAATAGAAAGTTCCAATTATGCCTGTTTCAATGTTACATCGATCCTCAAACGCTTTAAATTGCATTTTACGTACATTGGGCTTCATTTTGTTTATATACTAGTGAATGTGAGCCATGCAAGACACAACGAGTCCAACATAAATCGTTACCAACAATAATTCCAAAGAATAGATCCCAACGTGAAATAAATCACGTAAACTTAACTCCGCCACGTGCTTAACTCATTTTCTATACACCATTTCTATTTCTTATCATTAATGAATACATCATTGATCTCGTGTTAATTCATTTGGTGAAAAAAAAACCACGTGTCAAACGGTACGAAGAATATAAAAAGTGATTTAGTATTCCAACGTCAATTTTAGTAACGCTCGTACTGCAAACGGCCGTCGGTTCAACTGACGTTATGTTGTTTAAAATAATAAAAACATTAATGTGGTGTCTAGAGTGATTTATAATCCATCGGTCTTGCCTTTTTTTTTCCCCTTTTCTGCACAAACTACTAACGGTACACGTTTGATAAAAAAAAACAACACAAAGGGCAAAAAAAGGACATGTGTCGGCTAAGGAGGGTGGCCACGTGGCCTCCTAAGGGCTCACAAAAATATGTTTCACTCATTAATATGCTTGAAAATGTGTTTCACTTATTTTATATATAGCATTTCTATTTTTATCTTAATGAATACGTCATTGATCTCGTGTTCATTTATTTGGTGGAAAAAAAAAACCACGTGTCAAACGGTCTGAAGAATATAAAAAGTGATTTGGTATTCCAATGTCAATTTTGGTGACGCTCGTATTGCAAACGGACGTCGATTCCAACGTCAAACGGTCAAACGGTCTGAAGAATATAAAAAGTAATTTGGTATTCCAACGTCAATTTTAGTGACGCTCGTATTGCAAACGGACGTCGGTTCCACCGACGTTATGTTGTTCAAAATAATAAAAACACTTAATGTGGTGTGAAGAGTGATTTATAATCCGTCGGTATTGTTTTTTTTCCCCCTCATTTCTTCACAAACTACTAACGGTACATATTTGACCAAAAAAAAAAAAAAAAAAAAAAAGGTGCAACGTGTCAAGCCAAGAGGGTGCCACGTACTGACGTTATGTTGTTCAAAATAATAAAAACATTTAATTTGGTGAGAAGAGTGATTTATAATCTGCCGGTCTTGCCTTTTTTTTTTTCTCTTTTCTTTACAAACTACTAACGGTACACATTTGACCAAAAAAAAAAAAAAGTTGCCACGTGTCAAGCCAAAAGGGTGGCCACGTGGCCAATTGTGAGCAAACTCTCTTGGCTTCTTATAGAGGTAAGAAGATAAGATATATATATATATATATATATATATATATATATATTACGTGAGCGTTATTTCATAAATATTTTTCATCACAGTGTCCTAATTAAGATGAGTTCAACGAGAACAAAATTCTTATGTAGAAGAGAGTGACAAATGTTTTTTTTGTAAATTATGATTTTTAGTATATATGAATATTAACCGAAAATATAGTATGTATTTTTAACCCTAATTAAATTTTTTATAGACTAATACCTACTAACTGGCCCGTTAATTTCTTAAAATATTAACCTTAGACCCGTAATCACACTTGAATTTTTGACGACCAGGGGCGGCTCAAAGTGAAACTAAATGGGTCACTTGACCCTTTAAATTTTAAAAAAAAATTGTATGTATTTTTTACCCTAATCAAAATTTTTATAGATTAATATCTACTAGCTGACCCGTTAATTTCTTAAAATATTAACCCTGGACCCGTAATCACACATGAATTTTTAAAATGATTGTTTATAGGCTAGTAATACGATGTGCTCTATCAATCCCCGACCTGTGTCCAAGAATTCTTGCAGCCGCCCTTGATGACGACCTAGGTTCGATCGAGCCTCGCTAGGGCTGTGCTTGACCCCGCTAGGGGCATTATTAGTGTGTGTTAAACCTTTCGTAACGTAGTCAAACGATCATTTGGTAATCTCGAAGATCGAGGATGAAATCGAAGATTTGGCACCAAAAGAACGATTTGCATTATAGAAAACATAGTACAATAGAAAGATCCAATGTATACTAATGCATCTTTTTGCTCAAATCAATTTTACATAAGAAGATACCCCAAATTAAAACAAACACCTTACAAGTTTATTCAAATCCCACTCGATCATCAAGCACACCAAAGTAAACAAACACCATGTTTAAACATCCATAAATCAAACCAAACCAAACCAAAATAAAACAGTTAAAAAAACAATCCGAAAGTATGTCATGGAGATGCATATATGGATCTAGGCACACATGAAATCTTTAGGAACTTTCTTGCTGCAGACATTCAATAGCAAGCTGAGAGAAAGAGGAAGATTAAGGTGGATTCCAAGTACATTTGCTTTAAGTGCTGTGCATAGACAGACTGCAGCTTCCAAGTCAACTAAGCCTTTAATAACACTGCAACATGGCTTCACTGGTGGCTTACCTAATGTAACATTAAGCAATCCACTTAGAACATTTGCACAAACACCTAGTTTCAAGGCGTCTATAGGGCACTTGGCGCTCGGTTTAGGACTAGGAGGAGTCGGCTTGGGCTTTGGCGTCGGTGTGGGCTTGGGCTTGGGCTTGGGCTTGGGGCTTGGAGATGGGCAACCTCCTCCGGTTGCAGCTGCAAAAGTGGAGAAAAGGATGTTGACAATGAGAAAGAGAGCAATTGCTGATGTGGCTTTGGAACCCATTTTTTTCTGTAATAATTAAAGAAAGGTTAGAAGTTTGGAGCGAGGGTGTTTGAAGGTGAGAGGTGATGTGCAAAGTGAGTGTGTTATATGGGCATTTATATAGAGAGTGCATATGCATGCGGGGTTTTGATTCCTTTTTGCATTGCATTAATTTGCATGTTATTAGCTGGATTTCTTTTCTCCTGTACAATAATAGTGTTGTTTTTGGAAGGTACCATAGGAATCTTGAGACGAAAGTAATAATAAACAATATAATATTTCAAATTCTCCTCCACCTGCAGTGTTAGGTCCGGTGACATAACACATTTTTATGTTAATTGATAATTATATATGATTCAATGATAATGACGTAGGTTCATTATAATCAAAAAGTTAATTATGTCGTATCTTGACACAATTAACCATTTTGTTAGTAGCATAATGCATCCTTTTGTATTTCATAAATGTATTGAGATATAATTTTAATTATTTACTTTTCCATATATTAGTTTAAACTTTTGGTAGAGATGTAGTTCAACATGATATCAAACCGAAAGAACATTGTTTTAAACTCTGCTCCAAACACAATTTTAAAATATAAATATATATATATATATACACACACTTTCAAGTGTTGGCTTATATATGTTCTCTTTCTTATAGGCTGATCACACGAGCTTCTCTCCCTTCTTATAGCCTCATACGGGTCTCTCTTCCCTCTAAGCCCTCTTATAAGTCCATATTTGAGAGAGCGTATATATTGAGATATAATATAAATTATCTACCTTCTAATCAGTTAAGCTTTTGAGAGAGATGTAGCATGATGAAACAATACTTATTGATTTTTAGAGATTGACATTGGATTGGGGATGATCCACACTGGGGATCGGATCATCGACCATCCAAACTCACCGTTTGAATTGTCTTTTCACATCAAAACAACGCTGTTTTTGGATGAAAAAAATGTTGTTTTACATTATATATGTGGCACACAAATTGTAGGAGAGGTCGCATTGAGGCATCGTAACGGCGTCACAAACCATCGCACGGGGGAGCATCGTGAATCGTTGCAAATCATCGTAAAACGTCATATATTTGTTTAAAACAATGTTATTTTGGACTTGATAGACAAAATGGCATGAAGATAGTGGAAATGGTCATGTTCTTTAATATTGTCATTATTCCTCATAGTAAAGAGCATTGGCATAATTGTTAGAAAATTCATTCACTCCCCTCTGAACTTGTTATAGCCTTTCCTAATGACCAACACATCACATTAAAATATCTTATACAAGTGTTTTACGTTCTTAAAAAAATCTTGATAAAATTAAGAAAAAGGAAATATTATGACTAACATACTTTTACAACACTGATGATGATGTAAGGGTCATTGATAATGATGTAATCTCATCATAATCAATTGTGTAAAAATGTGTTGTATTATTCGTTG
This sequence comes from Gentiana dahurica var. dahurica, assembly GCA_024500145.1. Classification (NCBI taxonomy): domain Eukaryota; kingdom Viridiplantae; phylum Streptophyta; class Magnoliopsida; order Gentianales; family Gentianaceae; genus Gentiana; species Gentiana dahurica. The sequence goes on from CM044898.1 coordinate 45,503,528, forward strand.
TATTACGGTTTTTACAATAGTAGAATCATAAAAAAACAAAACAGAAAAATGAGATTTCTATCCTTTTAAGTAGCCTTCTTTTACGTGAAATCAATCGGTTGTTGGGCGAGGGTTGAGGGCTTAATTTAGGGGTGGGGATGAGTCCTAATATCATGCCTGCTAATGTTACCGTCAATATCACTCAATTATAATTAACGAGCGACACAACCAATTTTTCAACATTGATTGTGATACAAATCATCAGAATTAATTATTAATTATTAATTATGTTACTCGGTTATAGCAGTATTACTACCCTATTCTAACGTAACTTTGTGTTGTGGGACTAGGGAGAGAGTCACGGGTTGTGAAAAAACAATAGATGCGCCAACAATATTAATTCTTTGATTAAAACAATTTGCTGGCATTCCTTTTGCAATCTTGTCCTTTTTAAGTGCAAAATTGTCCTTTCCATCACATTATATAGTTTTATATTGGGGAAGGGGTCAGAAAGACAAAAAAAAAAATCATAAATGGGTCCAAATGGACGTTACTCCATGTTATGTGATTAAAAAAGACAAATTCATAATTAATGAACAAAAATACCCTTTTACACATTGAACACGTAGTAACGCTACATAAAATGTAGTAACAGGCTAACAGCCAAGAAAACAAATAGTAACAGCCAAGAAACAAGTAGTAATAGCCCATAAAATGTTGTAACATACAATGAAAAGTAGTAACAGTCTAAAAACAAGTAGTAACAGTCCCGTAAAACGTCGTAACATCCAATGATAAAGTAGTAACAGTCTAAAAATAAATAGTAACAGCCCCGTAAAATATAGTAACGGGCAATAAACAAGTAGCAACTGCCCATAAAATAAATAAAATTACATCAGAAAATGTAGTGCCGTTAAAAAATTAATAGTAACAATCCTAAATCCTAAACTTTACAAAAATTAAAAAAATAAAAATAAATAAACACTACATCCTGCTTCTCCGGCGTTCAGCTCCGGTGTTCAAATCCGATCGTTCAACTCCGGCGGCACAGCCGTCACCCCTCTTTCTCCTCCCCAAACCCTAATTTCTAAACCCTAACCTTAAAAACAAAAAACAAAAAACAAAAAAAAAAACAGCCGCCTCCTTCATGTTTTACTTTTCCGGTCACCTTCTCCGGCGCCGTAGTTGTCGTTCTCTTCCCTTCTTCCGCACAGAAATTGCCTCCCACAACCCAGCACCGTCTAGCATCACACTCATCACAGCCATCCTCCCCGCCATAAAAACAACCCACCATCAACACCTACGAGCCTGTCTTCTTGCCGGAATCCGGCCACGTTTTGCTGACGCCTTCGTGTTTTCTCCCGCTGTTGCAGCAATCTAACGCGCCTTCGAGAAGCAGACTACCGATTTGCCAAGATTCTCTCGGCTCGTTTTGGATCCAAGTTCTACCGCATTGAATCCAACCAAAAAAAAAAAAAAAAGAAAAAAAAAAGACTAGTCTATTGAAGAAGCAGCAACATATGTGAAACCTTCACTTAATTGGCCGGAAAATGTCGTAAATTGGCCGGCAATTGGACTCGCTGGTGTTGCTACTGTGGCTGTGAATGGAACGAAGAAAGGGAAAAAAAAAAAAAGGAAAATTCAAATTTATTTATAAAAATAAATAAAAAGAGTAGTGTTGGAATTTATATTGTTTTTATCTTGATTAATTTTCAGTTTCTTTCAAGCCTGATTAATTAGGAAATGTCCTTCCTGCCATTATATTTGGTTTGTTTAAGTTATTTCACTTTGTTTATTTATTTAAGGTACATTTTTGGTGAGTGCGATCAAGAAATTAATAATGTGTGGACTATTTTGTCCCAAAGCACTGATTACCACGTTAGAAAAGACAGAAAGGATATTCGTTGCAAATATATTTGGCAGAAGAAAAGGAAAAGAAAAAATTGCACCAGCCGGGAATCGAACCCGGGTCTGTACCGTGGCAGGGTACTATTCTACCACTAGACCACTGGTGCTACGTTATGTTATGTTCGAAATTAAATTAATGATGTATATAGATTTTGGTAATGCAAATATTGCCCTCCCTAGGCATCCACGCATAACAAATGGCTAGATTGATATTTCCTGAAACAAATGAAATTCATTCTGATAGTAATTCCATCATTTTGTTACTACCTCCATCTCTTGTTTTAAATAAACTCTTTCGTTTAAAGCATATTTCGTCTTCACAACCGGGCAATTATTTTCAATATAAACTTTGTCACAAATTAACCGTGAGCAGCTGCTCAGTTTTGGTTTAGTGATCAAAACTGAAGCATTAAAATCAAGAAGTTTCGTGTTGAAATCTCTTTCGGGACGGTGTGTGAATTGTATAATTTTTCATTTTGCCGCCCTAAAACAAGAACGAAATACGTCAGTAGATCAATTTATAGTGCCATTTAAGACCATCTTTAATAATTGATAAATTGATAAGTTCATATAAATATTCCATATAACTCTACTTTGTTACTTTTATTTTTCATCTGCGTGTTGTAAAGTACCACATTTATAAAATAAGTGAATGATCACCCCCATATAAGTGTGAGACATAAATGTCTTGTCAACTCGGGTTAGCCCTTTTAGACCAAGCGAGGACGGCGGTCTAAACAGTTGACCGGACCATTTATGACTCATTTAGCGCTACCGAAGTCTGGGGGCGTTACAGAATGGTATTCAAAGCCAACTATCAGACGGAAGAACTATGTGTTGCACCGTAGGTAAAGTAAGTGAATGCTCTCATTCACCTCCATATAAGTGTGGGACATAAATATGGCTACCAGGCCCGGGATCTTGGCGGCTGGGTCTTGGAGCGTTACATGTGTATATTTGGTATTTTCTCTTATTGTTAACAACTTGCAAAGATTATATTTAGTATGTAATAAATGTCTCTGTGTATGTTACAATAAGCAAGAAACGAAAGGTAAACTCTGAACTTAATACGCATTAATTAAGCTGTAATCATCTATATATCATTACAATACAACAAACAATACACTAAGTTAAAAGTGGGAGGTGAAACATAAGTAATGGCAAAGATTCATGCTCGAAAATCATTAACTTCTTCAAGTCTTGATTTAATTCCTTGCAGAGTACCTTCAATAGCAATATCAAATGCATCTCTTATGCTTCTCAAACCTAACGAACTTCCATGTTTTCTATACATAACTCTTGGTATCATTTCCACTACTTTTTCCCTCATTCTCCTAACTTCACCTCTAGGAATCTTCATCAACACATCCACAATACTCATCCCTTTGAAAACTACATCCTCTTTCGGGATGAAAACCGAAAACTCCTCGTATTTCTCCTCCGGGAGATGCCATCCGTATTGCTTTTTCGCGGACAATTCCTCGAAAAACACCGGTATACAACCCGCGATGATCCCATCAAATGTTGCCCTTCTAGTAGGTGTATCCCCTGGTGGTTGCAAACAAAAACTGGATTGTAACATTGGTTTCATATACTTAATTGGATCATGCTCACAAATCCCATTTGAACAATCAACGAAATCGCAGAGTTTCGTGTATCCGGTAGTGCTCTCATTTGCATCTAATCCGTTGCATTTATCACATTCAAGCCTAATGCTTCTTCGAATATTCGGATTCGCCGAAATCCCACCGCCACCTGAGAACATCATAAGGGAATCCCTTTTTGATCTTCTTACCCTATTCAACCATGCTTCTGAGAATCCTAAATTCGAAGGATGAAACGACGTCGGATAAGGTATGGCTCTTTCTTGCCATGGATAAGCTCTGGCTTCTAATGTCAAAGCTGTAACATTGTAAAATTCAGGTAATTCAAGAATTGAGGTACCGAAAATCGGTGGATCGTTGGATAAAGGTTGTGTGAAATCCCAAGCGGGTCTTCCCATGACCATAAAATGGTCATGTCCGTGATTTCTTTTCCATATATTTGGTGAATCTAAACGGGTAATAAAATGAAACAAATCTAAACCATGTTCGAAGCTAAAGTTGAGACGCGGTCCGAAAAGATAGTTGATACCATCGATTCCTGTGTAATAAGGGACGTAAACGGCATCAGCTTGAAGATAATCGGTGGTAAGGCAAGGGTATTCGAGGATACGGCGGTGGAAAATGAGTTCGAGCATAAACGGGTCGGTTCGGTACCAGCTCCGAGATCTGTTGTGGGTTTTCTCGCCAAGGCCATGGTTTGAAATAAAGGGGCAGAAGTCGCCGTAGAGAGGGTAATCTGAGCAGTTGGTTAAGAGGTTGAGGTTGAACTTGGGTGGGAGCTGGCGGATGTGGATCCACTTTCCGGTGCAATCTTGTTCAAGATCTGAAGAGTCTGAGGTGGCGGTTGTGGTGGTGGTAAAGAGGAGGAGGAGGAGGATGAAGAAAAGAGGTGGTGGCATGGTGGTTTATGGAAGCATTTGGCCAGTTAGTTGACTGTTCAATATTTGGGTGAATTTATATTTGTTAATGGAGTTTTTTTTTTTTGGACTGAAGCAGCAGAGAGGTGTTTTGATTCTCTTGGGATGAAGAAGAAGAAAAGATGGTGGGGAGAGATTGAAGAGGGAGGGGCCGGGGGGGTAACTGTAAAGTAGTACAAAAGGTGGGGGTTGTGGTTAGAAATAATCAACAATTGACTAGAGATATTGTCGGTGAGAGGAATGACTGTGCATGTTTTCGTGGAAATGTTAAACTAATTTACATTTTCGAAATTTACATCCTGTTACAAGTTCCCCTTTTTTCAGCGCCGGATCCCTAGCAACAGCTCATCGGCAGCGGCGATCTCTACCGGAGATTGCCGGCTCTCCCTAAAATCCAAATGGCAGAAGACCCTCTCACCCAAGCTTCCACCGAGGAACAAGATCTCCTTCAGCGCAGCGTTCGTAAGCCCAAACGGCAGGCGGTGGATGGCGACGATTTACGGCAGCAATTACCGGCCGATTCAGCAATATGGATGTTGTGCGGGGGTCTCTTGATTGGGATACTTGGTATCAAGGAGAAGACGAACCGGAGGATGATTTGGTCGAATTTGAGAAGTATTTCCGTCACTTTTTGCAGGTTCACGCCGAGGTTCCACTCCCAAATCAGAAAAATGTTGTGGTTCCAATTGACAAATTGAAACAACTGTGGAGACCTTGGCGTCGAGCTTTGATCATTAAGGTGTTGGGTCGAAGGGTAAGTTTTCGAATCTTGGAATCTCGATTGAGTGAAATGTGGTGTCATGGGAAGAGAATTGAGATCACAGACCTAGTGGAAGACTTTTATTTGATACGTTTTTGTGCCAAAGAAGACTATCTTCGAGTTCTTCAAAATGGACCGTGGGTAATTCAAAACCACTACATCACGATTTCGAAATGGCGCCCCTCGTTTCACCCCTCAAAGGAAGAAATTCATACGACTACAGTATGGGTTCGTTTTCCAGGTGTCCCTGCGGAATATTTTGATGATGAGGTATTGATTGACTTGGGAAACTGTCTTGGCAAAGCGAGTCGAGTTGACGATACTTCTTTGGTTGCCACTAGGAAGAAATATGCTCGTGTTTGTGTGGAGGTTGACTTGAAACAACCCTTGGTGTCATCGGAAATGTTAAACGATCTGAGTTATAAAATTGAATACGAAGGCCTTCATATGGCGTGCTTTGAGTGTGGATTGTATGGGCATAAAACAGAACTTTGCCCAAGTAATGACATGACCCGGGAAGATGTCCAAACAGCCCCTACTGCTGCAAACGCTCCTACCGTAGAGAAACCATTTGTACCATGGATGTTGGCCACAAATAATCGTAGAAGAAGGACCAACCAATCTAAGAACAAAAGAAATATGGCCCAGGCACATGAGGAAGATGGTGATGGTCCTCAAGGAGGAACGGAGAGGAGTAACAATAATAAGGATGGTCATGGGAATAGCAATGGGTCGCGCTTTTCTGTCTTAGCCGAAGAAGAGACTAACGAAGGGGATGTCCCCATAAATGAACTTCAGAGGCAGCTACAAGATATCCCGACAGGAATGGAACATCCAACAGTTAGGCAGGCATCGAGGGGTGGCTACACGGGTAGTAGCTCGAGGGGACGAGGGAGAGGTGGCTTCCCGATGAACAATAGCCGAGTTCGGGCACCGTAGATAATACCGAAAGGAGCCAAGTTCTGATCCTACAGAGGGGGACCGCATTGCCGCAACAAAGTCTGCAACATGTCAATTACTCTAACTCCTTACGCATTTACGCATTAACAATGGGGGAGGAGGAAGTACAAAGCCGACTATGCTTGAGCCGAATGATGTGGTCATGGATTGCACCGACACATCATATATGGAGCAGGTTGGGAACGATGGGGCCTATCACATGGCAAGCCCACCGGATGGAAACGATGTAACAACTTCGACTTCCCATGGCCAAGCAGTCAATAATGCATTGGAAATGTCTGTCTCTGGGCAGCTGGTCGACAATCCGACTTCACGAAAGTGATGAAGATTATATCGTGGAATTGTAGAGGGGCCGGGTCCTTTACTTTCTTCAGACATGTTAAAGACTTAATTGGTGATACCAACCAGATATCCTTTTTGATGGAAACACATGTGCCTAGTACAAAAGCGAATCGTATTTTGCGACGATTTCATTTCACAGAGCTAGTAGTTGTGGAAGCAAATGGTTATAGTGGCGGCTTTTGGTGCTTTTGGAATGGCTCGGTCACCAATCTGAGGTTACTCTGTGCCACAAAACAGTGACTGATGATGGGCCTGACTCGAAATGGGCAGGTTCATTGTGTTCTCACTTTTATTTATGCATCCCCAACCCCTTCCATTCGTGAAGAACATTGGAATTTTTTGTCACATGCAAGTACCTTTATAACAATTCCATGGTTCCTGGTTGGAGATCTAAACCAGGTTATTCATGTGGAGGACAAACGAGGTGGTAGTGATGTTGGAGGTAGATTTGCGGAGAGTATGCGGAGCTTCATTCAGAATAACTGACTCTCTGAAATGATGTTCCAAGGGCCGAGGTTCACTTGGTCAAGCTCGATTCATAGCTCAAATGCCATAGAACAGAGATTGGATCAGGGCCTCTGTAATGATCTTTGGTGCGGGTTATTCCCGGAGATTATTGTGGTACACCTACCTCGGGTGCACTCCGACCATCACCCTATTATGGTAAATAGTGAGGGGGTTGGACAGCATACTCACATGGTCAAAATTTTCCGGTTCCAGGCGTGCTGGATGGAACATGAGGCGTATCAGGAATTTATGCGACAAAGTTGGTGTTGAAATAGTGTCCTAAATCCAATCGGGTTGGACCGGATCCGACCGGGTCGGATCATTTCTACTACTTCTTTATGTTTGTACATATATAAAATGGCATTTATGTTGTCATATATCTGTTCTTCTAAAGAACCAATTATGAATTGTTATATGATAACGTCTTTAGTATTAAACTGTGATAGAGAAACCATGATAGGCGATTATGGTTGATGAGATCTCTAATCACTTTAATAAGTTTGATACTTAAATGTCTCTAGGCTGATGTGCTATTAAACAGGGCATTGATAGTATAAACAGACTAGCGCGTATTAGATGTCTTCTGTCTTTAGGGCAGGGATAGATCTCGTCTATCGAAGTGTAGAGACACTTCGACTGTACGTGGACGTGTATTAGAGAATGCGTACGTTAGACCGACCCACTTACACTGTTAAGTGTCACACTATGTGGCGGTTGTGTAATTATCCTTTGGACCGGAGTCTTCATGGCATCACGGTGTGGATTGTCATGCTTTGACACTATTGAGGTTTCCCCTAGCCACGGCGCGATCATGCGGTAGTGATTGGGTGTGATACTGAAGCATACGGAGTATACATGATTGGTCGTCCGGGAATCGCGTATCCTATGTTGGGGATCGAATATCCAAAATGGCCTTCTTATAAGGAATGTCTTACTCTCGTGAATCTTTGCAAAGTGGGAGTAAACGAGTTACTTCGAGAGAGCATGATATCCAGATTATAAGATACGGTCGTTGATGTTTTGACACTCGATTAACGACCGTATGGATATTATTACAGCGATAGGATTGTAAGTTACACGGTAACTGTTTCACATGAAAGGTAGTAGTCATTGCATTTGACTCTTCCGATGATTGGGGGTCACGGTGTGTTGCTAGACGCTATCCCGTGATCGTTATGTATGAAGGGCATTTTCGTAATTTGCACTTTGTGTCTACGGCCAACATATTCGGAAGCCTATCGGGTCACACACATATGAACATCTAGCCGGATTAAAATGTGGTTATAGATGATAACCAAATAACGAAAGTTTATCTCGAGACTATAAGGGTTATAGTGGTAAATTAATATGGTGGTATTTATTTATTATGAATAAGTTAAATACAAGATATTAATGATATTATATTAATTAAAGAATATTCCAGATGCCAAAATATTGGCTAAAGGTGGCGCAACATTGAAGTGTATAAGATACACTTGGATGGTGCAATTTAATTAATAGTGTTACCAAATATATTAATATTAGATATTGATAAATAAAGTATATATGTGCCAGCGTGTGTTTGCACCAATTTAAATTGGTGATTCATGCGCACCATATATTTATATATATAGATTTATTTGTGTAATATATATGTGATATATACACATGTGTAAATTGATTTATGGTAATAAAATAAAGATAGTCAATATTAGATATTGACAATATTTTGGGAATATTCAATATAAGATATTGACAATATCCTAGATTTATTTGATATAAGATATTATAATAAATGAGATAAATCAATCAATTATATTTTCCTTATTTTATTGGGAAAATGTTTTCTTCTCCTCCACTCTAGTTGGGGCGCCCCTCTCACTATAAATAAGAGGTGGGTGTCAAGCTCTTTTGTACAATACAATTCCAAGAACTAATAGTTCTTGTGTAAAATAGAGAGCATTCTATAGAGAGTTGGAGAGAGGGGAAAAGGGCCGGTCTAGCAACCGGAGTTTTCCAATAGCAATCCATGATGGGATTCCGGCGGGCTGTTCGTGTGGACAAGCGGTAGAGGCCGAACACTTGGGCGGCTCTATGCAGAACTACTCTCCTTAGACGGTCAAAGCGTCGATCTTTTAGATCAACCAAGGTAACCACTGTCTACTAACTCGTTTGTTTATTGCTTAAACGAAGTCGATCCTGGTTAAAAGGAAATAAAATTTTAAATTCCGCTGCGTTCCCGCGTAGATTTCCTAACAGTTGGGAGGTCAATGATAATGATATGGTCCGGGGAATTAAACAATTTCAAGAGAAATCAAGTATCTGGAACAAGCAAGTATTTGGGAATATCTTTTATCGGAAGAAAAAGTGTAAAGCCAGACTGACGGGTATTCAACAATCACTATCATTTGCGCCTTCCACCTTCCTAGCAGAGCTGGAAATAAAACTGCTTAAAGAATATGACGAAATACTTAAGCAGGAGGAGATCTACTGGTTTCAGAAAGCTAGGCTTAATTGGATTGCGGACGGTGAGCGAAACACTCACTATTTCCACATGTCTACAGTTAGGAAGCGCCAAGGGAATAAAATTAAGTATCTTCAGGATACAAATGGATTGTGGATAGCGGATCAGGCTAATCTCTGCAGGTTAGTGCGTCAGTTTTATGTAGACCTTTATGTGGCAGACCCAGCTGCCCCCCTCCCCGCGCACATACAGCTCCCTAGTTTTTCTCCAGAAGATCGTAGACCTCTGAACTGACCAGTCTTTGAGATGGAAATAAAAGAGGCAATTTTCCATATGAGAGCATACAAGGCACCAGGCCCGGATGGGTTACCACCGATTTTTTTCCAAAGGAATTGGGAAATTGTGGGGGAATCTGTGGTGACTTTCATCTTACGTGCCTTTCATGAACGGAGGTTCCCGGCTATCCTGAATCGGGTTCTGGTGGTGCTGATCCCCAAAGTATCACTGCCGGAATCCATAAATCAACTGAGGCCAATTGCGCTGGCGAATGTGCTTATTAAAATCATTACCAAAGTTATCGCTGACCGCTTGAAAATTCTTATTGGAAATATTATCCCAAGTAGCCATAGTGCGTTTATCCCAGGGCACCAAACGTCGGATAATGTGATTGTAGCACAAGAGGCATTGCATTCAATGAATAAGAAAAAGGGCAAGAAGGGGTATATGGTGGTTAAAATTGATCTTGAAAAGGCCTATGACAGGGTGAACTAGGATTTCCTCCGCCGGCTGATGGGTATGATGGGATTCTCGGAACAGATAACAGAGTTGATTATGTTCTGCATATCCTCTGTTTCTTTATCAGTTTTATGGAACGGAGTGACACTGGATGAGTTTCAGCCACAACGCGGTCTTAGACCGGGAGATCCGGTGGCACCATATCTGTTTGTTTTGGTGATGCAGGTACTGAGCACGCTGATTGATGAATCGGTAAGGGAAGGGGCGTTGAAGCCCTTCCGCATTTCAAGAGGAGGGCTGACGGTTTCCCATTTATTCTTTACAGATGACTTGCTGCTTTTCACAGAAGCCTCGGTACGCCAAGCCGAAGTTATGGAAGGTGTGTTGCAAACTTTTTGTGCGTTCTCAGGTCAGAAGGTTAGTGTGAGTAAATCAAAGTTCTATGTATCATCAAATATGGGAAACTCCGTAGTAGACTAGATATCCCAACGACTAGGGATGGCCCGCACTTACGACTTAGGGAAATATTTGGGTATACCATTGACCAATAAAGGGACAAAGGCTAATTATGGGTTTATTGTCGACAAAGTCCGTGCGAAGCTTTAGACATGGAAGGCGAAGGTGCTATCTCGGGCTGGGCATAATATCCTCATACAGTCAACCCTAATGACCATATCGTATTACTTTATGCAAACGGCACGCATTCCAAATACTGTTCTTGAGGAGATAGAAAAAGTGGCACATTCATTTCTCTGGGCAGGGGATGACCAGAATGCAGGACTACATTACGTTGCTTGGAGAGACGTCTGCCTTCCGAAAACCATGGGGGGTCTTGGATTACGACGATTAAAAAATATGAACACTGCTCTCCTGGTTAAGGCGGCATGGCAAATACTGGTAGGTAAAGACGTGCTTTGGGTAAGGGTGCTAAGAGCCAAATATGGTAACCCATTGGATATGCCCAAAGCAAAATGTTCCATACTCTGGAGAAATATATGCGCGGCTGCGGAGTGCTTAAAGGATGTTTTTAATGTCACTGTGGAAGGACGGGTCGAGTGGTTGGCGACACCGTCCAAAAAGTTTGACGTCTTGAGTGCGTATAATGCACAACTGGATATGACGAGCTCGAAGGAGGAGAAAAAGTGGGCCATTAAGGGTCCACAACGAGGAAATATGCTTCTTTGGCTCTTTCGTCGTAAAGCATTACCTACGGCAGAATTACTTGCACACAGACATATTCTACATAATGATATTTGTCGGGTGTGCCAAAGCCATACAGAAAATTTACTACATGCTTTCCGTGATTGCGGGTGGATCTATTTTGCGTGGAAAAGGTGGTAGCTCCGGCGCACCATCGCTGGTTCTTTGGAAATGCGGATAGTCGGGAGTGGATGGATGATTGTCAAAGCCTTGATATGCATGGGAAAGACGATATTGATCATTGGAGGTTCGTGTTCCGTGAGATTATGATGGGAGTTTGGTATTGGCGAAATCAAGAGGTGCATCAAACGGGCGCCCAACGCCCACCGGTGGACGTTTTTGTATCACAGGCAGTTCGCAGGGCCATGGAGTTGAAAATAGCTTGGGGAAGATAGTTATTCTATTTGTTGCAGTTTATTATGTATGGTTTAATTAGCGTTTGAACTATGTGGCATGCGTTGTACATATGTTTTTTACAAAGTTTTTAATGAAGATCCGGTTTACACAAAAAAAAAAAAATTAACCCCGCCTCTTTAATTGTGTATACATGCAAAATACCACTAATTTTAGGATGAGTCAAGTGCAAGACCATCAAATCATCAATTTCATAATTTATTATTGGTGTGTTTTTTTTTACATGTTGGGGTCCATTATAAACATAAAATATCTCATTAGTCATGATGAACCAAGTAGGATTTGTACCACAACCATTCTAAAATTTGTGGCAAAACACCCCACTAACTCCCGGGTAAACTTCCCATGATCTCTGTCCAAAAACTCCCCACAACGCGCCCCAACCAGGGCCGGTCCTGGAATTTTTTTGGGTCTTCGGCGAAATTGTCGAATTAGGCATTTTAGTTCTAAGTTTGTTTGTTTGTTTGGTTTTTTTTTTTTTTGAAAAAACATATTTACGAAATACTATTTCAATATAGCGCTTTTAACATCTGTACATACAAAATTCAATTCACTGATAGTCTCAAAATATACCTACAAAGTAGTAAAATTAAACGTCTCTTTTGTAGAATATTTATATATATATATTATTTTTTTTCTTCCGTGTCTTTTTCCAATCAAAAAAATAAATAAATGTATCATAGGTGAAAAATGTCAATCCACTAACGATATTATCGAAAATGGTGTCTTTAAAGGCACCACACAAAATTTACCTAGGCACCCAAATTAAGGGGCACCACACTTTCACTTACTATTCTACTTAAGGCACCACACAAATTTCTACATCTACTCATTAGACCACAATTTAATTACAAAATTGTCATTTATACCTATGGTACCACATCTTGAAATAAAATTTTACTCTTATCAAATAACTACAATATAATCCAAGAATTTTTTGATTCTTACAATTTCACCCCTACCCAAGGCACCACACAACTGCACATTTTCCCCTCCAAACTTCATCATCTCCATCGACCCAACTCTTTTTCCTTCAAAATTCTTCATCTTCTTCATCATATATCTCCTCCTTCATAGTACAACATTTAACCATGTTATAATTGCTAAAGGATTTATCAATAAAAAAAAAAGTGCCCCAAAAAAAGGTGAGCTTTTCTGCACTCTTAGTTAATACAGCGAAACTGATGGAATTTGAATTCATAGGGGTAAGCTATTAAAGTAGCAGATGCAGGACATCAAACCACCCAATCAATCAAACCACATTGCTTTTTTCAAATTTTTTTTTTCTTTTTAGAGAAATTGGCCACAGGTACAACTTTTCTGCACTCTTATAGTTTTATTACTTGCAAGGAATTTCCAGAACCATTTCACTCTTTAATTTCATGCTGGACATATGCTCAGTTACAAGCTTGTTGTTCCCCGTTAAAGAAAAGCAAAGGTTTCATACCGCCGTGACCACCGAGAAGTCTGGATCAGCAAGAATGAGCCCTTAGAAGCCGAAGGAGTTCACAAGTTGATGAAGAAGAAATTGGGGGTAGTTTAGTTTGACGTAGGTTCAATGGGAATAGAAGGAGATTAGGGGATATATGCAATTTCTATTTTGTTAGGGTTTAGTTTGAGAAAAAGAACATTGGAAACAATAAATATAATTTGGAAATAAAATATTTGTTTTTTTATACGTGTGGTGTCTATGGTAGATTCGTCATTTAAAGAATTGATGTGTGGTGCATGAGATAAATAAAAAATTTTAAGATAGTTGTGGTGCCTGTGGTATAAAAAATGTGGTGCCTTTAAATGCACCCTATCGAAAAGGAACGTTAGTGGCACTCACATTTCTAGTGTGGTGCCGAAAGTAAAAAAAAAAAAAACATATGTGGCGCTGCCAGAAGTAAATGAAAAAAAGGGTGTCGGTATATATATTGGAGAGTGCTAATATATCAAGATTCAAAAGACCCAAAAGATATTTAAATGAGTTAATGTATTGGCTGGAATAATAGAAACAAAATAAAAATACGGTGTGAGTAATAATTATGTAGTGCCGATAAAAACCACCTATGTATACATAGATTGGAGGATGCTAATATATCAGGGTTCAAAAGGACCAAAGTTGTTTAAATGAGTCAATAAATTGACTGAAATAATAGAAACAAAAAAAAAAGCTCAAAGTGGTTTAAAGGAGTAAAAATAAATTTGTTGTAGCCGCGACTTGAACTCAAGTCTCTCAAGAAAGAGCCAAATATTCTAATTAACTGAACTACAATAGCTGACAAGAATATATTTGAATATTTTGTAAATATCGTTGTTAATTATCGTTTGTTGTAAAATACGTATTTTTGGACCTCCGGGATGGTTGGGCCTTAAGCCAATGCTCCCACCGCTTCTTTTTGGGCTGGCCCCATCAGTAATTTCACTATGTTGCAGAACGCAGATTCTGCCTCATTCTCCACTTGGTATCTCTTCAATCAATTGCTTACGGATTCTCAAGTATTCGATCTTTGGTGTCAATATCACTTGAATCTTAGATGTGCAGATCTCTCAAGTCTCACCCTCCATGAAATCAGGTTCCGTATTGAAAAAAAAAAAAAACTAGCATATTTTTGAGTATATAGTATTTTGTTTATTTATTTTTTGTCATATTCTGGTATTTGTTTTAGGTCAAATTTAAAGTTGATTTCTATTTTTTTTTTTTTTTTTTTTTTTTTTGAGTAAAGATTCTGCTTTGGATGGAAGGTGATGCATTATATATGGCGCGGAAGAAGATGAGAAGGTACATTTTGCTTCGAATTACTCTATAATTCAAAAGTCATTTGCATCCTCAAAATGGATTACTATGTTATATTGATTTGCTTCGTTTCATTTTGTCAAATTAATTATATATAGTTTGCTACATTATGTTGGTTGATTCATTTTTAAGTATTGCAAGGGAGGAAAAAATGTTGATTTGTGTTAAGCCTTTATCTTTATGTGTGTCATATAATCCCTACATGGTGTGATATAATTGAGATTTTCTGTGGGTAATGGCCTTACGTTGCATAAAATTCAGTATGCTGTTTATAAAGATTATGCGTTGGACATGGGAATGATTTCAAAGTCTGCTCATCTACAAATATGGTGGTGGATGTGGAGGAGGGAAGATGCAGAACTTAAGTGCGGATCAACCGGGGGGAGATCCGGAAAATTAGACACGACTTCTCAAGCGGGGATTCAAATGTCTCAACCCTTTCCCCTCTACCACTCCTGCCTAGACCTGGCCAAATGGAGCAACCGGACCGGACCGGAACCGGAACCGGCGGTTTTGAGCAGTGCCGGTTTGGGCGGTTTAATGAACCGGCGGTTTGAAAAACCGGTAGTTGGAGGTTCAAAACCGTCGGTTGCCGGTTTGTGCCGGTTCACGGTTCAACTGGTTTGCTCCCGGTTCAGATCACGGTTCAGACCACGGTTTTAAAATTTCATAAATTTTTTTTCTTTTCATTTTCATATAATATTTATTATTTTCACTACAATAACAAATTATTATTATTTTCACTATAATTACTAAAGCGAATGTAATATATATTTATTTATAAATATTTATAAATAGTTTTCTATTCGGTTTTATATATAATATTAATATTGTGTTATTTTATTTATATGTAAATAATGTTATTTTGAAAAATTATGTTATTTTTCAACGCTTGTACCGGTAATTCGGTTGCCTACGTATCTTTTATATGTAATCGTGTCGGAGGCACAACACATGTAAAAAAATCAAAACGAACGTAGTTCTTATTGTTTATTTTTTAGTCTTTTATAGTTTGTTGTAAATGTTTTTATAGTTATTTTTATTATTGTTTTTTTTTAAAGTCTTTTATATGTTTTTTATAAGTTTTTTTGGTCGGTTTTAAGTATACGTTGATTATAAATGTTGTTTTATTAAATATCATGTGAGATATATTGTGTTGTTTTTCTTATATGTAAATTGTGTTATTTTTTCAATGCTTGTACCGGTAATTCGGTTGCCTACGTATCTTTTATATGTAATCGTGTCGGAGGCACAACACATATAAAAAAATCAAAGCGAACATAGTTCTTATTGTTTATTTTTTAGTCTTTTATAGTTTGTTGTAAAGGTTTTTATAGTTATTTTTATTATTGTTTTTATTAAAGTCTTTTATAGTTTTTTTTATATAGATTTTTTTCCAGAAGGACAAAATTATAAAAAAATCGGGATAGAAGGAAACTGTAATTTAATAAGGACAAAAGTAACATTTATGAAGTAACAAATGTGGAATAGAATAAATATGAAGTAACAATTGTGAAACACAAAGTAACATTAACACGTGAAGTAACAATTTTAAAGTAATAATTGTGATTTTTGTCCTTTATAATCATGAAAATGTTACTTTTATTCTTCCAGACCCATTTATTAATTTTTTTGTCCTTGTGGCCTCTCCCCCTTTTTTTTTATAAGTTTTGTGAAGTGTTGTTATGGTTTTTTTTTTATAGGTTTTTATTGTTTTTTGAATTCTTTATAGTTTTTTTTAAATGTTTGTTTTATTGTAGTTTTTATAGTATTCTTATGTCTTTGTATTTTATAGTTTCATATAATTTTTTATGTTTGTATATGGTTATTTAATTGTTTTCTATAGTTTTTTTTTTTTTAGTTTTTAGTAGTAGGTTTTTATAGTTATTTTTAATAGGTTTTTATAGTTTCTATCGGGTTTTTTTTTATGGTTTCTTTTGTAGTCTTTGGTCTTTTATCGGGGTTTTTTTTTTTAATATATAGTTTTTAATAGTTTGTTATAGTTGTTTTTAATCTTTTATAGTTGTTCTATGAATTGTAACAAATATATAAGTAAGATATAAATTGCGTACCTTTAATCGATGTCGATATTTCGAGCTCTTGTTCCTCCTGAAGTTTCAGTGTCACCGCCTTCGAACTGTGACTCCTCATCTTCTGATTCAATGTCTTGCACCCTCTTCTCGGCTCGTACCCAATCTTGACAACACATTTGCTTCTCTAAAGTGGTGGGATGAAGCGAATATCTTTTATTGGTAAGCACATATCCTGTCATGCTGAAAGTTCGTTTAACAGTGACGGTTGAAACAGGACAACTTAAAAACTCGACCGCCATCATTGCTAGCACTGGAAATTCTTTAGCATGTCTCTTCAACCGCTTCAATAAGTCGAAGTCGAAATCATATGAATCGGTTTCACAGCCTTCAATTGTTGTGTTTAAAAATTTGGATATCTCTGTACGTTGATCGGATGACGATGTCGCTCCCTTCTGTCGTTTCGAATTCATTTTATCCAAAAGGTTTCACAGCCTTCAAATTTTGTGTTTAAAAATTCACAAAAGGTATTTTTAATTTTGTTTGTTTTTTTTTCCAAAGATCATAAGTCGTGTTCCACCTATGCGGTACATCTTGCGGCAGTTTGACTTGGCGATGACCTTTCTCTTTAAGAAATTTATACCATTTATTAACAAGAATATTTCTACCTAAAATATGTGAAATCACAGTTTTTATCGCACTAATATTATGGTCAAAAACTTTTAGACCATCCTTTACACATAAATAAAAAAATATGGCATAAACATCTAACATGAAAAAATTGACCGTTACAAAGAGGTTCACAATATCGGGATAAGTCAGGAATAGAAGCAGTGTTGTTTGAAGCATTGTCAAACGCAATAGAAAAAACTTTACCTTTTAAATCGTATTCCTAAAAAATATCAACTAATAAAGATGCAATGTTAGAAGCATTATGAGTCTCGTTAAATAAACGAAAAACAAGCAACCTTTTTTGGACAATCCAAGTGTTGTCAATCCAGTGACCCGACACGCCCAAATAAAAATTATTGGTCCTCCTATCCTCCCAAATATCGGCACATACACATATTCGAAATTTATTTTTCTTCAAACTTTCTATAATAATATTTTGTCGTTTAATAAATTTATTTCTGAAATCCCTAGTAACCGTTGCACGAGGGATATGAGTAAAAGCCGGCTGCAAAGCCCCTTGTACGTAAGATTCGAAAATAAGATTCTCAGGAAAGCTAAAAGGAAGACCCATCCCCGCAATAAGATCCGTGGTTAGATCTCTACAGTTATCATGAGTGTAAATAAAGAGTGGATTAGTGTTACCTCCGCTGGAGCTCGGCATGTTTAGCTGGGTTTGAGAAGCGCCGTATTCCAAATTTTCCGGGTGTTTATTTAAAATGTGACCCCGCATCGTTCCATAACCACCGGCATGTTTAAAAATTGGTATTTTTGGCCACAGAAATTGCACACCCCGAAAAAATACTTTCCGGGGTTAGCTAATGCTATTTCATTAGTCCGAGGAACCTTTGTGAAAAATTCCGTAAAAATTCTCGATGTTAACCTTTTTTCTTGTGCTTTGGATCGGGTACTTTCACCACCATCTAAATCGACTGACGGGAAGCATTCGGAAATACATCATGATCTTCATCAACGTCGACTTCATCATTATCTTTGTATGATGTAATATCGCCGGATCAATAATAGATTGACCCGATTACGCAACGGAATAAATATATGATATAGATCTAACAACCAAAATACATAAAATAATAGATCTAACCTACGAGGGGGTTAGATTGCTTACCAATTTATGGTGAATAAACTCCAAGAACAAAAGGGTAATCCAATCCGAGCTAGTTGAGAGCTTAGTTGAGAAGCCAAAGTCTTCCAACGTGTGTCTCCAAGCACCACCAGGTGGATGGTGTTTCAAGCCGCCGGACCTCCTCGATATACTACCGGAATAATCCCGAGGATTATCCCAACTCGAAACCCTAGTATTTAGGCCGAAATATCAAAGCCATATACTCCTTATAATTTTCAAAATTATCATGTGATCTTAGGCTTCGGAGAACTCTCTTTATATAGGAGAGAAAATCCTAGTCTCCAAGGCATTATTTAATTAATACAAAATCAATCAAATTAATCATTTTCCTTAAAAAGATAAATCTAGAATATTCCTAAATTAATTAGGATATATAAAAGATTTTCTTTTCCTTAAATTATTTAACAAATAAATAATTTAATCACATGTCTTATTATTTATCAAGAAAACAGATTTCCCAACAAATAATAAAAACAAAATGCGCCCCTTACTCCTAAACCCTAAGGGTACACGCAATTCATCACATTGGGCCGAGTCCACAAAAAAAAGTCTTTTCCGTGTATTTAATTATTTAGTTCAACTAAACAAATAATCCACATATCTATTAAATAGTCCAATCCAACCATTTAGTATTAATTGAGGTGAAACGACGAGAAAACATATATGCTATATTATGAGCCACGTCGGGGACCATGGACCCATATTCAGTAGCTACAATAAATTAAATAAAATTATTCGTCAGACCGAACAATAATATTCAATTTATTAATTCTGGGATTACACCACCATAAACCCGAAACTGAACTCTGCTGAATATAGATATAAACTTACACTCAACTTTGAGTCGATAAGCGTCCACTGATATAATAATTACATACGGATAAATCCTCCATAGACTGTTCGTTTCGATTTGGGATATCTTCGTAAACCCTTCTCGAAACCTCTTATCCTTATTTACCATTAACCCCCTAGTGATCAATTAGTTCATAACTAATATAATATGAACTCCGCGGATCGATCAGTTTCTAGGATTAACAAATAAGGGAACTGTCTGTCTACTTCCCGCAGGAAGGAATGGATTCCATATCTGTGAAGTCACAGACCACTCACTCATTCTAGAATATAGCCAACGAGAAGTGTTAGACCACATACTTCGAAGTGATCCTTAACTAACACATCAAATTAAACCCTACTTTGGACTAAGCAGCAGACTGTGATCACTCAGGATTGAGATTAATCCATATATGATCATCTTGTAATTCGATAAGACTTCTCGATTACGGAATTATATCGAGAACTCAAATCAAATCGGTCCAGCCCTATATGATTATCACCATATATAAATGCCCCACTAGGTACCCTATTACCGACAGTCCGGATAAGACTGTCACACCTAAAGTGTTTTGGGCGCATTATTAGCAAATTAATCATGAGACCCGTACTCTTGATTAAAAACTCTACGGACTAAGTTAATTTTAAGTATATCTCACAAACTCAATCCTCGTGTGTATAGCCATACACTGAGTCATGTGATTA
This sequence comes from Gentiana dahurica var. dahurica, assembly GCA_024500145.1. Taxonomy (NCBI): domain Eukaryota; kingdom Viridiplantae; phylum Streptophyta; class Magnoliopsida; order Gentianales; family Gentianaceae; genus Gentiana; species Gentiana dahurica. The sequence goes on from CM044898.1 coordinate 45,523,458, forward strand.
CATAATCAATATACTTAGGGTTTTCAGTAGTGTCTTAATATAAGCATATTTGCATATAATAAGATGAATTATTAAATCTGTCTTAAAATAATTAGATAATTGTCTTTTGGGCACTACACCTAACAATCTTCACCTTCGTTAAGGTTGATGTTAAAATTTCCAGGTTGAGACATTATATCGTCGTAATGACTATCAAAATCATCTTGATTGTAAGGTGTGTCGAACTGAGAAATCGAAATTTGATTACCGGTGACAGGGTAATGGAGAATTGCATTATGATAAAAGAGACAAACAAGAGGTAATCCAACCTCTTAGGTAAATTCACTCAAAAGAGGATAAAGTAATACATAATTTGCCCTACCAACAATAGAATTAACCTATTTATAGGCTAAAAGGCCCATTTAGGTAAAAACCCTACGCTTAAAAGGCCCAAAAGACCACTCACTAAACAAAACAATAATAAGGATAAATCTAATTGTGATGTCCCTACATCAGTCCATCCCTCCTCTTCAAAAGCTCATCCACGAGAAAACTCATAGAGATCCATATTGCGGCCTTATAAGCACTATCAAGATCCATTGGTGGGTCAAGCCCATTCACCACATTGTAAAACAATCTCTAGGTCTCCATAAATTGACCATTCTTACACAAAATCTTTACACATGAATCAATTATACGCTCCACCATGATGAACTTCCTTTCCATATTAGCGTTGTTCTCATCTTTCCAACCCTCCAAAGGGATAACTCGTCCCCGCGTTATACAAAAAGTGTAGTCCCAAGGCTCAGTGACAAACATTAATAAAACTTCCTCACATGACTTACAAATAAGTATCCCATGCACAACATCATGATGACCAACCCCACACAATGCATCCGTTTCTTTCATATTTCCCAAACCAGTAGTACAATCCTTTACTTCCTCAAATAAGAAAGTGCATATGCAATCACCAAGCCAAACAACAAGCAGTTTCAAAACAATCGATTGGTCATAAGCAGACTCATCACCATTTCTCACATTATTTCTGTTAGGTGTAATGCCCGAAAGACAATTTTTGTAATTGTTTTATTTAATAAATGAAATGATGTTATTATTCATATTTATTATTATCATATTCACCGATGTGACAATAGTATTTACACTACAGAAAACCCTAAGTATATCGTTTATGTAATCACTTAACTCAGTGTATGGTATATACACGGGAGGATTGAGTTAGTGAAGATGTACTTAAAATACAATTAGCCCGTAGTGAAGTTAATCGAGAGTATCGGGTCTCTCCTTTAACGTGCTACTAATGCGCCCAGAACACAATAGGTGTGATTGTCTTATCCGGACTTTCGGTTAAGAGAACCTAATGGGGCATTTATATATGATAGATATATCATATAGGGCTGGACCGATTTGATTAGAGTTCACGATATAATTCCGTAATCGAGAAGTCTTATCGAATCAATGGATGATCATATTTATGGATATATCTTAATCCTGAGGTGATCACAGTCAACTGCTTGAATCAGTATGAAGTTTGACTTGACGGTTAAGGATTACACTGAGTCTGTGGTCTGAATTACCCCATCTTGGCATTGTACTGGATTGAGTGAGTAGTCTGTGTTATCACAGATACGGAATCCATTCCTTCCATTTATGGAAGTAGATAGACAGTTCCCTTATTTGTTAATCCTAGAAACCGATCGATCGCGCGAGTTCATATTACACCGATTATCACCGGTGAGTTGTATGAATTAATTGATCACTAGGGGTTAATGGTAAATAAGGATAAGAGGTTCTAAAAAGGGTTAACGGTAACTTCCCGATTTAGAATGAACAGTCTATGGAGGATTAATCCATATGTAATGATTATATCAATGGACGCTTATTATTATTATCGTGACGAGATAAATATAATCTGATAATCGGAGGAGTGCAGTCTCGGGATTATGGTGGCATATTCCCGTGATTGATTTATCGAATATAATTATTCTATAATTATTTATTTGATTTATCGGAGCCGCTGATTATTAGTCCATGGTCCCCGACGTGCCTCCTAATATAGCATAGCTATTCTCGGACGTCGAATCCTAATAATATTAATTTAGTTCTTGTTGGACTTTATTAAAACGATATGTGAATTAATTGTTTAGTGGACTATTAAATTAGTTGGACTAAATAATTAAATACACGGAAAAGACATTTTTCGTGGACTCGGCCCGAATTGGTGTGTTGACCATTTTTGACCTAATTGGTCAAAAAGGATGGAAATATGCGTGACCTAATTTTTAGTAAAAAGGTGCGCATATATTTTGTGTGTTATTATTAGGAAATTTGTTTTCCTAAATTGATTAATAAGACATGTGCATAAAATATTTATTGGATAAATATTTATGGAAAGAAATAAAGATAAATATTATCCTAGATTTGTTCTAGAATATTATGGGATTATCTTTTATTTAATGGGATTATTATAATTGATTTTGTATTAATTATAAAATCCTTGGAGGCTAAGTTTTACTCTCCTATATAAAGAGAGTTCTCCCAAGCCAAATAATACACACATATTTCGACTTCACCTCTTAGAGAGGAGAAGAAAATATTTTTTCGGCCAAGGGGAATTAGGGAGAAATCTTGGAGATTTTTCCGGGTAGCATATCGGAAGGGTTCGAGCCGAGGATTTTCTTCCACCGGGAGTTGCTTGGATCACACGTACGGAAGATCGTGGTGCTCTTCACACCAACCTTCATCCTTTGCGGTTCTTCAACTTGAATTTTGAGATTCAAGAGGTATGATCTACATCCCCCTTGTAGAATAGATCTAGTTATTTTATTACGTGTATTATATAGATCTAGATCCTAAAATCGCTTCCGCTGCGGATGATATTACTAACAGTGGTATCAGAGCCATGGGGATCTATATTTATACGTATAAAATATTAGATCTAGGAGTGGTAAAACATGTAGATTCTTTGTCCCAATTTTTTTGGGGGCCGATGCATATGTTTAATTTTTATGCTTATGAATGTCGTGGTTGAAGAGATGGATTGGGGTTGGCACTGTTTACCCGTTAGATCTATTGTAAACTCATATAAACGATAAAAATTCGTCCATATGAGTATAGGAAATTATGTAATTCTTTTTTTATTGCAATTTTAATTTCCAGAAAATAGATCTGTTTAGTAGCTGTTTAGTTATTTCGTGTTTCCCGTCGATCGAACCGTTGAAACGAAGATCCCTCCGGTCAGAATCAAGATTAGAAGATGATGATCAACTCCACAAATTTTGGCATCGATCAGAGTCCGTTTCAATATCCGTTTGATGCTGCGAAGAGGCTGCTGTAACAGAAAAACGCAGGATTCACAGAAACACTATCTGTGACTTCCTCGATTTTCTGGGAGAGTTTGGACCGTTGAAAAGCAAATCCGACCGTTCAGATTGATCAACTTGGAGTTTTGGACGTACCATAAAAATTTTAGGTCGATCGGGATTCATCTCGATTCCCGATCTGCCTCAGGAAGTCATTGATGCAGTGCAGTCAAAGTCAGATTCAGCAGCAAGTTTGGCGGTTTACTAGAGAAAATTGGTAAGTCAAAGCACCAATCCAACCATCCATATTGAAGTTCAAGGAGTGAAGATAAGATCTGGAAAGTTTCGTCCCGATCCGAGTTCGTTTGGTTTCCCGATCATCGAAGAGTTCGAACAGCTGCAGATTTAGTTAGAAAGTAGTAAACCCTAGTTAGGGTTTTGGTTATTTATTTTCTAATAGGTTAGATTCGGGGGTGCCAACGATCCATCTCGGTGTTTAAATTTTCCGCACTTTATTTTTTATGTGTTTGATCATAAAATAGATATAAAATCGGAATTGCCATGACATGCATCATATCATAAATCCACTCCATGCATACATGTAGAATTTTTAATTTTGGTAATTAAAATAGGCATGTATACAAACTCGTGTAATTAGTTGAAATTTAATTAATACGTGGTAATTAATAAATTTAGTAACTAATTAAAGATCCGAGGACGGGTTATGAAATCGTTAAGCTTTTCGGTGTGTGTTCTCGGTGAACCGCCTTAAAGCCCAAACGAGATCACGTTTTCGATTCGTAGTGTCTACGAGATTGAATGATGGTAAAAGAACAATAAATCTTGGATAAAAACGGTTCGCTTATAGGTTGGGTGGTCAACTGAGCTAGGCTCGACCGACTTAACCCTCCTAGTGTGATGTATGCACGGGGGTCCGGCAAGACTAAGCTACACCGGAGAACGGAGGGGTGATTCCTTCTTATCTCAATGGGGCCGTCTTGACCCGACTTCGTCCGACTGTCACATATGTTCCAACGAATAGGACGGGTAGGCTTGCCTACGTTACCGACACCATTCGGAATCCTTGATTTGATGTGCTTTTATGTTAACATCAAAAAGACGTGGTTAGTTAACCCACAACCACTTCCAAATTATTGAGTGGGAGCGGGGGAGGCGACAGCCAACCCCACGGCCTCTACTATAGATACAAGTAAGTGAGAGAAGGGTGACGCCTCGAGGCGCTTTGATTTCGTCCCCCTAAGGATGGTGTTCACCCCTATCAACATTCATGGCTTGGTCTCCGAAAGGATAGGATTTCTGGGTACTCGTCGGGTCACTGACCTATCCTAAGACGGCACACTCGGGGCGTACCTAAGAGGTCCGATATAGTAGGTCACACTCATCATGGGTATTTCTTGATAATATCTAGGCTAAAAAAGGAAGGTAGTCAATGAATAAAGGGATGTTCGATTCTCGTGGGATGTTCGATTCTCACAAGTTATTCATTGATGAGTTTGTCTCGATTTAACCGTCATCTCTTTGACCTACCCTAAGGCGGCACTGAGATGCGAGGTTAAAACCTTGGAATGGTAGAGTAGACTTAATTTTTAGTTTACAATTCCTAAAATTAATATAGTAGTGTTAAACTTGAATTAATTTATGTCATTTTATTTACAGCATTATCCCTTACTAAATTGCTTAAAAAAAAAATTAATTGACTAGTATTGACTTTGCTAAAAAGTGGAAAGTAACTAGGACGTTGAACTAGTTAATCGATAATGCAATTAATTTTCGAAAGAGATATTTTCTCTTAAGCCTTTTAAAAACCAGTGACATATAGGTATGTCACTAGTGTCCTTCCTGTCAAACGGACGACAAACTTAGTTTAAAGGTGACTTTGGACTTTGAAATTCTTCTAGTGAATTTTGAGTATGTAGTAATTACACGAGTAATTTTCTAATTGAAAAATCGGAAAATCATGAAGTATTACTAGTTGGACGATATTTGGAATCGATGAACTAGTGGGAGCTTTATGATTTGTTGTTTTTCTAGAACATTAGAAAAGTGTAAATGACTACATTCGTAACCGTTCTAATTGAAAAACCGGAAAGTCATGAAATGTCGCTAGTTAGACCATATTTGGAATCGATGAACTAGTGGGAGTTTCTATGATTTGTTGTTTTTCTGGAAACAATAGAACTATGTACGAAAGATTTTCTAATCGAAAAAATTGGAAAATCATAAAATAAAGCATTGCTGGTTAGACGGTATTTGGAACCGATAAACTAGTGGGAGCTTTAATGTTATGATTTGTTATTTTTCTAGTATATTAGAAAATCCGAGAAGTCCCGACAAGTAACACTCGAAATAGACATCCCACGGTTCAAGAGTAGTGTCTACTCACACGAACTGCTAGTTCAAGACTGTTTCCATTCACGGAAAGTCAAGAATGGGTGAATATGTCTAAAAGTGTTAGTCACCTAAACTGAGAAAACTTTAAGGCTGAACCGAAAATTAATTAACTGAAAATCATAGGATAAGGAAAGTGATTTTGGATCACCAACCTATGAATCCTTGGTGATTTTCTCGAGCTAAGTTCTTTGGAAGAACAAGGTAGAGTGCATTTAACGATTAAAAGAGTAAACAACGGGCAGTTAATTTTGGCTAGAATAGTGGGAGTGATATAAGGTAATGAATCTCGGATTCAATCCTTGGATATCGCGGGAAAATTATTTTCCGTTCAAGATTCGTTGGAACGAATGGATTTACCTTCTATTCGATAATTTGTTTGTCGTATAGAAAGTGAATATACCATTTGTAGTACGAATCCAAGACTCGGACTTTTGTTTGATAAAGTCAAAACCACTTAGAACTGCTGAAATATGTATATAAAACACATCTTAAGAACTGTTAAAAGCAATTGGTTTCTATATTTAGATAAACGCTTCTTCATATTCCATAGTTAGTGCATAGTCCCTAAAAGACAAGACCTGAAGACTGGCTCAGGGTGATTCCTTTCTCCCAGTCTGGTTATATTGTCTCAAAGGTTCAATGACTAAGTTTCCTTTCAATCGGGAAAGGATAATGGATATAAAGAAGTAACATAGCTTGTTCATGACGACCTTCGGGGTCTGATGAAAGATACGAGCTAGTAGGAGCTTCCGAGTAGTGACTTCTTGTCTGATAACTATTCAAACACTCCGGTAAGTTTATCCAAAATATTTTGAGGTTTCTCTGTTTTCAACAGAGATAGAGTATTCTATACTCAGAAATGGGCCATCACATAGTCCTAGGGACTGATGCTCGGCCTGCCTCATAGTGAAATGTTTTCACTAAGTGAGAAACCGTTAAATTGCCTTATATAGTTTTTTAGATGTGCTACAATACACTGCTTAACTCAATAAAGATATTGGAAGCGAAATATCGGTTTACATTGAAATGTAAGACCGAGAAGTCTACCTAGGATATGCTTTGGAATTTACGGATAAGGTGTGGATTCGGTTCACCCCACTTCCATAAATATAAGCATTTAGCACACGGTGCTTGAAGGTAGGTCTGGAAATTTCGCGAACACGTTCGGTCAGTGACCAATCGTTCTATATCTTGTAGCATTGAGAAAAAGGTGTGTTATCAGATTCTTGAAATCGGGAAGGGACAGTTATACTATTGCATCCTTTCTGATAGAATCCATGTTCAGAAAAACCTTGAACCTTGAAGTACGTTTACTCAAGGTAGTTACTAACTGATTAAAATCAGACCACATCCAACATCGGTTGTTGGTGATAACACTAAATACTACTAAACTAGATCAGAATTTCGATCCACCCAGAATGTAGTGGGAGTATGGTTTATCCATTACCCATTACGGGTTCGGCGGACTTTGTAGTCTGAGGATCGATTGATGACCTATGGCTCTTTTGTGAGCAGTATAGGATTCTGATAATAGAGGCTGGTTTAATAGCCATAACCCTGTGAATGGAGTTCGGTTCTCCAATTCTGTTCATGCTCTTGTAGAACCACCTGAGCGTCTCAGGCCCAGTGGGAGTAATTGGATCTACACGGAAAAGAGTAGAATGAGTTTGGTATTGCATGATTTCGTTCAAAAGCAGAAAATAGGGGTGATTCCCTGAGACTTTCTTGCCAAACAAACGGAGTCTGGATTCATTCGAAACAGAAGGGTATTGACTTATGAACTCATGACAGGATGACTGTCAAGGCTTAAGTCCTTTGTGGATAAAAGGCAAACCTCTCGGTCATTGGAAGTCATATATTTCTACAATATGTGGATTTGACCAGAATATTGATAAGTCTTTTGTAGACTGGATATCAATTTTAGTACAGTAGTGAATATATATTAGTGTTTGTGAAGGATAACACTGTACCAGTTGGAATCAACATGGGTGTGTTATCTGAAGTCAGAATCTGACAATGCCACAATTCTCTACAATAGAGATTTGGACAACATTCTTAAGAGTTTGACTCGGTCGAATTCATTAGAATCAGTCACTGGTTTCCCATCCATCTTATTGGTTAAGATGATGCATCTGTGTATGCAACATTCAACGAGGAAGTTCTACCCTATGCCTCAGGAATGACTCTCTAAATCTTCGGATCAAGAGAAATGGGATAGATTCTCTTTCTAGTAAGAGATGGTCAGGTTATTGAACGTCAATTTTGATCGAATCATAGATTCGGCGGTTAACAAAGCAAGTTTAGTATGTCCTTTAGTATCTTGAAGAGAACGAGGAACAATATGCGGACATATTCATGTGTGAACCTGGATATGTGTGATACACTGATTTTGACTTTACGTCAGATTGAGGATGATCGTTAAGTCGATCTCGGGCTCAGTGTTTACTCAGTACCACATGATTTGATGGACCGGTAACGTTTCGATTCTACGGAACGTCTCGAGCCGACAACCTGACTAATCATTAAGACCCATGACATTTAGATGTAGGTACTCCCCGAGTCACTGACCTATCCTACGACGGCATACTCGAAGTGTATTTTGGAATCTGAAATGGTTATGACATGCTTAGTGGGTACTAAAATACGGGATGAGCCTCCATTGCTTTAGAGCAAGTGGGAGATGTAGTTTGTTGTATTTTAAATAATAGGGTGTGCTCTAAAACAATTAATCACATGCTTTCGTGCAAGTGGGAGATTGTTAGGTGTAATGCCCGAAAGACAATTTTTGTAATTGTTTTATTTAATAAATGAAATGATGTTATTATTCATATTTATTATTATCATATTCACCGATGTGACAATAGTATTTACACTACAGAAAACCCTAAGTATATCGTTTATGCAATCACTTAACTCAGTGTATGGTATATACACGGGAGGATTGAGTTAGTGAAGATGTACTTAAAATACAATTAGCCCGTAGTGAAGTTAATCGAGAGTATCGGGTCTCTCCTTTAACGTGCTACTAATGCGCCCAGAACGCAATAGGTGTGATTGTCTTATCCGGACTTTCGGTTAAGAGAACCTAATGGGGCATTTATATATGATAGATATATCATATAGGGCTGGACCGATTTGATTAGAGTTCACGATATAATTCCGTAATCGAGAAGTCTTATCGAATCAATGGATGATCATATTTATGGATATATCTTAATCCTGAGGTGATCACAGTCAACTGCTTGAATCAGTATGAAGTTTGACTTGACGGTTAAGGATTACACTGAGTCTGTGGTCTGAATTACCCCATCTTGGCATTGTACTGGATTGAGTGAGTAGTCTGTGTTATCACAGATACGGAATCCATTCCTTCCATTTATGGAAGTAGATAGACAGTTCCCTTATTTGTTAATCCTAGAAACTGATCGATCGCGCGAGTTCATATTACACTGATTGATCACCGGTGAGTTGTATGAATTAATTGATCACTAGGGGTTAATGGTAAATAAGGATAAGAGGTTCTAAAAGGGTTAACGGTAACTTCCCGATTTAGAATGAACAGTCTATGGAGGATTAATCCATATGTAATGATTATATCAATGGACGCTTATTATTATTATCGTGACGAGATAAATATAATCTGATAATCGGAGGAGTGCAGTCTCGGGATTATGGTGGCATATTCCCGTGATTGATTTATCGAATATAATTATTCTATAATTATTTATTTGATTTATCGGAGTCGCTGATTATTAGTCCATGGTCCCTGACGTGCCTCCTAATATAGCATAGCTATTCTCGGACGTCGAATCCTAATAATATTAATTTAGTTCTTGTTGGACTTTATTAAAACGATATGTGAATTAATTGTTTAGTGGACTATTAAATTAGTTGGACTAAATAATTAAATACACGGAAAAGACATTTTTCGTGGACTCGGCCCGAATTGGTGTGTTGACCATTTTTGACCTAATTGGTCAAAAAGGATGGAAATATGCGTGACCTAATTTTTAGTAAAAAGGTGCGCATATATTTTGTGTGTTATTATTAGGAAATTTGTTTTCCTAAATTGATTAATAAGACATGTGCATAAAATATTTATTGGATAAATATTTATGGAAAGAAATAAAGATAAATATTATCCTAGATTTGTTCTAGAATATTATGAGATTATCTTTTATTTAATGGGATTATTATAATTGATTTTGTATTAATTATAAAATCCTTGGAGGCTAAGTTTTACTCTCCTATATAAAGAGAGTTCTCCCAAGCCAAATAATACACACATATTTCGACTTCACCTCTTAGAGAGGAGAAGAAAATATTTTTTCGGCCAAGGGGAATTAGGGAGAAATCTTGGAGATTTTTCCGGGTAGCATATCGGAAGGGTTCGAGCCGAGGATTTCCTTCCACCGGGAGTTGCTTGGATCACACGTACGGAAGATCGTGGTGCTCTTCACACCAACCTTCATCCTTTGCGGTTCTTCAACTTGAATTTTGAGATTCAAGAGGTATGATCTACATCCCCCTTGTAGAATAGATCTAGTTATTTTATTACGTGTATTATATAAATCTAGATCCTAAAATCGCTTCCGCTGCGGATGATATTACTAACAATTTCTAGCACTGTCAACCATCAAGATGCAAGGACTTAGTGGTTCCGGAAACAAAGACGATGCTGCTCTTATTAGTAGTTCAATCCTACCCAGACAAAACAACAAGAGCACAACTATATATTGATCATAAAGCAAATAATCTAACAAGAGTTGTGCCGTCAAGTACTTAAGAAAATAGGAATTGACAAGGGTATACACAATATAACCATCATCATCCAATGAAACAAGCGGCACCGGAGAATCATAAGGATCACCATTGTTCATTTCAAAGCATGTCATCTCAGATGGTGTTGGAATGCGTTTATGCCCGAAGCACCATTCCACATAAGCACTGCGTATACGGCCCGGATAATGTGATTGTGTGAAATCATCATTAATAGCAGGGATAAAAATCACTTTAAACAAACAAGATTCAGCAACCTCAATAGTGTTGATCTCTATGACATCAAATCTTGTTTCTTTTAGCATTGCTCTCCACAAAAGTGTTGTAAGTATGTGAAATACCCAACGATCCATTACAACAAAGAAGAAAGTTACCTTTTCAGCATGGTCAACTTTGAGCAAACCTTCCATTAACATATCCCTGCCTTTGACATTCTTTGTATTAGCAATTTGACCCTCACACCTCTGCAATACCTCTTTCTCACAGCACTTTAGGTGCCACAATGATTGCATATTGATAAGTAGGGAGCAATTATATTCATCAATTTCAGACTTCACGCTTGCACCCCCTATGCCAGCTACAATCATATATCCATCCATGTTCTCAACATGTGCAACAAGCAAGACACTAACCACTGCAAATTGTCTTCCTAGCACTTCACTATTTGACACAACATGTGCTTCCCCACTAGCATACTCCTCATTTGAGACAAGATCAGTCAAAGCAACATTTTCCTTCTCTTCATCATTCATCCAATAATTATTCCACCCTCTAATATGCCATATGTTGCAAGCATCACACATCTTACTTGTTTTACAAGTTGTAAGAAACACTCCAAAGAAGAATATAAAACATCCAAAGTTCACACGAAGGACACCAAGCATGTGGGAATAATCAGTTCGGGCATTGAAGTCAGTCTTAGAATACACTCGTATAGACTGAACATCGCTTCCACCGGGATCGAACAAAAACGAGGTAGCCCTAGTTCCATAATGATATAAAATCATACCCTCACCAAGATTTAGACAAGTCGTGCTCGTATAGTCATCGAGAGAGAATTTCAGTACCACAACAACTCTGGTCATCCGTCTCGACTCCTCAGTCCTGATGTTGCTTCCTTCTTCATATGATATCATCGAATTCCGATTATTGGGTACATAAATAGGCTCCCAAAACCTCTTAGTCATAATAAAAGCACCATTGGGAATATGCCTATTATTCATAAAATTCTCTTTGTGCTGCAGCTCCAACTCCACAAATTTGGAATAATATTTTTCTTCCATGTCCCCTGTTTGCACCATATATGTGACCATTTCAGTACCCAAAAGTTCACTCAATGGGCGATCTTCTATCTTTGGTAGTTGGATAATTAAGGCTTCTTCGCCAAGCCCTTCAACTATCTCAGGACCCTTCCCATCTCCAAAGGTGTGTTCAGCTATTCCTCCATCATCATAGCCATCTAAAACTCCAAGATGTTGAGGTCCATTTCCCTGTTGAATGTCACATATCATCGCTTCGGTGTTAGATTGTGGTAATGTCGATCTCTCCGTAGCATCATCGCCGCCCAGTGCATAATTATCTGAATACGTGTCATGGATCTCCAACTCACTTATCCCTGGCTGTTTGCCATTGACTGATTCAAAGGGTGATTCTATCGAATACTTGGCAGGCATCGATTTATCAGCATGCATGTTCTTAATCCCATCAGCTCCTTCCTACTCAGCGTGCTTAATCGTTTTAGCTCCTTCATTATTTTCCTCTGAATATTCATTATCTTTGTTGCTAACTTCAGTCCGGCTAATTTCAGCATTATGACAAAGATCACCAACCATTTCGCACACATTATTCTCTTCAAGGCTGCTGTTTCTGTGAACTCCTAATAGGCCTGTCGTCGAACAGTTGGGAGGTATAGATCCATCAGCCTGTAGGTACTCAATCGTTTCAACTTCTTCCTGCTTGTTCAGTTGATTGGGAAATTTTGTCGAACACTTGGTGTGCTTCACGTTGTCTTCAGTCTCTTGTTTGTAGAAATATGTCAAACGTGAGGTGTGCAAGAATCTCTTGAGCAAAAGCTCCCTCATTCTTGACCATGAAGAGATTAAGTTCTTACCTTTAGAAAAACGATTGTTCTGCAAGTCTTTCCACCATATACGTGCTTCGCCTTTGAGCTTGGAAGCAACCAATTTACATTTCACAGCATCGGGTTGATTCACTGCTTCAAAATAATCCTCGAACATGTCGAACCAATCCAAAAAATCCAGCTTAAGTGAAGACCCATTAAAGGTCGGCAATTTCTCTTCAGTTATTATGCTACTAACTGCATCAAATCTGCTTCCTTGGTGAATTTGTTGTTTGAGTAGAACTTCATTAATATTACCCTTACAGTGTTGTGTTCTTGAGCCCAAACAGTGTTGATTATAAGATCCTTTGTTGAATTCTCTTCTCCGGTGACTGTAACCTTCCATCTCTTCAATCGGAGTTCGAGGCAAATCTTGACCCACCGATTGTCGAGTCTTCTTGAATTCCTTCCGATCTTCCTTCAGCTCCCGACGGGACTTCAGATCTCGATCTACGTCGGAGATCCGGCTAGCTTCTACATCATTGTTTGCCATCAGCGGACCCAAGGAGAGGAGAAACCAAGACTCTTGATACCAAATAATGGAGAATGCATTATGATAAAAGAGACAAACAAGAGGTAATCCAACCTCTTAGGTAAATTCACTCAAAAGAGGATAAAGTAATACATAATCTGCCCTACCAACAATAGACTTAACCTATTTATAGGCTAAAAGGCCCATTTAGGTAAAAACCCTACGCTTAAAAGGCCCAAAAGACCACTCACTAAACAAAACAATAATAAGGATAAATCTAATTGTGATGTCCCTACATCACAGGGTCTGTATAATATTGGGGTCTATAGCTACCAGCAAGATCATCCGATTCCGGCACAACCGTGTCATCACGGAAAGTAACATTTTGATTGCCTTACGTTGATGCACCTCTTCTTGACATTGTACAAAATCTAAATTAAATATAACGGTTATAAAAAAAATTAAATTAACTAACCAATTTTACTTTTAACTAAAACCGAATTGAAGTAACGATTAAATCAAAACAACTTCAAATTTCGGTCTAGTAATGTAAATTTGATTATAAAATTGAATTTTTTTTACACGTGCAAAAAAATTAGTTGAATAAAATACAAAACCAAATTTACTTATAACTAAAACCGTATTGAAGTAACGATTATATCAGAACAACTTCAAAAATCGGTATCGTAAAGTAAATTTGATTGTTGTTTTTAACAACTGAACAAACTTGATAATCAAAGAAATGAGTAGAAGATGTAAGAATTGAGAGAAGATTGGTGTATGATTTTTGAAATGGAATGGGGTAGTATTTATAGGAATTTTTTTGAGGTGTTTGGGAGAAAAATAAAAAAAAAAAAAAAAATAGCCGTTGCAAATTATAGCCGTTGGGCTGGTTCCGGTTCCGGCCGGTCCGGTTCCAACGGGCGGTTCTGGTCCGGTTTCGGTTCCAAATATCCCCAACCGGCCAACCGGCGGTTCCACAAACCGGCGGTTGACCAAACTGCCGGTTCACAAACCGTGGGTTCCGGTTCCAACCGGCGGTCACGGTTTGTTTTGGCCAGGTCTACTCCTGCCAACAACTTCGACAAAAGGGTACTTTTTTCATCATCTTGCTAAATTAATGGAACTCAAGTTAGTTAAAAAAAAAAAACGTCTTGCACTCCACATTCCCACATCATTCATCGCAATTTTTTTTTGCATCCATGATTTCCAACACCCGTGCACGTTCTCCCACAAATGGCAAAATGGATCCCTTCAACCTCATTACGTTCAGTTCTAATCTGATATTGTAGAAAATCTGGGTCTAAACCCATATAAGATGATGGGCATCATTCCAAAACCTAGGTTATGAAATGTAGGAAGTCCAACTATTAGTATGGTGGGTGAAACAAAGTACCCAATTGTGGACACTTTAACAGAAACCCTAATGCTCATCCAATTTTATAACATAGACTTCGCGAGACAAAGAATTCTGAGATGACGAATTTTGAGGTTCAGATATGTTGGATTTTCAGCCTAGCATGACGACTATCGAAGCTATCTGAAATACGCCATCAATAATCAGACATAAAGGGAATATGATGGCAACAGTTTACAAAAGATGATGGGTCATTAGTTGTGATTGAACCTCCCGCTAGCAAAAACAACTGATTTTAGAAGCAATGTTCACTGTAACAGACTTAAATCCCTGGTCATACTATCCAATGTAACCCTTCAAAAGAACTATCAAATGTAGGAAAAATTAGCTTAGATTTTGATACATGGTGATCAACAATTTACAAGACTATATATCAAAGAATTCATTCGTAGTTGTTAAATTACCAGCCATATATTTGCTGCATTTTTCAGTTTTAGTCAAAACATCTTTATACACTACTTTGTGGTTATCAGGGCCAGCCCTGGCATATATTGAGGTTAATGCCAAGTCCTCGAATTTGGCCTTTTAGTTGAAGTTGTTTTTTTTTAAAAACATATTTATCGCATTTTTTTAACATCCGTAAATACAAAATTCAATTTATTGATAGTATCAAAACATACCTACAAAGTAGTCTTTTGAGCCAAGTAAATTTTTTTATTGAGACACTTTGTTAGTTATTTTTTTCATAAATATTTTTGTAATCTCTTGCATATGAGTTGCCGAACGAAATAATGTTAACGCAACGAAACGGGGTCGAGGGAGCAGCGCCAACTCGTGGGGGTTCGGGGGCAACGCCCCCGAAACCTAAACCAATACGAAATTTATTTTTTCTTTTAGCGAAACATGTACCGTTGGGCCCTCCGGCACCGTTGGGCTTAAGACCGCGGTCTCTCTGGCTTCACTATAGGGCCGGCCCTGGTGGATATCATCAAGTTGAGATTACGTGCGCATGAGTACATTTGTTTCAACCTTAAAATTTTAATTTCCCAAACACATATCGAGATTGTTTTTCAATCAATTTACCACAAACTCTCCCTCTCCAGCCGGAATATCGGGATTGTTAGTTGAACCGATCAGCAATAGTTCAGTCAACTGAAATTCCGGGATCGCTTTCTTATTCATTTTGTGAATTTTTGTTTTCCGTTATCTGACAGATGAATGCGATTTTTATTTATTTATTTGCAGAGCAAGTCATTCAGCCATTTCAATGTTTTTTTCTTAGACACTTTATTTGAAAACGGCCTTTATTGAAGAATTGAAGAGTGACGATCACAGAGTTCAGAGGAAGGACTTTGCTGTCCAAGAGGGAGTATACATAAAAGACTAGGAAACAACTTCCTACCTCCAATTGTAGCATCCCTTTGCATAAAAAATAATTGCACTGCATTTTCCGTTTGTTCTTACGTAATCTTTTCAAAATATTGATTATCATTTGGATTCATTCTTTCTCACTTTGAATTGAAATGAACGTCAAACATTATTGTTTTTATGTTGTCAATGTTTATTGCATTTGAAGTATATTAAAAATCAATCCTTCATGTTAAGATCAATTGATTGCCGTTGTACTAAACCAATTGGTGTTAATAAATGTGCTACTTTATTTCCTTATCATTTAACAGTGTGGGCAATTTGTCCCCTCAAGTGTTGAATGGTAAGCGCTTGATCCTTAACGATTCATCTGGTGGATTCAAATAAACTATCCCTTTCAACCTCTGAATATCGTTACTATGCATGGCTAAAAATTTCCTCATCAGCAAAGGGCATTGAATGTACAAAGAATTTACCTTTGACATTGTTCTTCCTTCCTGTTTCAAATGCTAAAATATATCCGGCCCAAGCTTAGAGGATTTCTTGGGATTTTCACAATTTCACCACGAGCAGATTTACCTGAGTTCTTCTCCCAGACGCAACCCATGTTTCCAAATGCTGCTCTGAAGTGCAATTTGTGTGTTTATATAGATACTATAGCTTTGCTCTGTTTATATAGCTCTGCTCGAAATCCATGTATATGATTTCTGTTTCTTTTTTTCTTTTTTTTTCCTTCAAATAAACACAAGGTATTGTATCTTTTAAAGCCATTCCACCATGATTAGCACGTTAACAAGATAAATTTCTTCATGTCTTTTACAAATACGACACAAGTGATAATCAACCTTTTGAAAACTCAGCTCAAGCATTAAAAGGAATCTTTTATTCGCATCACACCGTGTATATTGATGCATCACACCTATCACACAGAATCAACCTTTTTAAAACTCAGCCCAAGCATTAAAAGAAAACCGATTTTTTTCACAATACCACCTACGGACGGAAAGTCGGTTATATCAATCAATATGTCGTTTACAATAATAACGGATATAAAAGTGCATTATGTCATTTATTGTGACCACGAATTAACATTATTTGTCTAATGCTACAATCGCAACCAATCTAACCAAATGAATTGAATGTCACAACCTAAGGTGATAGTGGGAACTCTGATGATGTAAAATCTATTTAGAGACGAGTGTCTTTGCCACATCATGAGATATTCTACTGACGTGTCGTATCATAGTGGCTGTGACTGTTATAACATGATAGAGAATCCAGATGCAAGATAGACAAGTAACAGATGCAATCTAACGATAATAATCAACAAAAATAACATAAACAAGAAGAACACAAGATTTAATGTGGTTTCCGGCGTTTGCCGACTACTCCACAGACAGAAAAGAGATATTTTATTATGCACTGAATTTCAGACGGATTACACACACTTTACAATGATCAATACAGTTGGTATTTATAGACACAAATCCCTAAACCCTAACCGCCAAACACACACTTTACAATGATCAATACAATTGGTATTTATAGACACAAATCCCTAAACCCTAACCGCCAAAGGATCTTTGTTGGATTGCCTTAAATGCCCATATGTTGGGTCCCTCTGCTGACCCAACTTAGTTGATCATTGCACAGATGTAGAACTCGGCTGCATCCAAAACCTCAGCAGACCCTCAGCAGGCTGCTGACACCAGAAGAACCTCAGCAGACTTTAATTTCCAGCAGACTTTCACAGACTTGGATACACTTCTCGACTGACCATCACTCAGCTGACTATCAGATTAGTTCTACGAGATGTAGAGTTTAATTAATCACTTTGTTGACAGTGACAGTATCATTGCTTTTTTTTTTTCCCTTTCTAATTAACAAGTGCTCAAAAGCTCTTCTAAGTACTCATTTCCTAAATCCTCAAACACCACCAAGTCTTCTACTTTTTTATCCTTTGCTCTACGCACTCTCCTACTCAAATTTCTCCTTCTCATGGAGTGTTTTCTCTTCAATGCAATCAAAGGTGAGCATCCAACTTCAACCAAAACCTCAACCCTCAATTCGAAGAGCGATTTACGGACTTTTTCCACCGGAAAATTAAGAGTAGCTGATGAACCTCTCATAGCAAAAGCAGCTTGATCATAGGCTAATGCAGCTTCTTCTGCACAATCAAATGTGCCTAACCAAACCCTTATCCCATTCCTTGTTGAATCCCTTATTTCTGCTGCAAATTTCCCCCATGGCCGGCTTCTTACGCCTCTATACGCCTTTTTAACCGCAGGTTTTTCTTCTTTTTTCGGGTTAATCACTTCATCTTCCTTGATTTGACCCAAGAAATTGGATTGATCAGATGTTTCTTGAGCAGCAAGCATACCACAGAGAAGCATCTCTTGTGAGTCATTTTCATCAAACGGAAGCCAATCATGGCAAGTATTATCTTGGCTATTTTCCCATAAAGAATAAACAGATTCAAATGATAAAGAGGAGATAACATAGGAATCCATTTAGAATTTGAATATTGTATACTAACATAGACTTTCAAGATTTTGTTGTTGTGGTCCAATTTATGTTGAATATTTTTGAATGCAAGACCTGGTTAATATATACCAAGGGGAGAGGCTTAGATTTTGCAATAAAATAATTGAGGATAAAGCTTGGATTGAGACATATTTGGAGAAATATAATGGATTATATATATAGAAATTTTGTTCCAAGGAGGATGGATTTGCTTTATGATAATTTGTTTAATTTTTTGCGAATGAAGCACTAAAGAAAAAGAAAAGTCATAAAACCACACGTGGTTCAAAGGAACAAAACAATTGTTTTTTTTTTTCTTTTTCTTTAAAGGAACATAACAATTGTTGATTGTCATATTACAGCCTAGGGTATTACAGGTATAATACCTGACATATATAAATTTGATAACTTTTGGTTAACCATGTCAACCTAACAGAGTAACTTCGATTAACCATTTATCCGGTCGTGGGCGTTGGATTTTATTAATTAAAATGAATTTATTCTGATTCAAATAGCATTATTGGGCCTAATTAAGAGTTCTAAACTTAATATGAGTTCTGAAAATATGTCGTGCTATTTATTGTGAGAATAGCATTTCTTTAATGAATTATGTAAATATGTGTTTTGTTACTTGTTGTGATTATATTACTGTTAAAATAACATTTCCACTATGAATTTATGCAAATATGCTTTGAGTTGCATATGCACGTTTCTTCAAGAATAGTTACTGCATTATACCATATGAGGGGTGAGATGTATATTTGCTCACTCTCACATCGTAGGGATGTGTATAGATTATTTAAATATATATACATCATCCTTCAATTTGATATAATTCACAAATAATCAATGTACCGTATTTTTTCTGCCCTACAATTGCGGATGCCCAATTTAAATTCCATGAATCGTACGTATGCTTGTAACAATACGGACATAATTTTCTCAATTCTAATTGAATAGGTGTATTGTGGTGGTTCTTTTGAGTATATCATAACATGTTTAGTTGAATAAAGCTTCTGGATCTTCTTAGTGACATAATCAAGAGAAGACATGCACCCGCAGTCACAAGAAGACAACTTCTAATTAAAAAACACAACCTTCAAAAAAAAAAAAAAAAATTAAAAAACAAAATTGACAGGTTAATTAATCACACAATTCAGCAAAGTCTATTAGCAAAAGTTATATCAACTAGCTGGTTATTTTCTACGTTAGGCAAGCTAGGATGTTACAGATTCATGGTACTTGGTCTTTAATTTACAGTAAACCTTAATTTTACCACGTTCATATCCCTTTTTATTCTTTTTAATCTCTTTTGTAATGATCATCACATGGACGGAGCCAGGATTTTGTATTCGGGTGGGATGAATTTATTTATAGTGTTGTTTAATTAAGAGTTTTTCTTAGACGGTTTAAATTTAACAATAAAAGTCACTAAATATTAATATTTCTACTTGAGTGGGATAAAATTATTTACAATGTTATTTTACAATGTAATTTTTTTCTTAAAGTTCATAAAATAACAACAAAAATTCATTCGATACTTAATATAAGTATTCACATGAATGCTTTAATAAAATTAAGTTGTGCTGAGTAAAATATAATGAGTTGCTTTAATAAAATTAAATTGTGCCGAGTAAAATATAATGGTGGGATAGACTGGATAAACCATTATATGTGTGTGTTATTGGCATCGAACACTACGATTACACAAAATTTAGCAGTCATGTGTGGCATAATTAGCAATTTTACCGTGTCAATAGAACCTATAAAAAATTAACATGACCCTATATAAATAAAAGGAGAGTGGGCTGGGTGGGCTTAGCCACCCACAGCCCATTACACAGCTCCGTCGACATGGGTTTATTTAATTTGATGTCACTTTCCCTTGAGTTATTTTAAAAAATATAGGCTAGCTAGCTAAGCAATAAGGAATTATTGGAGTTTCAATATTTCTTAGGTAATTATATTAGAGATAATGAAACAAATTGAGTCAATAGTTTTCTTTAGATAATGTTGTTCGAATTTGAATTATGATAAAGTTGTTAGGATAGATTAATTGATACAAATAGAGTCATGTTTGAATATATCTATATCATCAATTAGTCTATAAATATTGTATTCATATTCTTTATTATTATCAATGAAATGAAATCTATTCTTATTTCTCTGTTATGGTATCAGAGCCAATCGACGAACGTCATTTTTCAGATCGTAAAGAAAATTCGTTTAGATGGGGTTCGTTACCATAATCTAAACAAACCCTTACCCCGCATCTTTTAGTTTTATTATTAATTTGTTTTTGTTTCACTTATTTTAAACTAAGATGCAGTGAACGGATGCTTCAAGCTAAGATGAGTTCAAGTTGTCATGAAGTCGTAATCTCAACAGGACAAATATTTTTATCAAGGGCGACTTAAGCCACAAACACAGAGTCAAGCACACTTCACCTTTCACTTACGAAGATGGATGATGAAGAGGAAAAGATTCATTTTCAAGCTATCAACATTTTTTGTATTATTTTCACTGATTTCTTGTATTTTGGGGCTTTAGTTTTTTAGAACATAGGTTACTGTAATCATTCCTATTATGACGGATTTTTCCATACTGAGTTTGCCGCTAGTAGATTTTAAGAAATCAGGACTATCTTCTAACATGTTACTGATATATATGACATGTTTAGAACTTTTATTTCACTTTTAATAAAATAAATATTGTTCCGAAAAAAATATTTTAAAAAAAATCTCTTCTTGATCTCATCATCCATGAACTCCTTTCCTCTTTTTTCCATGCGTTTGACGAAGATCTGAGAATTGTATGTTGATTGTGTAAGTTAAACAACAGATTCAGAGTACCTTAATAGCGGAAGAAATCATCAGGATCGTTTCCTATATCCATTAATTGTTGTAGCAGCCTTGATGAGGATTCTGATATCTCTCTCCTTGCCTAGAACCGTGATGTGTTGGTTTCTTTTTGTATGCTTTATGATGGAGTAAAGCATTGCTTTTATAGGCGGAGAGAGGGCCGAAATCCGAATGACCTAGGGTTTAGCTTTATTCTCGGCCGTCCATCAAAGCCAAGTTTTAATCGGATTAAAACTCCTTTTAAATAACCAATAAATAATAAATAGCATATTTCCTAGGGAAAACGAATTTCCTATAAGACCACTATTACGGGGAAGAAAATTAATCGGGCTCAATAAAAGCCACGACATAATTTTCTTACATTCTCCCACTTGGTCGATAGGAATATTCATTAATGTTTTCCTTTTAAGGATCATTAGGCGCGTGTTATATGCTAAACATTTCATATAGTCGGTTAGCGTAAGTGTCATCATTAATCTAGCTGTCAATGAGAGTCATAGCGGTTACACATCATTCTGCAACATTCTCCCTTCTATGTACCACAACATTGACAACCGTTTTAACTAGACCATTAGCGGAGATTACATAAACGGTCCTGAAGATGTTTAAATCGTCACGGGTGTCCTTGCGGTGTATGGACGGTGGATATCTGGCTGTATTTTTGGTGTGGTGTTACTCCGGCGGGTGGTGTCTCGGAGGAATGAGAGTGGACAGAGCTTTTGCTTGCAAGTATAGTGTGTATTCCATATATCTCATGTATATCCCTCTAGTTTACAATGACCACCCCTTTTATAGAGGTGGGTAACTTAGGGAATAAGTGACCTTATTAGATATTTTACTAATAGCTAGGCTTAACTTAGATACTAAGCAAGATGAAATATCTAAGATACAAGTGGGGAAAAGATCTGGATCAATCGGCGGCCATCTCTATGAGGTCGCAAGGAGCAAGCCTTTTCCGGCCTCGCCCCCTTGGCGACCCTTCTTGACTTGCCTGGATGAGTTTCACAGGATCTGTTGCACTTGCCTGGGACCGCAAATGCTTTGGTCGCGGCGAGGTGAGACAAAGGGGCCGCCCCTCTTGCGATCTCTCTTGTCATGCCGGAGGGTGGCCACAGTGGGTTGTCTCTTACTGTTGAGGTGGTGGAATCATTCATACCCATCAATGGCCCCCTACTCCGTGCTTTAATGATATTCCCGGAGGATATAAAGGATGGAGTAATTATCAACACTTTTTATGACCTTGTCGTCTGATGCGACTTGTTCTCTAAGGGCCGTGCTTTCAAAGCAAGCGACCTCGAAGCAACTCTGGGTCTGTTTCTGCGACCTTGTCGTCTAATGCGACTTGTTCTCTAAGGGTCGTGCTTTCAAAGCAAGCGACCTCGAAGCAACTCTGGGTCGGTTTTTGCGACCTTGTCGTCTGATGCGACTTGTTCTCTAAGGGCCGTGCTTTCAAAGCAAGCGACCTCGAAGCAACTCTGGGTCTGTTTCTGCGACCTTGTCGTCTAATGCAACTTGTTCTCTAAGGGCCGTGCTTTCAAAGCAAGCGACCTCAAAGCAACTCTGGGTCGGTTTTTGCGACCTTGTCGTCTGATGCGACTTGTTCTCTAAGGGCCGTGCTTTCAAAGCAAGCGACCTCGAAGCAACTCTGGGTCTGTTTCTGCGACCTTGTCGTCTAATGCGACTTGTTCTCTAAGGGCCGTGCTTTCAAAGCAAGCGACCTCGAAGCAACTCTGGGTCTGTTTTTTGCGGGGCGAGACCGTCAATCGTGGCTGACGTCAGTCCTACAGGTATCATTCTGCTGAGTAATGCGGCCGCCTTTGCAACTGCCTAGGCAGTTGCACGTGAGGATTGATGGGACGCCTCTTCGAATTTCGAAACTGATAACTGCCGCCCCAATCTGAACCGTTGGATGAAGGGTTCCCAACCGTTCGATCGTGGCCCCCTTGCCTATATAAGGTTTTCACCCCTCAACCTCCTCACACTTTTAGCGTTCCTTATTTTCTCCGTTGTTGTTTTAGAATTCTCAAGTTTTTTGGCAGAGTTTTGAAGGTTCAACGGCGTTCCTGCGGTGGTTCTAGGATTTCACGGCGGTTCTTTTGAAGATTCCGGCCACCTCATTGAGTATTTCCCAGTTTTTACGCGGTTTTCCCATCTTTCTCAGTAAATCAGGTTAGAAATCCTTTCTGTTAACTCGTTTATTCATCCATCCCTGCCTTGTTTTTTCATACATATCAATTTTGTCATTCTTTTTGCTACGGAGATGCAACATTGCCTTGTTTCCGATTAATAACGGGGGTTTTTCCTGGGGAGAGATTATAGCTTTCCTGGGAAAATTGGGGCTTCGCCCGCTCCCCTGCTGTCCTCTGTAATTTTATTTGCGATCTCTCTTGCAAAAACGGAGGAGGCGGTATTGAAGTGGGTGCGATCACCTTCCTGGGTTAATTTATTATTATACCAGGTCTGAAAGCTCCACCTTTTTCCTCCCTTGTTTTTGCAGGATGTCGGGGAATGATCATTCTGGCGATGATTCTGCGGAGAGGGAGATTTACGATTATGCTGAGGATGGCCCCATATTATCTGCGGCCTCCGTTGGCGATCTACTGGATGAGGTTGAAGTGGAAAGTGCTCGCGCAGATATTGGCGAGGTTGAAATGGATGCCGACCCTTTTGAGTTGGAGGCCTTCGTCACTGCTAGAAATCCGCCGCGTAGAGTGAGCCTTAAGGAGAAGGCGCGGGCTCAAAAGTCTCCAACTGTTCATGGGGCTGAAAAGATCGCGTCCCCGGCCGAAGGACAAACTGCGGTCCCGAGTACTAGCGGCGCTCCCGACCACGACGAAGCTTATGTTCAGGACGCCGCAGTTCATGAGTTAATGGGGTCCAGTGAGGATGAAAATGCCGATTTGCCTCGGAAGGATATCTGGAGGCCTACAAAGAGGCAGAAGAAAAGGAAAACTGCGAGCCAAACCATGACAGTTGGTGAGGCCGCCGCGGCCGACACCCAGCCGAAGAGCTCTCGTCCTAACAATCCTGAAGCTATGCGAGAGTTTGCGATCATGGCGGCGTATGAGAAGGACGTTGATAAGAAATGGTCCCGACTGTGCAAGAGCAACGATCTCAACAGGACCATTAATAGCATATTCGGAATCGTCACCAGTGTGTATCGGTTTTCTTTTTTCGATTATAAGAAAGAGTCCGATAAATTTAAACCCGGGGACCATAAGGATTACGTAAGTGCGCGTCGCTCCGAGGACACCCTTATCCTCCACTTCCATCATTTGTGTGCGGGTCTGAGACCGCCTTTCGATCCTTTCTTTGTGAAGATCTGCAAGGAGTTGGAGGCGCTTCCCTCTGATTTTGCCGTCGGGGCTATTATCCAGTTGATGGCCTTCACCGTTATGTGCCGGATTCTGAAGATCGAGCCGACGTTAACTTTACTGGGGCAATTTTATTCCTTCTGTGGGACATCTATTCCCGGACAAGTCTCCCTGAGGGCGAAGACTCCCCGCCTACTATTCCCGCTTCTCAATAAGTTTCATAAGTGGGGGCAGCGGGTACTGAAAGTCGAGTCGAAGGTAGGTTGGCCTTTTCCTAGGGCAGCAGTCCGCGGAGGCAAATCCACGCTTTTAATCCTTGACCCCCCTGTGAGTGAGCGGCGCTACGTAAAGGGGCTGATGACGTTAATTCAGTCGGACGGGGCGGCGCCCTCTCGGAGAAATGTTTCTTGGGTTGAACTTCTTGATCTGGCCGAGCCTTTTGTGTGTATGGCGGGCCTAGTGGGCAGGGGGAATGCCGCGCCCTTGGCACGAATGGGTCCTGAGAGCTGCGATCCGGACTGGATTGGGGGTTGTCATATCAACAAATGTTTCCCCTCTGAGTGTTCGGAATGTGGGGGCGATCCTATACTTAGGCCGCTTTGTAACTTTCTTTGTCCACTTGTATTTATTTGTAAATGCTCATTTTGTTTTCCTGGGTTCTAAACCGCTTTCTTTTTGTAGGTATGGATCCAAATGCTCGCAGGGCTCGCCGAAACAAGCTTAATGCGGAGGCAGACAAGGCGGCCAATGCTCGACAGGAGGCTTTGAAGAAAGCTCTAGGGATGGTGCCCCGAACTGTAGACGCCTCGATTGTCGAAGAGACACATAACCCGGAAGCTGCGACCTCTTCTGCCCTTGTTGCGACTTCCTCTGCCCTTGTTACGAGCCCAGGTCAGGCTGGGGCCTCAACAAAGACTCATCCCCCTACTAAAGAGTCGCACGGAATGAAGCGACCCCAACCAGAGAAGGCGAAGGATGATCGCCCACCCAAACGGTCCGCTCCCAGTCCGGCGCATCTTGAAGAGGTTGAAACTCCGGTGGAGAAGAGCGCACCCGCTGAGACGCTGCCACAAAAAACTTTGCCTCGAGGTTATTCTGGGAAAGAGGCCCTATGGTTGGATCCGAGCTTTACCCAGGATCTTGACCTATCCAAAGCTCGCCGGGTTGGTGAAGCAATTGCTGATGTGATTCCTCTTGGGCCGATCCCTTTCGGCTATCCCGATCATGTTCAAGTGGAGATTGGCCGGGGCATATTAGCCCGCTTTGCGGCTCAAGACAACTCTCCGCCTCAAGATGAGATTGCTGAAATCAGAGATTTGAGCGGCCAGTTTGGGATTGCAGCTTCTCTGGTAAGACCATTTTTTTTTTTTTTTTTTTTTGCTAACCGTCCCTTGCTTTCCCCAGCTCGGCGCTCGCTTGAATAGGGTGCTCGAGGCCGCCGAGAGGCGCGAGGCAGAGGTGAGGAAAGTGACGGCGCAGCTGGGAGCGACTGATAAGGCGAGGGTTACTGCCGAAAAGAAAGCTAAGCATGCGGCTGGAGAGATGGAGAAGATGAAAGCAATCATGGAGGAGCACGCTAAATTGGATGCTGAGATCAATGAGAAGGTTGCATCTTTGACAAAGGATTATGCGGGGGCGCAGGAGGAGATCGCCACGTTGAGGGTTAAGCTTGCTGAGGCGGAGACGGCCGCCAAAGAGGCTGCTGAGAAAGCTATTGAGGAAGCTGCGAAGAAAACGGCTGAGGCTGTCGAGGAGGCCAAGTCTGGGGCCGTCGCCGCCTACAAGAATTCGGATGACTTCTTCGACCTTATGGAGCATAGCTTTGACCAGGGCTTTAGTCACCTAGCTCGCTGTATCTGGGCTGATCGAGGCAGGGAGCACATTACTCTGGAAGATATGCTGCGGTGGGTGAACATGCACCAAGGTCATCCCGATTTAGTGGTCTTTCACCCGGAGATCCCTTATGCCGGTGAGCTTATTACCTCGATTCAGACAGAACAGCTTAGTCGTGGCGAGCCTGTTTGGGATCCTGCTCCTGTTAATCCTGTAAACTTTGAGACGTTGAAGAAGCCGCAGCCCTCTGAGCAAGGCGACGAGTTTATCAGCACCCCGCCTACCCCTCATGCTCTCTAGATTTCTTGGCTTTTTCCGCGAGCCTCTTGAAAATTTGATTTGTAATGTTGACTATTTATTTTGTGATTTGACTGAATCTTGAGTTGTAATATCTTAACAATTTACTTTCCGCATTTTTCAATTTACAACACTTGATTTTTCCTGTCCCTGATTCAATCTGGCGGCCTTTCGCGAGGCTGTGACAGGTCATTTTATTTTCTGTGTGCTGTCCTCTTGATTCGTGCGAGGTTGTTCAATAATTTGGCGGCGTCAAGCAGTCATGAAACGTCGACGTCTCATTCTAACCATAGTCGCTATGCGACGCTAATTTTTCAAAGTTTCAGCGGCCCTATTGAGAGCAGTGCTTTGCCAGAAAACAGTGCCTCTCAGAGCAGCCTTTGACTGTCATTAAAGCAGAGTTATGACCCCTAATGACTAGGCGTCAGTTGTAACTGTAGCCATAAATTTCGGTCTCTTCATGGTCTGGCGCTCCTGTTGCCTTGGTTTTCGGGGCAGTTTGCATATCTGGCCCTAGGATCCAGTTAATCCCAACCGTTGATTTTGTCCCTTTTCTGGTATAAAAGGGGGTTACTTTGGGACTCACTCTTGCCTCATACTGAATTTGCTTTCTTTCCTCCTCAATCGTTCATTATCCTCTTTACCGTTTATCCCCTGACTCTATGTCTCATCCAGGGGAAAGCAGCCAGGTTCGGATATGGAAAGCTCGTCCTATCCGGGATGTTTCTCCCTTTTTCACCACTGCCTCCCCCGTAGCCAAGGATTATCTCTGGGATTATTTTAAGTGGCGTGATACTATGAGGGAGAGGGGCTTAAATGAACAACGAATTGAAGATGGCTCCATGCTGCGCGTTCGGCTTTCTGGCTGGTGGGAATTTATTGCTAAGCCTCGGGCAGCGGATAATGTTACCATGATACGGGAGTTTTATTCCGTGTTGTCTGAGGTAGCCTCTGGCGGGTCAGTGAGTAGTATTTCTCTTCGGGGTGTCCCCGTTATCTTTACTCCGGAGAGAATTAACCAAGTTTTTAACATTCCCGCTATAAATCCCTCTTCCCATTATGAGATCGCCTGGGATCTTGCAGATGAGGAAAATAGGCAGATTCGTCTAGGTATTGCAATGTGCGAGCTGTTCCCCGAGAATCAGCGGGTTTGGTCTTTGGGAGTGACTGCGTCCGACCTCTCTCGCAGCGACCGCGAGTGGAAGAAGTTTATAAATTCCCGCGCTCTTATCTTTGCCGACACTGATGTCGTTAGTGAGAGCGAAGCGCTGCTTCTGCACGCCATTCGCGACCATCGAGTGGATATAGACTGGGGAGTGTTGATCCATCGCGAGGCACTAAGATATGCGTGCTCGGTGAGTCAAGATCGCCGAGGTACTGGTCGCCGCATGCCTTTCGCGTCGCTGATAACCAAATTATGCAGTGGCGCCAGGGTTCCCTTCCATACTCTCGACCGATATGTTTGAAAAACTTATCCGGTGGAGCCCTTTGCAAGCGTGGTGTCGTTTTTGGACCTCCACACATGTGATCGGAGGAAGATAACCATTCTGCAGTTGATGGAAGTTTATCCAGGCTTGATCGACCTTTGCAAGCGTGGTGTCGTTTTTGGACCTCCACACATGTGATCGGAGGAAGATAACCATTCTGCAGTTGATGGAAGTTTGTCCAGGCTTGATCGATATGTTTGAAAAAACTTCTCATCGTCATTTTTTTTTTTTTTTGACGATGACGAAAAGACAAGAATGTAAATACAATTTGGAAGAACAGCTTTATTTGAATTGGCTTGTTACATATATTATTTTTTCAGATTGTCGGCATGCCATGGCCTATTATACTCGCGGCCCTCCTTGTCACTTAGCATGTACGTCCCTTTTTTGATAACTCGCGAAATCCGTAGGGGGCCCTCCCAGTTTTCCGATAGCTTTCCTTTTTTCGCTTCGTGGCCCGTGGCTTGTCTTTTTTGTAGAACGTAATCCCCGACGGCGAAGTGATGATTGCGAATACGTTTGTCGTGATGACGCTTTGCCGCCTGTTTATAATTGACTAGACGACTGTATGCCTGGATGCGCCGTTCCTCTACTAGATCAAGCTCGAGTTTACGCGCCGCTGTATTGTTGAACTCGCTGTAAAAAACGACCCTAGGGCTTGGTAAGGCCATTTCCACAGGCGCCATAGCCTCAGATCCATATGTTAAAGCAAAAGGAGTTTCCCTCATTGTGATTTTTCGCGACGTCCTGAGTGCCCATAGAGCCGCTGGAAGGTGATCCGCCAATGGCCCGCTTTCTCACCCAGGCTCTTCTTTAACACACTTAGGACCTGTTTGTTGGCATTTTCGGCTTGCCCATTTCCTTGCGGGTAGCACACGGATGATTGCCAATGTTTAACATTGTTCTCTTCACAAAATCTGTCGAATTCGTCTCTGAATTGAGGTCCGTGATCGGAAACCATCACTCTCGAACACCAAATCTTGTCCATATTTGATCGAGCAAAAAGTATGTTATGTCCCTGGTATTGGTTTTTACCAAGGCCTTAGCCTCGACCCATTTAGTAAAATAATCCACCGCGACGACCACGTATTCGCAACCTGAGCGACCCTTCTTCAAAGGTCCGATGAGGTCGATCGCCCACATGTCGAAAGGCCAGGCAGCTACCACTATGCTTTGTTCGACTGAGGGTAGCCTGGGGATATTTGCGAACCTCTGGCAAGTATCACATGCTTGGGTATGAGATTTGGCGTCTTCGCTAATTTCGCCAATAATATCCGGCTAGAAGTACCTTCTGTGCTAGTGTTCGATTGGAGGGATGGCCGCCGCACATTCCTCATGTAGTTCTGTTAGAATTCCCGTTACCTCCTCAGTCGCACGCACCGCAGAAGGGGTTTCGAGAATGAATGACGGTAAAGCACATCGTCCATAATCATATATCTTGCGGCCCTTTTTACTAAGGCCTTAGCTTTGCAAGGATCGCTGGGAAGCTCCCCTAACTCAATATAAGACTTCATGATGTCGACCCAACAAGTGTTACTGGGTTGGAAATCCATGATCTCGACTTGGGAGATGGCGGGCTCCGATAGGTGTTCGACCATGACGCTGGGATCGCACGACGCGTCTTCGCTGGTTAATTTGGATAAGTAGTCTGCCCTATGATTGTCCTCTCGAGGGATGTTTTTGAATTGACAATATGCGAAGTTGCTTTCGAGTCTTTTGACGAGGTTAATATACCTCTGTAAAATTTCGCAATGAATGCCAAAGGACCCATTGATTTGATTCACCACCAACTGTGAGTCGCAAAATACTTGTATGTTTTCGACTTTCATGGCTTTGGCGAGTTTCAACCCAGCAATGACGGCCTCGTATTCTGCCTGGTTATTAGAGGCGGTGAAATCGAATCTCAGAGCCTGCTCAATTTCTTCTGAGGTGCCCGGCTCTAACAGGATTATTCCCGCGCCACACCCTTTGTGACTAGCGGCGCCATCGACGTAGAGCTGCCAACAGTGACTTGGCCTGATAGGCTCGTCCTCTGTGGTGACCTTATCCTGGTCGCATTCGGAGCGGACCTGCTCTTTCACCTCTTCGTTGAAACTTGTTTCTGCTATGAAATCTGGGAGAGCTTGGGCCTTTATAGCCTTCCGAGGCTCATATCGGATATCGAACTCAGTAAGCTCGATGGCCCATCGGAGCAGTCGACCGGACAGGTCTGGTTTGTGTAGAACCTGTCTTAGCGATGCATTTGATAAGACTACGATGGTGTGCGATAAAAAGTAAGCCCTTAATTTGCGGGCAGCTATAACAACACAATAAGCCAACTTTTCTATATTAAAATAACGACTTTCGACGGGGCTTAGAGCTTTGGAAACATAAAAAACTGGCTTCTGCGAGCCTTCCTCCTCTTTTACAAGTGCTGCAGCTACGGCCCTATCTGAGGCTGCCAAATACAAAAACAAAGTATCCCCGAGCCTCGGGCTGGTTAACAACGGCGGTCTCGACAAGTATTCTTTGAGGTCTTTAAATGCCTGGGAGCATTCCGCTGTCCAAGAGAAGGTACCAGCCCCTTTCAGAATTTTGAAGAAAGGCAGACTTCTTTCTGCAGATTTTGAGACAAACCTACCCAGAGCTGTGATCCTGCCGTTAAGCCGCTGTACTTCTTTAACACTGGTGGGCTCGCTCATGTTGACCAGGGCCTCGATTTTCTCGGGATTTGCCTCGATCCCCCTTTGACTTACCATAAAGCCCAGAAATTTTCCTGCCTGGACCCCGAAAGTACATTTCGTAGGGTTTAGTTTCATTGAGTGGCCCCTTACATTGGCGAAGGTTTCGTGAAGGTCCTCCAGGTGACCTGGCGACTTGACTTTACGACCATATCATCAATATAGGCTTCCATGTTCCCGCCTATTTGTGTGCTGAAAACTCGGTTTACCATTCTCTGATATGTCGAACCTGCGTTCTTTAGGCCGAAAGGCATCATCTCATAGTAATAGAGTCCACCTGCGGCTCTGAAGGCCGTCATTTCCTTGTCTTCATCTGCCATTTTGACTTGGTGATAACCGGAATATGCGTCCAGAAAACTCAGTGTCTCGAATCCTGCGATCCCGTCGACCATTTTGTCAATCCGGGGCAGCGCATAAGGGTCTTTGGGGCAAGCTTTGTTCAAGTCTGTGAAGTCGACACACATCCGCCACTTGCCGTTGTGTTTCTTCACCATTACTACGTTCGCCAGCCATGTGGGATATTGGAGCTCCTTGATAATGCCTGCTGCTAGAAGTTTTTTGACTTCTCCTTTTATTGCGATCTCTTTTTCCAGAGAGAACTGGCGTGCTCTTTGCTGTATTGGTCTGAAGTTGGGGTCGGCATTCAGATAGTGCAAAGCGACCTCTGACCCAACGCCCCTCATGTCTGTTACTTCCCATGCAAAGGCGCTCAAGTTGGCCTTTAGAAGCCCGATCAATTCTTCCCTCTCTTCCTCGGTGGTCCTCGATCCTATTTTTATCTTTTGATCGGGATATTTGTCGTTTATTATAACCTCGATCAACTCGTCCTCGGCAGTGAAGTCGGGCTCGTCTCGAACTTGCAATGTTTCCACTTCTACTGCCTTTTCCGGGATTTCTTTCATCATAGCGATCTGATCTGTGGCCGTGTTAAAACCATCCAGTCGGGGTCGCTTAGAATCGACCCTGTTTTTGGTCATATAGTCGAGGAAAGCTCCAGGTCGGCTAATGGCGACCCCAACTTCTTCCCCTACGTGAAATTTGACCCGTTGGTGGGGAAAGGACGCCACCATTTGAAATTTTTTCATGGCCGGGATCCCCAAGATAATGTTGTAGTATGAGGGAAGATCAATAACTAAAAACGTAATTATCTCAGTTCTGCATGGCTCATAGTCGCCCAAAGTGACGTTGAGGTCGACCGTTCCCTTGACCCGCACGGTGTCGTTGGTAAAGCCCTCGAGCACCCCGAGGTAAGGTTTCAACTTAGCTTCTCCAAATCCGATCTGTTTTAAACAGTCGAAATAGATGACGTCGCGACCAGCCCCTGTGTCGATCATCGCTCTGCTGACTCCATGTTTGTCGTTTATTCCGATTTTGAGAACAAGGGGTACCTCCATGGGGCCCTCGCGAGGCTAATTCGCTTTTAGTGAACATGATTCCCTTCTCGTTTTCCCCCAATACCACCTGCTTTTCAAAGCCGCGTGCATTGATCTCGTGTATCCGAGATTTCAGCCGACTGTTGCTGGGGATATCCCCATGGATAACTTGGACCTCTTTCTGATAGACGCGGGGGGGGGCGACCTTGACTGGTGCCAGTATTCCCATCTCGCTTATACTTAGTCGCTGGCCCCTCGCGGATTAACCTTTCTATTTCTCGCCTTAACGTGAAACATTCATCTGTGATGTGACCATGATCCTTGTGATAGTCACAGTACTTGGACTTGTCGCGGCTGTCGGGATCGCCCCTCATAGGTTTGGGCTTGTCAAAGTGCTCGCGAATTTCGAACAATATTTGAGACGCTTTGGTGTTGAACGGGGTAAAATTGTCCTCGCTGAATTTATAAGGCTTTTTTACCTCGCGCTCGTGATTAGCCTCTCGCCCTTTTTCCTTCTTTTTCTCCTCAGTGCGCTCCTCTTTTTGTGAAGGCTGCTCTGCTTTTGTCTTTGCCCTGCCCCAGGACGGCGCTTCACTGACTCCCATCATTCGAGCCCTTTCCAACATTTCTCTGAGACCCGCTTTAGGGGGTCGTAGGTTGAATTCAGTTTTCATTGGTCCCTTGGCGATCCCTGTGAGGAAACATGTGACAACTGCATCATCCGGAATGTTCCTTGTCTGATCGTATATTCTGATGAAACGGTCATAATATTCTTTTCCGGACTCATGTCCTCCCATGCGAATTTCATATAGGTCCTCTATAGTTTTCTTTGGTCTACTCGCCGATTCAAACTCTCTGACGAATTTCTCGGAGAGATCCTCCCAACCTTTTACTGAGCCGCGGGGGAGTCCACGTATCCAAGATGCGGCCCTATCCTGCATGCTTCCGACTAAGGCGATGCACCAGGCAGACTTATTTTGTGTCGCCAGGGTGATGCGACCTTGGAAAGCGGTGAGCCAGTCGTTTGGGCAAGAATTTCCGTTGTAGTAATTATAGCTGGGATAGCTAACCTTTTCGCGACCGGTAGGCAATGTTTCTGTAATTCTCTTGGCGAGCACGTCGATTCCTGAGATTGGGGCGGTTCTCTCGGCTGGCCTTGACTTTTTCAAATCGGCGAGCTCATTTTTCATTATCTCCATCTGTTCTGCCTAGACTGGGTCGAAACTGGGTCGTAATAACGCCTGTGTATTAGCCCTCTCTGGCCTGCGTTCTGACTCCCCGCAGTCCTCCGACTCCTCCCGGCGAGCTCTCTTTTCACGGATAATTATGCGGGCGTCCGGTGCGTCCTTGTCTCGTCGGAGGAGTAATCCTCCCTCAGGAAGGTTGAGACGACTTGGGGCCGAGGCCTTGTCCTTCTCACCCAACCTTTTGAAAGCCGAGCCTTTTTCATGTGATCTTTCCTCCTGGTGATCACGATCTGGGAGAACCGAAGTCTGCACAACGTTTTTCCTGGGTCCTTTGCGGCCTGAGGAGCGTACACTTTCTTCTATCTCGACCCCGTGAGTCTGACTCTGCCGACCCTTATTCGCCGCCGCGATAGCGATTTCATCTCTAGGGGGATTCGGGGGTCGTATCGGCATTGGAGCTTGGCCCTTTGCTACCAGACGGGAGTTGGCTAGGTACATAGTTTCCGCATATCTCGCGTATTCCCTTATTTCCGCGATCTCCAGATCTTCTTGAAGATCTGGCCCCTTCCTAGGGGTTGATCTCTGGCTTTGCTGCGATCGAGATGCTCCTCTGATTTTCCCATCTAATGCTGTTACGACCTCTCTTGACTTGGCCTTCTGATTTATCAAATTTCGGGCATCGCTAGGGGCCAAAACTCCCCTTTGTGATCCTTCCCCCCCTGCTTGAGCAATTTCTTGTGTCTCCATCGCGACATCAGCTTGCAAATGCGTTTGTACAATGCCTCTCGCAGGAGTTTGGGGGTCCAGTTGTCCTTTGCTTCCCGCCATAGGTTGACTATTTGTGCTTAGATTTCGCCTTGGGTCGGACTTCCTGGCAACCTGATGTGATCTTCTATATGATGAAGCCGGTCAGATGGACCGCTGTTTTTGGATTGTGTGTAGTTTTTATGAACTGGTGAAGCTTTCTTTTCCCGGTAACGGAGCCAACTGAAGATGTTTAAATCGTCACGGGTGTCCTTGCGGTGTATGGACGGTGGATATCTGGCTGTATTTTTGGTGTGGTGTTACTCCGGCGGGTGGTGTCTCGGAGGAATGAGAGTGGACAGAGCTTTTGCTTGCAAGTATAGTGTGTATTCCATATATCTCATGTATATCCTCTAGTTTACAATGACCACCCCTTTTATAGAGGTGGGTAACTTAGGGAATAAGTGACCTTATTAGATATTTTACTAATAGCTAGGCTTAACTTAGATACTAAGCAAGACGAAATATCTAAGATACAAGTGGGGAAAAGATCTGGATCAATCGGCGGCCATCTCTATGAGGTCGCAAGGAGCAAGCCTTTTCCGGCCTCGCCCCCTTGGCGACCCTTCTTGACTTGCCTGGATGAGTTTCACAGGATCTGTTGCACTTGCCTGGGACCGCAAATGCTTTGGTCGCGGCGAGGTGAGACAAAGTGGCCGCCCCTCTTGCGATCTCTCTTGTCATGCCGGAGGGTGGCCACAGTGGGTTGTCTCTTACTGTTGAGGTGGTGGAATCATTCATACCCATCAGGTCCCATTATGTCTGTGCAAGAGACAATTTCTGTTATAATATATCCATTCGTAAGGTGTGTACATAATGGAAAACAGAAAACAATAATGATGTAGAAAAGTGATATTAAGAGCTCAACAAATGTGAAACGTAAGTACAAAATAATTGGTAGAACACGATAATTGGGAGCTATCCTCAAGACTTATGCTTTCAGTGTCTCTCTGTTATGTCTTGGTGGTAGTCCTTTCGTAAATATGTCTGCAACCATAAGATTTGTCAATATGTGTTCAATGACAAACAAATTTCTTCTAACATCTTGCTTCAGTAATGGATATTTAAGGTACATGTGTTTTGGTCCTCAGATATCATGTCATGCTTAGAGGATCAATTTCCTCTAGATTTCAGCCTCATAACATGCCACATACTCTTCTTTCATGGTGGATGAGTAAGTCAACTATGACTTCGGCTTTTCCGTGATACAGCACCTCCGTTTAGAAGATACACGTAGCCAAGAGTACAAAGTCCGGCGTCAGTACATCCCCAAAATCCGAGTCTGACTAAACCAGTCACATGTGGGTGTCCTGATTTTCCGTATTTGAGCATGTA
Organism: Gentiana dahurica var. dahurica; assembly: GCA_024500145.1. NCBI lineage: Eukaryota > Viridiplantae > Streptophyta > Magnoliopsida > Gentianales > Gentianaceae > Gentiana > Gentiana dahurica. The sequence continues at coordinate 45,558,998 of CM044898.1, forward strand.
ATTCCTTGTTCCCTTTAGTATCTCAGTACTTTCTTAGCAGCTTTCCAATGAGACATTCTTGGATTGCTTTGAAGTGTACCCAGCATGCCAACAACATGACTAATGTCAGGTCTTGTACAAACCTGTGCATACTGTAAACTCTCTACAAGAGAAGCATAAGGATGTTTTTCCATTTCTTTACGTTCCAACTCATTCTACGGAACAATACTGGAACGGTACTGGAAGAACATGTCATCATGCCAAATCTTTCCAGAACTTTATCAACATAGGCATTTTGAGACAATCATAAAATATTAAGTGCCCTCTCACGGAATATTTCTATCACTAACACATAGAAAGCCTCGCCCAGGTCTTTCATTGTAAATTTCTTGAAGAGATCGGCCTTGGTTTCATGTAATAAAACAAGAACATTGTTGACCAATAATATATCATCAATATACATAATCAAAAAATATGAACTTACTCCCACTGATCTTGAGGTTTATGCAAGGGTCGATTCTGTTCTCATTGAAACCGAAAATACTAATGGTTTCATGAAACTTCAAGTACCATTACCTCGAAGCTTGTTTCAGTCCATATATTGATTTCTTAAGATTGCAGATTGTTTCTTCCTGGCTGTCAACAATGAATTCTTTAAGTTGACGCATGTTGACTTCTTCTTTCAAGTATTCATTCAGAAAGGCTGTTTTCATATCCATCTGGTGTAGCTCTAGATCATAATGAGCTACTAGTGCCATGATAATTCTAAAGGAGTCTTTCCTGGACACAGGGGAAAAAGTCTCATTATAATCAATGCCTTCTTTCTGATTGAAACTTCTGGCAACAAGTCAGGCTTTAAATCGTTCAATATTACCATTACAGTCGCGCTTAGTCTCAAAGACCCATTTACAGCCAATTGGTTAGTGCCCTAAAGTTAATTGAACGACTTCCCATACTTAATTTTCATCCATAGATTTCAATAAATCTTTCATGGCATCAATCTACTTACTAGAATTAACTTCCTTAATGGCTTGTGAAAACGAAACCGGATCTTTACTTGTCCTTTGTTCATATTCTACTTGATAAAGCATATAATCATCTGGAATAGAAGATCTCATTTGTCTTTGAGATCTCCTTTGTCTTTGAGATCTTCTTAATGCTGGTTCATGTGGTGCTTTATTACTATTTCTATTGGCGATTATCTCATCATGGAGTTGTTGATAATTTATTGGATTTTCTTCATTGTTCAACGGTTCAACAATGGACAGATTCCCAATACTTTTAGGAATAAGGATAAAAGGGACGGGTATCTTTATTTCCTTTATGATCACATCATGTGTTTTATCACTCCCACTGATTTCGCCATTCTCATAGAATATAGCATTACCGGTTTCAACAATTCTCGTAATATAGTTAGGACAATAAAACTTATATCCTTTGGATTTTTTTATTTTTTCTTTTTTTTTGGGTAACCTTGAAGTAACCACTAATGTTTCTAAATCCAATTTTTTTACTTGTGGATTGTAAATTCTAGCCTCAACTGGACATCCCCATATTTGGAGATGCTTCAAATTAGGTTTCCACCCTTTCCACCGTTCAAAAGGTGTCTTTGGAACTGCCTTACTGGGAATCCTATTTGAAATGTAAACAGCTGTGCGTAAAGCATCCATCCACAATGATATAGACATCAGCATAACTCATCATAGATCTAACCATTTCCAAATACGTATGATTCTGCCATTCTGCTACACCATTCCGCTATGGAGATCCAGGTGTTGTGTATTGAGCAATAATTCCAAGCTTTTGGATAAGTTTTGCAAAAGGTCCAGGATGTTGTCATGTTTCGTCATACCTTCCATAAAACTCACCACCTATATCCGACCTTATGATTTTCATTTTTCTACCTTGTTGTCTCTCGACTTCAATTATGAACATTTGTTAAGTGTCCACAGATTGAGATTTATCATGCAACAAGTATATATAACAATAACGTGAATAATCATCGATAAGGGTGATAAAATACTTTTCTCCTCCAAAGGTAGGAGCATCAAACGGTCGACAAATGTATATATGTATTATTTCAAGAAGCTGAGCACTTTATGTGGCTAAATTGAGATACAAAATATTTCATGAGGCTAATTTAAACAACACTTACATAAAAGTGAAGTATTGACAAGAAAATAAGGCGCTCCTGTGGGTAGTCACCATAAATTCTACATATAATGTCGTGATACTCACACATAATTGAGTGATATTTTTATAAAGAACACGAACAAGGTATCTGTGGATATCCTTGATTTTCATAATATACACCCTATAATTCTTTATGTTGTAATGATAAGATGGGTTTTCAACAAAAGTGGTATTAAGGTAAATATTATAAAAATGCTACACTTAAAAACTAACAACATAATACAACATAAAAGTTGCTGATACCAACTAACTAGGGTCAAATACCAATGTATTTCTTAAAACGGCATATCCCTTAATTTGAACTATTGGTCAATTCAACCGAATATCAATAAATTTCAATTACTTCACATACTGTGATTAAAACATTTATGCATCATCATGTCAGGCTGTTGTGGCTTTACCCAACATTTGACGTCATTGACATTCAAGTATCGAGAAAAGTAATGATACAGACACAACGGTTGTGCCACAACAAGTGACACAACAATTATATGCACCGTTGATTGTGTTAGATATATATTATGATCAATATAGACTCATTATGATCAACGGTTCAGATTATCGCTGTGTCACTCGTTGTAACCGTTGTGCCTCTATCATTACTCTATCGAGAATCATACAAATGTCAACTAAATCTTATGTTGACATAAACACGTGCAATGTAATATTTAAATATGGTTCTAGTATACAGGTTTATTGCCTTACTAAACTTACAAAATAAATATGTCACGATCTAATCACTAAACATAATGTGAATAGTCGTTATATGTCAAGAATTCGAGCTGCTATGACAATATTCTAAACTTGACACAACTATAAAACATATTTCTAATATTTGCAAAATTCAATAATTAAAAGGCCAAAATTTTATGATATGTCAAAAAATTTATATGAACCAAATATCAACAAACATATGTAATTTGCACTTTAATGATATTCAGTCACTTTATCAATATGTGACTTTGTTGTTTCAGATGTCATAACTTAATCATTAACAGTAATAAATGATTAAACCCACACAATATGTGATAACTGACAACTAATATTCAAAATAATAGTCCTTCCAATTCATCACAAAAATATGTATACACTAATAACACAATTCAAAAGTAAAAGCAGGAGTGAACTGCTATGATAGAAGGACCAATATCATTAGTCACATATTATTTATCACGTAATGTGCTAAAACATCATTTATATAAAGAGGGTCATTTATATAAAGAGGGGCTCATATACTAATCAATTAGCTTTATGTGACTAACTTATTATGTGTCGTTGTTTATCACCCACATGATGTGATAAATCACTAGATATATGACACGATATGCTTGATCAAACACTTTATGTAGAGTGTTTCCAAACAATAATATTGCATAATGTAACAAATTATATAATGTTAACAGATAGGAAAAACTAATACCTTTATTCAATAACTTGACTTCATGTGACTAAACACTTATATCACAACATATGTCATTTACTAATTGTGACAAGTTATTCTATATGTGATACGTATAATGTAGTTTGATGTAATAGTCTTCACTTAATATGCACATAAAAACGAAATAATGTACACTCAGTCATAACTATACACGCAGACTTGTAATATAATCAATTCTTCACGATTTCAGTTTCATTAAAGTTGCAACATAGTATCATACTTTAAGGTGAAGATGCCATTGCAACAGTACTATAAAGTGAAGAAATAGTAATTCTTTTTATTATTAAAGTTATTGCTAATGGGCACAATGCCCTGATACAATCTGCCGACGATAAGAATTTTTTTTTTTTTTTTTTTTTTTTTGAGACAGTAAATTAAAAAAAAAGATTAATAATAATAATAAAATTAAAACAGACGTGTTGAATAATAAATATTGTTCCTAGAATTTTATAGTATATAGTACTATGTAAACGGGCTGAGAAACATTTTAGTAGTGAATATAGTACATGAAAGGAGACATCATGGAATAATGCATTGAAAATATTTTCAGATGCTTTTCTTCTTCAGTACTTAAAGGATGAAAATATATTATTACTTTTCTCTTCTTTCTCTGCATCCCATTTCCCTTGTTGCTGATACATATATATAGGTATCAATAAGGACACATGTCCTCATTATATTAATATATGATGACACATGTCTACATGTGTCAAACTACAACAATACCATATATGGTCTTAGGTGGTTAACTATATATTTATATTTTATTTAGTACCGTAAAATGGACATTCACATATTACGTGTGTATTTATAACACTCCCCCTTGGATGTCAATTACACAAAGAATTTGCCTCGTTAAAACCTTCATTATGAAAAAACCCTCTGGGAAAAAAAATCATAATGAGGGGAAAAAAAGTACAGCCTTCATTTGTGTATTACTTCCCCTGATTTGAACATCTCTTCAAGTCTCTAAGCTGGCGCATTCCGATCTTCTTTATCAATTTCTCAAACGTAGCGGTTGGTAATGACTTCGTGAATAAATCTGCTTGATTGTCACTTAATCTGATCTGTTGAACAACTATGTCGCCTTTCTCTTGAAGATCGTGAGTGAAGAAGAATTTTGGTGAAATATGTTTCGTTCGATCTCCCTTTATGTATCCTCCTTTTAGCTGTGCTAAGCATGCTGCATTGTCTTCATATAATGTAGTCGGCTTCTCTTTCTCAACGAACAAGCCACAAGTTTCTCGTATATAATGCTTCAGTGATCTCAACCAGACACATTCTTGGCTTGCTTCATGAATAGCGATTATCTCGGCATGATTTGAGGATGTAGCGACCAAAGATTGCTTAGTTGAGCGCCATGAAATCGCTGTGCCACCGCTAGTAAACAAGTAACCTGTTTGAGACCTTGCTTTGTGGGGGTCGGATAAATAACCTGCATCAGCATAACCAACGAGCTCCCGATTTGATTTGTTGGAGTAGAAAATTCCAAGATCAATCGTCCCTTGCAAATATCGAAACAAATGTTTGACTCCATTCCCATGACGTTGCGTCGGAGCTGAGCTAAACCTGGCCAATAAACTCACAGAAAAAGAAATATCCGGTCTAGTATTGTTAGCTAAATACAATAGAGCACCGATAGCACTGAGATATGGTACTTCAGGACCAAGTATCTCTTCGTTTTCCTCACATGGTCGAAATGGATCTTTATCTATTTCAAGCGATCTCACGACCATTGGAGTGCTTAACGGATGTGATTTATCCATATAGAATCGTTTCAAAACTTTCTTTGTATAAGTTGATTGATGGACAAAAATTCCATCTTCTAGATGTTCGATTTGTAAACCAAGACAAAACCTCGTTTGTCCAAAATCTTTAACTTCAAATTCTTTCTTTAAATAATCAACTGCTTTTGAAACTTCTTCAGAAGTTCCAACAATATTTAAATCATCAACATATACAGAGATTATCACAAATTGTGATTCACGCTTTCTAATAAAAACGCAAGGACAAATCAGATCATTTTTAAAATCTTCTTTAATTAAACTTTCACTGAGACGGTTATACCACATCCGTCCAGATTGCTTTAATCCATACAGGGACTTTTGTAACTTGACAGAATAAATTTCTCGAGGATTCGATTTACATGCTTCAGGCATTCTAAATCCTGCAGGGATTTTTCATATATATATATATATCATTGTCAAGTTTCCCGTATAGATAAGCTGTAACAACGTCCATAAGATGCATTTGAAGGTTTTCATGCACTGTCAGGCTCACGAGGTATCGTAATATTATCGAATCAACTACTGGTGAATAAGTTTCCTCGTAATCGATACCAGGCCTTTGTGAAAAGCCTTGGGCCGCGAGTCGTGCTTTATATCTCAATATTTCATTTTTCTCATTTCTTTTCCGCACGAACACCCATTTTAACCCTATTGGCTTTATCCCTTCAAGGGTACGAACTACAGGTCCGAAAACTTCTCGGTTTGCCAGGTATTCTAATTCTGATTTAATGGCATCTTGCCATCATGGCCAATCATTTCTTTTTCGACATTCATCAATTGATGTCGGTTCATGATTCTCGTTTTCACCAGTTATTTCAAGTGCGGCATTATATGCAAAAATGTCGTCGATGATGACTTCCTCTCGGTTCCATTTTGTTCCGGAAGTTACATAGTTAATTGATGTCTCTATACATTCACCACTTTCGAGATTTGTAATTTTCTCGCTTTCTTGGATCTCATCATCAATTTTAGAATCATCGACTTGATCACTTTGATCATTTTTCCCTCTCTTCTTTCGAGGATTTTTATATTTCGCACCAATCAATCTACCACGTTTCTGGCGTGGTTTCGATTCATTTGCTATATTATTCTTTTCAAGTCCTTGCAGGACTAAAACACTAGCCGGAGCATTCACAGTTCCATATAAGATTTAGTGACTCTACTGGAGTCATTAAATGCATCCGGTAATTGATTAGCTATCTTTTTTAAATGAATGATTCTTTGAACTTCAAGTTCGCATGCACTTGTACGAGGATCAAGAAATTTTAACAATGTTTTCCAAGAGATTTCTTTCCGTAACATTTCTTTTTCAGGTCCATTTCCTCCCCATAATCTCGGGAAAATAGTCTCATCAAAATGACAGTCTGTAAATCTTGCAGTAAATAAGTCACCCATCAAGGGTTAAAGATATCTAATAATAGACGGGGAATTATATCCCACGTAAATTCCCAATCTTCTTTGGGGGCCCATCTTGGTGCGTCTTGCTGCAGGCAATATTGGTATATATACCGTGCAACCAAAAATTCTTAGATGAGATAAATTGGGTTCATGACCCATAGCCAACTGCATCGGGGAGTATTTATTATAGCACGACGCTCTAATTTGCATAAGCGTTGCTTCATGTAAAATAGCATGTCCCCAAGCAGATATGGGTAAATTTGTTCTCATTAGCATTGGTCTAGCAATGAACTGTAGTCATTTAATACATGACTCAGCTAGACCATTTTGCGTGTGAACATGAGCAACCGGATGTTCCACACTAATTCCCACAAACATGCAATAATCATCAAAAGCACGTGATGAATATTATGCAGCATTATCCAAACGAATATTTTTAATCGGATAATCCAGAAATTGTGCTCGTAAACGGATTATATGTGCTAGTAATTTTGCAAATGCCAGGTTGCGAGTTGATAACAATGATACATGTGACCATCTACTGGATGCGTCAATTAGGACCATAAAATATCTGAACTGTCCACTGAGTGGATGTATTGGTCCACATATGTCGCCATGAATCTGTTCTAAAAATACTGGCGATTCAGTAGCCACTTTCTTGACTGATGGCCTTGTAATAAATTTTCCTTGAGAACATGCCGTACATAACAATTCATTAACATTGAAAAACTTTCGGTTTTTCAATACGTGGCCATTTGAGTTCTCAATGATTCTTTTTATCATAACTGATCCGGGATGTCCCAGTCGATCATGCCAAATTCTCAATAAATCATTATCGGTAAACTTCTAGTTTACTACAAGATTCATCTCAAGCGCATTTATTTTAGTATAATACAATCCCGATGACAGAGAATGTAGTTTCTCTATTATATTTTTCTTCCCTGAGACATTTACTGTAATATATAAATATTCAGTATTTCTCTCATTCATTGTCTCAACATGATATCCATTTCGGCGGATATCTTTAAAGCTCAATAAATTTCTTCGGGATTTCGGAGAATATAAAGCATGATTGAGCATAAATTTTGTTCCCCCGGGGAGAAATATCGTGGCTCTTCCGCAGCCTTCGATCAATTTTGCACTGCCACATATAGTATTAACGTTTATCTTTTCTTTTCTCAAGAAAGAAAAATATTTCTCATGTTTGAGTATCGTATGCGTAGTGGCACTATCAATCAGACAAACATCTTCGTTTGTATCTCGCACACCAACGACATTCATCATTTTTTCAAGAAGAAAATAAAAACATAATTAATCATGTTGTTTAACTGTTTAATTTATAAGGGGTCAGAGTCCATAAGGACAGATTTTAAACTTAAATGGTTGAGAAGGACAGTCACTACATGTGTTACTACATTTTTGTACACGGAAAAAACGGAGTCTTTGTCTAAAGAAATGCGTCGAGAAAGGGCACATGTATAGAACCTTTCAACGAGATAGTGCTTTTTTAACTCTCTCAAAATGCAATTGTGACCTCTCGGGAGAATCGATGACTGCATCAAAGATGCAGTGCTAGTACTAGTACATCTGAGAATTCTTAAACCATTTCCGAGCACCTCATAGTATTCTCGGGGCGTCCGAAGATTCACTCTATATGATTTCTCTTGCATTGCCCCACTCCAATGGGTTTCGAAGATAAAAATTCAATATGGGTCCCTAATACTACATGTGTTACTACATGTTTGTCCTTCTTAACCATTTTAGATTAAAACCTGTCCTTTACGACCTTTAACCTAATTTATAATTACTCGTCCTAAGTAAATTATAAAGTCTCGTTTAATTTTATCATATTTTCATTTTTATTACTGAAAGAAAAAAATAAGTGACTGTTATACTTTTAATTAGAAGATAAGATGAATTATAAAAGTACAACTTTATTATTTCACATACGGGAAAATAAAAAAGTACATTATTACATTACTACAAACAACAAAAGGAGATTACAACTTTAACGAAGTACAGTTTAATCATTAGTATGTTCATTCTGTCCCTCGGGAATCATCAAGTAATTGTCAACATCAAAATCCATCAAATTTGTATTATTCTCGGGACGCTCGTGGAACACGAGGTTTGCTTCAAGGCCTTTATCCTTGTTTGTCAATGAAGCTTGATACAATTCAACCAAATGTCTTGGCGTGCGACAGATACGATCATATGACCTTTCACACCACATCTATAACATAAGTTATTATTAGCTTTCTGGTCGCCAGCTTCATTTCAGTTCCACTTCTGGTGAACCGATTTCCCCCATCGATATGATGAGCCTTTATAACCTCCATCGGGGATATATTTTCCATAGCCACGATCATGACCACAACCACGACCACGTCCACGTCCATGGCCTCTCCCACGACCAGGACCACGTCCACGTCCACAACCACTATAAAATCTCGAAGATTGAGCCACATTCACTTCAGGGAACGGGCTAGCACCAGTTGGTCGGGACTCATGATTCATCAACAAAATTTCATTATTTTGCTCAGCCAGAAGGAGACACGAAATCAATTCAGAATATTTTGTGAAACCTTTTTCTCGATACTGCTGTAACAGCACGTTCGAGGCATAGAATGTGCTATATGTTTTTTTCCAACATATCCACTTCGGTAATGGTTTCCCCAGATAATTTCAATAAGTGATTCGGAACATCGCCGAATTATATTTTCTCACAGATTTAAAATCTTGGAGCCTTAAATCTTTCCAATCAACCCGTGCTCTAGGTACACCAACCATTTTCAGGTGATTGTACCTCTCTTTCAAATTTTTCCATAACATCGATGGATCTTTCATAGTTAAATATTCAGTTTTTAGGGCCTCGTCTAAGTGACGACGGAGAAATATCATAGCCCTAGCACGGTTTTGACACGATGTTTCATTATTTCCTTTAATCGTGTCTCCCAAGCCCTTCGCATCAAGATGAATGATCACTTTTTAGCTTAAGGTTAGTCATTTTTTAGATAAACCTGGACATCAAATGCGAGAGTTAAAAAAACGGAGGGAGTACTATCTATTTTCTTATGCTTATATAATGGTTGTTCAGGAATTAATCTGTTTTGAGACGTCTTGGTATTTTCATTAGCTACATGTGGTGATGTAATCCGTCCCGAGACATTTTATTTGTTTTGTTTATTTTAGTTTTCTGTGTTTTAACGAATAAAACGGCCTTAGGCCCGTGTGAAAAGTTGCCCATATGTTAGTATATTGGGCCAGGTGTTTATTTTTAGCAAATAATAGTCGTTTGGGCTTATTAGGGTTGAGTTAGGTTTGTTACAAAATAAAGTGGCGAAAATTACATTGTAATTTATCCCACATCGGTTAGGAAATTGTCAGTCTTTTATTTTATAGCCTATATAAAGGCATAGGAAAACCAATGATGAATCTATTATAATGAAATTGAGAGTTTTATGTTCTTCCTTGATCTGTGATTGATCAAGAACATCGCTTGCGAGCGAGTGATCTCTTTGTCGTTGAGATTGCACCCCCTTTCGAGAGCTTATCAGCGTTCTTGACCAAAGCGTTGAGCAAAGCGTTGAGTTGTTCTTGACCCTCTTCCTAGACCGCTGCTCGGTTAGGTTAGGGTTTCCCGCTCTCATTGATACTTTCATCAATCTCCTGGGATCGTACCGCATCAGTTGATAGCAGAGCTCAGCGATGAAGATATCAATTATCCCTAGTTTGTTTCTTGCTTTTCTTGCATCGTCCATTATCAAAAACAAAAAAACAAAAAAAATCTGTTCTTATTTGTTCTTGTTGTTCGATCATTGATAGGAGTCAATTTTACGTGACTCTGCTACAGTGTTTGGCCCCCGTTTACCACATTTTCAGCACATTTTTGGATGATTTAGACCACTTTCGGGGTAATATTGTGAGTTCCTAGCACGGGGGGGGGGGGTAATTCTGTCATTTTTGATAGTTTACCACCCCTTTTCGATGATATTGACCCCATTCCCGAGCACGTTTACCCTTTGGAATGTTTCGGTTGTTTTTGGCTATTGTGATGATGTAGGGTATAGGTGTCTCGATGACCCGAAAGGCAAGGGTTTACAATGAGAAACATGACCGAGGCGAGAAAAGAGGTGAAAAAGGGAGAAAAAGTGAAGAATTGGTGGCACAGGATCCAAACGCTGGTTTGGAACCCTCAAACCAGCGTTCCAGACCCCCAAACTGGCGTTCCAAGCCCAAACCAGCGTTCCAGAGTTGCCAGAGTCAAACAGAGTTCAGCCCCTTCAAACGCTGGTTCAGCAACTACCTCAAACCAGCGTTCCAGACCTCTAGAACGCACGTTCCCTGCCTTCAAACCAGCGTTACGCAAGACAGAAGCCCTAAGCTGCCCAGAATTTCAAGCGAGCATACGTTCCACTTGTTTGGAACTAGCGTTCGAACCAAAATCTGCAGGATTTTTCCTCCACCTATAAATACCCCCCTTAGTCCATTTTGGGATTATTATTCATCTTCTTAGCCAAACTCTACCCCTTTCATAGCTCGAATTTTGTAATAGCTTAGAATACTCTCTCTTAGTGTAAATCAACAACATCTTAGCTTAATCTTTCCATTTCTTAGCTTAGATTTTCACTTCAAACACTAAGAGACCACCTTTCAATTACTTCTATATTTTGTACTTTTTGGATCTCAACTCGAATTTCTGCAATTTTATGGTATATCTCTCTTCTCTTTTACTTGTTATGGCTCTTATTTACTGTTTTATGCATGTTTTGATTAGTATAATGCGTAGCTAAACATCTTCATAGCCGAATCATGTGAAATTTGGTGAAATCACCCTTTGGGTGATGAAATTGGGAGTGGGTAGTGCTTTTTATTGTTGTTTCTTGCATCTTTCACGTCTTAGAACTTGTTATAACGGATTTGGGCTAGATTGATCACCTAGGTCAAAAATCACACACATCAATCTTGAGAGTTGTTCAGATAGAGAGACGTGGGGAAAAGGGTTCTAGGATCACTTCTTAGAGTGAGGTTACTCGTTTTAACGTTTAAACGGCTCTTGTGCATGATTGTCTTGTGAATGAACCTCTCTTAGGGAAGGTCAGTTGACTAGGCTTAAGGTGTTGGGGAAGAGTTGTTCAGAACCTAATACCGGGATTAGGAGTACGTACCCGTGGAATTGAATGTAAGAGTTCGTTTGTTTAATGCACACTCCCGGTTTCGTCATTCCTTAGGGTGAAACTAGCTATTTTGATCATGGTTCGGTTATGTCTCTTTAACTATCTTTAAAACTTAGTGGTTTAATCTTCTTTCTTTTTAACTTTAGATTCGTCAGTTAGAATCACTAGTGTCGTTGTAGTAACAAAACCTTAAAACTTTGATCACCTAGACTAAGCATTACGTTCACTTTGGTACTTGCAAACACGATTCCTTTGGGTTCGACCTCGTACTCCTGTAGCTATTCTAGCAATCGACCCGGTACACTGCCGGTTAGAGAGTTAGTTTACCCACAGTTTCGAGTCCTTGTAAATTGTTTTTTGTTTGTTGGGGTAAATTTTATGCTCATCAATCATCATCTTGTTAAAATAATAAAAAATAAAAACTTCCAGATTGTCTTGCGTCCATAGTCATAGTCAAAACAAATATATATTTCTTTTGCTTCTCGTCCCTTTTTGCTTCCTGAATATACGTAGCCTTCATAGTAGCCACAAATAAATTTATTTAAGCCCTTTGATCTCTTTTACTTATTGCGGCTCTCAAAAAGCAAGTTGACCTAATTGCTTTATTCTAGTTTGATTTGCTTAATATTAGTCGGCAAAATAAAAATAAAAATAAAAATAAAAATAAAAGAGGGGAAAGTTGCCCTAATTCCTTTTCAGAAAGAGTTCGGCTATTTAAAAATAATAATAAAAAAAACAGCCTCTATCACACCCAGGGTATGACACTTGCTGATTTTCGACCAAAAAAAAAAAAAATTTCGGCCCGACTCGTTTCTCTTGCATAGCCATACTATTCTTGTACTAGTTTCCAAACACTCTTTTCCATCTTTATCCTAGTGGTCACATCTAGGTAGTAGGTCTTAGGTTCACTTTTCGGTGGCTCGTATTCTAATTTGCTCAACAAATGGTGCTCCTACTACTCAGAGAACGAGGGTGAGTGACAAACACGAGTGAATTGTGAGGTAAGATGTCGAGACATAGTGAAGATGGTATGACCGATGGTCGGTTTAAGATGATGGCCGACGGCTTTAAGCGCGATTTGCAGAATGACAATGAGACTTTTAAAGAGGAAATTAGGCAGGACATGGCCAGATTGCAGCAAACCATGGCTGACTTGGCCGCCAGGATTAATGAAATGATGAGAGGGCGTGCCGGTGGCAATGATGTTGGAGGTGGTGTTGGTAATGGTGTCAATAGGAATGGTGGTAACGGAGGTAATGGGGGTGACAACGACAACACTGTTGTTCCTGAGGATGACCCAGTGGATAATAATATGAGGCAAGTTAAGATGAAGTTGCCGTCTTTTTCGGGTTCAGTGGATGCGGATGCCTACCTCGAGTGGGAATCGAAGTTGGAACAGATTTTTGAATGTAATAACTACTCTGATGAGAAGAAGTTCAAGTTAGCTCAACTAGAATTCACCGGGTATGCCATGATATGGTTGAGGCAGTTGAATTTTGCGCGGCATTGTAGCCGTGCAGATGAAATTAGTACGTGGACGGAGCTGAAGAGGGAGATGAAAGATCGCTTTGTGCCTAAATCTTATTTTCGTAAGTATTATCAAGCACTGCAAACTATTCGACTGGGCGAGCGTTCTGTTGCAGCTTATTATCAAGAGTTGGTCATGCTTTTGGCCAAGGCTAATATACAGGAGACTGAGGCGAAGACTAAGTCATACTTTTTGGCAGGTTTGCGGTTAGATATTGCGAATCGGGTTAAAGCACAGGTGTGTCATACCTTGGAGGCCATGTTACGTGCGGCTGAGACATATGAGAAGCTTATAAAGGATAGGCAGGAATCTGACCGTCAGTGGAACGAGTGGCAGGAAAAACGGAAAAAGGAATGTGAACGTAGGCAACAAGAGTTTGAACTTAAGCAGCAGCGTATACAGCAACAGTTTGCACTTAGGGAGCAGAACGAAGTGATTGTTAGTGATTGCGAAGTGGTGATGTCAAAGGAGGCAGGTGATAGTGTGGTGGAGGTGACTGATGTGCCAATTGTTGAGGATCACGTGGACGAGATAGTTGACGTTGAAGAGGCATCCGTTGAAGAACCCGTTGAGAGTAGTGATGAGCATACTAAGGTTCATGATACACCATCCGAGGTTCCCGATTTATCTTTGCAGGTAGTTTGTGGTGAGAAACCGGTGCATTGTTTTATGGATCCTTTTGATGTGCGTGTTGACGACGCCCCTACACCATATTGTTCTGATTACATTGCTTCTACGCCGAGTGTTCTTGACATCAATCTCAAGCCGTTGGACTTTTCTTCTGTTGCATTGATGAAGAATGCCTCGTTCTTTCCACACACCATTGTTGTGATGTCATCCGTCCACTTCATATTTGATCCCGGTATACCTTTGCTTCTGCTTGCGGGTTGTTCGGGTTTGATTTGTGATGTTGCTCAGTTCTATGACGTCATATTGATTCGAGGACGAATCTTTTCCAACCAGGAGGGAATGATGTGATCCGTCCCGAGACATTTTATTTGTTTTGTTTATTTTAGTTTTCTATGTTTTAATGAATAAAACGGCCTTAGGCCCGTGTCAAAAGTTGCCCATATGTTAGTATATTGGGCTGGGCTTATTAGGGTTGAGTTAGGTTTGTTACAAAATAAAGTGGCGAAAATTACATTGCAATTTATCCCACATCGGTTAGGAGATTGTCAGTCTTTTATTTTGTAGCCTATATAAAGGCAACCACTTGTAATTTTATAAGACAATCAATGATGAATCTATTATAATGAAATTGAGAGTTTTCTCTTTTTCCTTGGTCTGTGATTGATCAAGAACATCGCTTGCGAGCGAGTGATCTCTTTGTTGTAGAGATTGCACCCCCTTTCGAGAGCTTATCAGCGTTCTTGAGCAAAACGTTGAGTTGTTCTTGGCCCTCTTCCTAGACTGCTGCTCAATTAGGTTAGGGTTTCCCGCTCTTATTGATCCTTTCGTCAATCTCCTGGGATCATAGTTGCCCATATGTTAGTATATTGGGCCAGGTGTTTATTTTTAGCAAATAATAGCCGTTTGGGCTTATTAGGGTTGAGTTATGTTTGTTACAGAATAAAGTGGCGAAAATTACATTGTAATTTATCCTACATCGGTTAGGAGATTGTCAGTCTTTTATTTTGTAGCCTATATAAAGGCAACCACTTGTAATTTTATAAGACAATCAATGACGAATCTATTATAATGAAATTGAGAGTTTTCTCTTCTTCCTTGGTCTGTGATTGATCAAGAACATCGCTTGCGAGCGAGTGATCTCTTTGTCGTAGAGATTGCACCCCCTTTCAAGTGCTATCAACGTTCTTGTGCAAAGCGTTGAGTTGTTCTTGGCCCTCTTCCTAGACTGCTGCTCAGTTAGGTTAGGGTGCTCTTATTGATCCATTCGTCTATCTCCTGGGATCGTATCGCATCATGAGGGCTATGATTACATGCTATGATGAGTAAAACATGACATAGTATGAAGCATACGAATGTTTTTTGGATTATCTTTGATAACGTTCATTACATGCGTCATAGCAAAACAGAAGTAGTTTGGAAGAAAGAATCGTTATTTTTTGTGTAGTGTTTTCTATTTTAGAAACATATGTTATTTACATCTCGTGCATGACACGAGTTTTTCTAGTAGTGCACACATAAAACTATATCATTTTTATGTAGTGTTGTATCTAATGGTCAAATGCATTGGAGGGGATCAAGATCCGGTTAGAACCACCCACATTCAACCCAAAACAATTAATCTTCATCAAATTTTTAGAAATGTCTGTCGATCCACAAATGCGAGTTTGCTTAACAATTTGTTGGGAACTATGATCCGTACTATATAAGCGTGTTATACCATTTGTTGTGTATTTAGCATTTTTGGTAATCAAAACTACCGAGGACACCATTTATATGTATCAATTTTAATGGTTAATAAACCATTAACATTATTCGTCTAATGCTACAATCACAACCAATCTACACAACGAATGTCACATCCTAACTTGATAGTGGGAACTCTGATTATGTAAAATCAATTTAGAGACAAGTCTCTTTGCCACATCATGAGATATTTTACTGACATTTCGTATCATAACGGTTGTGCCAGTATCATTGCTCTTTTATTCTAATTAACAAGTGCTCAAAAGCTCTTCTGAGTACTCATTTCCTAAATCCTCAAACACCACCAAGTCTTATACTTTTTTATCCTTTGCTTTACACACTCTCCTACTCAAATTTCTCCTTCTCATGGAGTTTTTTCTCTTCAATGCAATCAAAGGTGAGCATCCAACTTCAACCAAAACCTCAACCCTCAATTCGAAGAGCGATTTACGGACTTTTTCCACCGGAAATTAAGAGTAGCTGATGAACCTCTCATAGAAAAAGAAGCTTGATCATAAGCTAATGCAGCTTCTTCTGCACTATCTGTTAAGTTTTGTGACTTGATCTCTAAAACGGGTGGAACTAATCTGAAAGGTGAAACTGAGTTTTGGGAAAAGCTGAGAAAACTGAGTTTTGGAGAAAACTGAGTTTTGTGGAAACTGAGTTTTATGGAAACTGAGTTTTGGTGGAATCTGAGTTTGTTGATTACAAGTGAGTTTCAAGAAAAGTGAGTTTTCTGGGAAAGTCAGTTTGGAGCTGAGTTTTGTTTGGTGGATAACAGCTGGAGCTGGGGTCCACATCTGGGGTATTTATGTCAATTCCGACAAAGATCTTTGGCGGTTAGGGTTTGGGATTTGTGTCTATAAATACCAAAGTTGTAATCAATGCAAAGTGTGTCTTTCAAAGTGTTATTCACACACTTGTGAAAACCTTGTAATTCTGTGCATAATAAAATATCTCCTTTTCTGTCCGTGGAGTAGTCGGCACAACGCCGGAAACCACGTTAAATCACCGTGTTCTCTTTGTTTCTGTGTTTTATCAATTTCCGCCATTTTTACTGTTAGATTGCATCTGTTTTATCTTTCTTCAAGTGCAAATTTCTCATCTGTGTTTAAACAAACTGGTATCAGAGGGACAGGTTCAAAATTTCAGAGAGATTTGCAGGCTGAACGGAGTTGATCTTCACCTAGACCGGTGACCGGTGCTAGGATTTTTTTTATCAAAGGTCTGTTCTTTAGCAAGAAAGATGTCAGCAGTTAACGTAAAGATTAATAAATTTACAGGGAGGAACAGTTTCAGTCTGTGGCAAATCAAGATGCGGGCCTTCTTAAAACAACAAGGATTGTGGACTCCTTTATTTGGTAAAGGAGATGCCAGTGCAACAGATTACGCCAATCTAGAGGAGAAAGCACATTCCACCATCATGTTGTGCTTATCTGATGATGTTATCACAGAAGTTGCTGAGGAAGACACCGCTGCTAAGTTATGGTCAAAGCTTGAAACACTGTATATGACTAAGTCATTGACCAACAAGTTGCTGCTAAAGCAGAGGCTGTTTAGCCTAAGGATGCATGAGGGGGCTCAGCTGAGAGATCATCTTGATCAGTTGAACACAATATTACTTGATCTCAGGAATATTGATGTGAAGATTGAGGATGAAGATGAAGCTCTGATTTTGTTGGTATCTCTACCAGCTTCTTATGAGAACTTTGTGCAATCCTTCATAGTTGGGAAGGATACAGTTGTATTGGAAGATGTAAGGTCAGCTTTACATGCCAGGGAGCTGAGACATAAGGTAGCTGGGGCAGACAGTCAGGCTGTTGGACTAGTAGTCAGCAGTAGTGGTAGAAAAGGGAATGGGCAGCAGTTTGGGAGGAAGAAGAAATCCAAGAAGACAGGGTCCAAAGGTCCTAAATCCACAGATGTTTGCAATTATTGTAAGGAGCAGGGACATTGGAAGCCCAACTGTCCAAAGAAAAAGAAACAGCAGGAGAACAGTTCCGGAACATCTGCTGTAGCAGCTGAGTTTGATTCAGAGGAGGACATGGTTCTAGTAGCTGGAGAATCAGCACATCATGCTGATGTGTGGATTCTGGACTCTGGAGCATCTTATCATATTTGTCCACACAGAGAGTGGTTCTCAAGTTATCAACAGATAGATGGTGGTCATATAGCTATGGCAAACAACAAGGTCTGCAAGATAGTTGGGATTGGCTCAGTTCAGTTGAGGACAGAGGATGGTAAATTTTGTATGTTGAGTGAAGTTAGACATGTTCCACAGATGACCAAGAACTTGGTATCTATCAGTCTTTATGACATCAAGGGATTCAGTTTTAAGGGTGAAGGTGGAAAACTGAGTGTCTACAAAAACTCAGTTTCAGTTCTCAGGGAGTCAAAAAGGGAACCTTGTATATTTTGCAAGGATCAGTTGTGTCTGGGTCTGCTGCTGTAGCATCTGCTGAAGTTCATCAGTCACAGTTGACAAAACTGTGGCACATGAGACTGGGTCACATGAGTGAAAGAGGGATGCAGATTCTTTCTCATAAAGATCTTCTTGGGGGATGTAAGGTCAGGAATCTGGACTTTTGAGAACATTGTGTGTTTGGGAAGCTTCATAGGGGCAATTTCTCAAAAGGGATACACAGCACAAAGTCATCACTTGATTACATTCATTCTGATTGTTGGGGACCATCAAAGGTGGAGTCATTGGGTGGTCACAGATATTTTGTGTCATTCATAGATGACTATTCAAGAAAGACTTGGGTGGTGATGATGAAACACAAAAGTGAGGCATTCAAGAGCTTCATTCAATGGAAGGCTCTAGTTAAAAATCAGTTGGGGAAGAAGATCAAGAGGCTTCGTACAGATAATGTTCTGGAATTCTGCTGGAATGAGTTTGATGAGTTGTGCAGAAATGAGGGTATTGTCAGACATCATACAGTCAGGAATACTCCTCAGCAAAATGGTGTAGCTGAAAGAATGAATCAAACTCTTCTGAAGAGAGCAAGATGCATGCTCTCTCATGCTGGTTTGTCAAGAAGATTTTGGGCAGAAGCTGTAAGCACAGCTTGTTACTTAATCAACATAAGTCCTCACATAGGGATCAGTTTCAAGACACCAGTTGAAATGTGGGCAGGAAAGCCTGCTGATTACTCAGTTCTAAGGGTATTTGGAGCACAGTTTACTATCATGTCA
Organism: Gentiana dahurica var. dahurica; assembly: GCA_024500145.1. Classification (NCBI taxonomy): domain Eukaryota; kingdom Viridiplantae; phylum Streptophyta; class Magnoliopsida; order Gentianales; family Gentianaceae; genus Gentiana; species Gentiana dahurica. The sequence goes on from CM044898.1 coordinate 45,578,069, forward strand.
GTGAAGAGAAACTGGAACCAAGGGCCAAGAAATGAGTGTTTGTGGGGTATGGTGATGGATTTAAGGGTTATAGAATTTGGTCATCAGCAGAAAATAGAGTTATTCTCAGCATAGATACAATTTTTGATGAAAATTCTATGCTTAGTTCATCAGTGGGGAGGATAACTAAAACTTAAACCAGTGCTGAAACTGAGAAAACTGACAGTAAGGTGGAGCTTCAGGTGGAGTCAGCTGAGATGCAACACTCAGCTGAACAAAGTCAGTTTTCATTTGATCTGGTTACTGAACCAGAACTGAATCCAAGCCAGTCAGCTGGGCGTCAAACTGATATTGGTCAGCAAAGTATAGCTGTCAGCAGAGCTAGAAGATCCAATGTTGGGATACCTCCCAGAATGTATGGGTTTGAAGATTTGGCTGGATATGCACTTCAAGTTGCAGAAGAGGTGGATGGTTTTGAACCTTCTACATACAGGGAAGCAATGACATGTTCTGAGTCATCTCAATGGCTTGCTGCCATGGGAGATGAAATGGAGTCATTACTGAAGAATCAAACTTGGGATCTTGTTAAACATCCAGCTGATAGGAGAGTTGTTACATGCAAATGGATATTCAAGAAAAAGGAAGGAATGACTGAGGCAGAAGGAGTCAAGTATAAGGCACGTTTGGTTGCTAGATGGTTCAGTCAAAAAGAAGGGGTGGACTTTGATGAGATATTCTCACCAGTAGTCAGACATACTTCAATCAGAGTGTTACTAGCAATGGTGGCACAGCAAGATCTTGAACTTGAGCAGTTAGATGTGAAGACAGCTTTTCTACATAGTGAGGTAGACAAAGAGATATACATGACTCAGCCAGAGGGATTTCAAGTTCCTGGTAAAGAAGCATTTGTTTGTAAGCTGAAAAAGTCCTTATACGGATTGAAGCAGGCTCTTAGACAGTGGTATAAAAGGTTTGACAGTTACATGATCCAGTTGGGTTATAGCAGAAGTCCTTATGATTGTTGTGTCTACAATAGTCAGCTGGAAGATGGATCATACATCTATCTTGTTTTGTATGTGGATGATATGCTGATAGCTGCAAGAGAGAAGTCTGATATTCAGAATCTGAAAGACCTTCTTAGTGCTGAATTTGAAATGAAAGATTTGGGTGCAGCCAAGAAAATCTTGGGGATGGAGATCTGGAGAGATTGAAGTCAGAAAAAAAAAACTGTTTTTATCTCAGCAGGGCTATATACAGAAGATTTTGGCCAAGTATGGTATGTCTGTTGCAAATCCAATAGATACTCATATGGCGTCAAATGTTCATTTGTCAGTTTATGCTTCACATACAGCTGAGGAGAAGGAATATATGTCAAAAGTTCCCTATGCTAGTGCAGTTGGCAGTCTGATGTATGCCATGGTGTGCATTATGCCTGATCTGGCTCAGGCAGTCAGTGTTGTCGGCAGGTTTATGGCTCAACCTGGAAAGGAACACTGGAAAGCAGTGAAAAGAATGTTCAGGTACCTTAGGGGTACAGCTGATGTTGGTCTCATTTATGGAGGTGATACTCAGAGTTTGGTCACAAGATACTGTGATGCTGATTATGCAGGTGATATGGACAGTAGAAAATCAATGACTGGTTATGTTTTCACATTGGAGATTTCAGTTGTCAGCTGGAAAGCAACTTTGCAAGCCACAATAGTTTTATCAACAACTAAGGCAGAGTATATGGTTGAAGGGTCTAGTCAGTGATTTGGGGCTGCATCAAGATCATGCTGAGATTTATTGTGACAGTTTGAGTGAAATTTGTCTAGCTAAGGAGCAGGTTCATCATGAGAGAACCAAGCATATTGACGTGAGATATCATTTTCTGAGAAATGAGAAGAGGGTTGTAATGAAGAAGATCAGCACCAAGGAAAATCCTGCTGATATGTTTACTAAACCAGTTCAACAAAGCAAGTTTCAGTTGTGTCTGGACTTGCTTAACATTCAAAGCTTATAATCCATTTTCTGGAAACTCAGTTGAGGGCAGGTCAGCTGAGTGGATTCTGTGGAGAAGTCTGGTACAAGTACATCCTGGCATTGACAAATGCATCTGGTACAAGTCAATCTGAATTATGCAATCTGGTGACGTTGAATGAGAGTTCAAGTCAAGGTGGAGATTTATTAAGTTTTGTGACTTGATCTCTAAAACGGGTGGAACTAATCTGAAAGCTGAAACTGAGTTTTGTGAAGTGAAACTGAGTTTTGGGAAAAGCTGAGAAAACTGAGTTTTGGAGAAAACTGAATTTTGTGGAAACTGAGTTTTATGGAAACTGAATTTTGGTGGAAACTAAGTTTTGGGGGAAAACTGATTTTTGGTGGAAACTCAGTTTTGCTGAGTTCTAAATCTGAGTTTGTTGATTACAAGCGAGTTCAAGAAAAGTGAGTTTTCTAGGAAAGTCAGTTTGGAGCTGAGTTTCGTCTGGTGGATAACAGCTGGAGCTGGGGTCCACATCTGGGGTATTTATGTCAATTCCGACAAAGATCTTTGGCGGTTAGGGTTTGGCATTTGTGTCTATATATACCAAAGTTGTAATCAATGCAAAGTGTGTCTTTCAAAGTGTTATTCACACACTTGTGAAAACCTTGTAATTCTGTGCATAATAAAATATCTCCATTTATGTCCGTGGAGTAGTCGGCACAACGCCGGAAACCACGTTAAATCACCGTGTTCTCTTTGTTTCTGTGTTTTATCAATTTCCACCATTTTTATTGTTAGATTGATCTGTTTTATCTTTCTTCAAGTGCAAATTTCTCATCTGTGTTTCAACACTATCAAATGGGCCTAACCAAACCCTTATCCCATTCCTTGTTGAATCCCTTATTTCTGCTGCAAATTTCCCCCATGGCCGGCTTCTTACGCCTCTATATGCCTTTTTAATCGTGGGTTTTTCTTCTTTTTTCGGGTTAATCGCTTCATCTTCCTTGATTTGACCCAAGAAATTGGATTGATCAGATGTTTCTGAGTTGCAAGCATACCCATAGAGAAGCATCTCTTCTGAGTCATTCTCATCAAATGGAAGCCCATTATGACAAGTATTTGATAGAGTATATAATTAGTGTAATTAATTATTAGCCATTAATAGTAAATATTATGTGTGCATATTATCAGTTATTAGTCAATATTCTTTTGTAATCACAGCCATGATTGTAGGCCGATTCTGTTGAAACAATTGTATATATGGTTTGTAATATGGAATGAGAAAGACAAGGGAAATTATTCCACTTTCATGGTATCAGAGAATTAGTTTTTTCCTTTCTGCTGCGTCCCTCGGTCTCTCTTCCTCCTCATACGCATTTATTCCTTTTTTTTCCGGTCATCACCGTCAACCAGGGGCGGACCTAGCATAGGAGAGGGGGGTGCATGGACCCCACTCAATATTCCGGGTGAAGTTACTAGTATACCTCTCTAATAATATTAAAAATATGTATGTTTAGTTCAACTGGTTAAAAGCTTTATTATACACCCTAAGGTCACTGGTTCGAATCTTGGGTGATGCATGTTTTTTTCACCTTTTTTTTTAATCTGGCCCCCACTGGAAAATTTTCCTGGGCCCGCCGCTGCCGTCAACATGTCCGACAATCACAAGCTTCCTGGGCCCGCCACTACCCATCACTCTTGATCTCGAAACCGGCCAATATCATTCATGGGCCGCTCTATTCAAAGTTCAGGCTCGGGTTCACGATGTTTTACACCACATTTTGCCACCCACTGAACCAGCGGACAAGGCGGCTCATGAGAAGGTTAAGGCGGATGATCTCTCCCTTTGGCAGTGCTTGGATGCTGCAGTTCTTCAATGGATATACGCAACCGTCTCCCCTAACATTTTGACGTCGATTCTTGTTGATGATGACTCCGCGGCGGCTGCGTGGCAAAGGGTTGCCAACTTATTTCATGACAACCGGAATTCGAGACCAATGTATCTGAATAAGGAGTTTACGAATACCACCCTTGCCGATTACCCGAACACGAATGCTTATTGTAACCGTCTCAAAACATTGGCGGATCAACTGAAAAACGTCGGTGCTCCGGTCACTGAACATGGGATGGTGCTCAAAATGCTTCAAGGGTTAACTGAGCAATATTCGAATTTTGTTGCGGTTATGCAGAATAAGAAAAATCTCCCATCCTTTGCTACAGCTCGATCCAAACTGGCCCTCGAAGAAACGACTTTGATTGAACGCACAAAGCAGGACTCTGTTTCCACAGCCTTGACGGCCTATGATGACGGTTCCTCCTCTAATCCGCCGCCGACTGGCAGCTCGTCTCAGGCTCGTTCTAAACCTGGTGGACAACGTACTAATCAAAGGCAGAAAAATAAGAAAGAAGGGTATGGAGATCAAGCTAGAGGTCCGAATCGTGGGGGTGGCCGGGGTCAAAATCGCAGCGGTGGAGCTCCTTCTCCGGCTCCGGGTCAATTTCCCTCTGTCCGCCAGCCGTGGTCTCCAGCACGGCTATTTTCCCATAAAGAATAAACAGATTCAAAAGATTCAGAGGAGATAACATAGGAATCCATTTAGAATTTGAATATTGTATTGTAACAAACCAGTGGTTTTATGGTGGTCCAGGATCACCATGTCACACTTGTCCACCAATGAAAATCCTTATAAGAAGGGTAAAAATGTAAATTAATGACATTTATATTTTAAACGGTGAGCCCTTGTGTGTTTTATTGCTTTCCTATTGGTCCTGGATCACCAAGTCATACTTAGTCCAGGACCATAATAAAATTTCCGGTAACAAAGACTTTCAAGATTTTGTTGTTGTGGTCAAATTTATGTTGAATATTTTTGAATGCAAGACCTGGTTAATATATACCAAGGGGAGAGGCTTAGATTTTGCAATAAAATAATTGAGGATAAAAGCGGGATTTTTTCCAGAATACCACAGAATTGGTGGTAAATTGTGGAAATACCACCCAAGTGCAATTTTCACAATTTTGGGTCGCGATTTTCTCCTATTTTTTTCACAAATGTGCACGATCTTAAGGTACACAAATACCTTATTGGGGTTCCCCTTCCCAATTAGGGTTTAGTTTGGTTCCAAAAATACCTAAAACGCGAAAAACGGAATGATATTTCGACAATGGAGTGATAGTCCAGAAATTGCCTTGCCTCAATAATGATATTTCGGCAAAGGTCCCGGATAAAGCTATACGATGGAGACATATTTGGAGAAATATAATGGATTATATATAGAGAAATCATTGTAGTGCTTGATTTTGTTCCAAGGAGGATGGATTTGCTTTATGCATCATTTGTTTAATTAATTTTTTGCGAATGAAGCACTAAAAGAAAAAGAAAAAAAAAAGTCATAAAACCACACGTGGGTGAAAGGAACATAACAGTTGTTGTCAAATTACTGCCTAGAGTGTTACATTTATAATACGTGACAAAAACAAATTTGATAACTTTTGGTTAAACATGTTAGGTTAACCGAGTAATTAACTTCTGTTAACCATTTATCTGCCGTTGGATTTTATTAATTATTGAATTTATTCTGATTTAAATAGCATTACGAGGCCTGTATTTTATACGTAATATCATATGAGTTTCAAAAATGTGCTACGTTAGTTATTTTAGGAATAACAAGTCCTTTATAAATTTACATAAATATGAGTTGTGTTACTTACTGTGACAATTTTATTATAGAAATAGCGTTTCCTTTATGAATTTGTGCAAATATGATTTGAGTTGCTTTTGGAATTCAATGATGTCAATTTTACATATGCATCGGTTCTTCAAGAATAATTATTATGATATAATAATTATATCATAATATTATGGTACAATTTTATTATACCATACTTTTCCAGACCACACTTGCGGATGGTTATTATGATATAACATTTCTCCCAAATTGAATTCGTATTATATCATGACATGTTTAATTGGATAAAGCTTCTGGATCTTCTTAGTGATGTAAATAAGAGAAAACATGCATCCGCAGTCACAATAGGACAACTTCTAATTAATAGACACAATTAACAGGTTAATCACACATATTTAGCAAAGTCTAACATTAGGCAAGCTAGGACGTTTACAGATTCATGGTACTTGGTTTTAATTTGCAGCAAACTTTAATTTTACCATGTTCATATCACTTTTTATTCTTTTAATTTTGGTGTTATGATCATTGGTCTATTTAATTAATTATTGGGTTTATTGTTAAAAAGGACAATTTAAACCTAGAAATATGTAATAAAGACAGTAGAATTTTTTTTCGGATAAAAAAGACATGTTCTTATTACACTGTGATAGGAAACATTATATTTGAGGTCAATTTCACTGCAGAAAACAGTGGATTTATCCTTATCACCCATTTTATATTTTCACTGTCCTGGTTTCTATTTTTTCCTTCTTTTTTGTCCTTTTAAACCACTAGCCCTTAATTATTTGATGTCACTTTCCTATTAAGTTATTTAAAAACACATAGGCTGTCTTGAGTGTCTTCTCAAAAAAAAAAAACAAAAAAAAAAACACACACACACACACACACATAGGCTAGCTAGGCTGCTAGCTAAGCGATAAGGAATTATTGAAGTTTCAATATTTCTGTAATTATATTAGAGATAATGATAAAATTGAGTAATAGTGTGTTTAGATAATGTTGTTTGAATTTGAATTATAATAAAGTTATTAGGATAAATTATTTTGTTTAAATAAAGTCATATTTGAATAGATCTATATCATTAATTAGTCTATAAATATTGTATTCATATTTATTATTATTATCAATGAAATGGAATCTATTCTTTTTTTGAGTGGAAAGTGAATTTATTCTTATTTCTCTGTTATGGTATCAAAACTACTTTTATTTTTTAGGAGTAACCCGAGACAATTTTATCAAGCGATGTCCGAATTACTAGCCAACAAAACGTGGGAGAGAGGAGAAAGTCCCCATGTTGGGGAAAAAACCCGATTGAAGGTGTAACGCCCCGCTCCCGGATACCGAGCCCTTATCCGGAAGAGAACGTTCGGCGCGTATAACATTAAATAAATTCAATATTATACGCCAGCCTCTACGTCGTCGTATCAAAATTTAAGCAACGGAAACTAAAAAGGCTCAGGCAGAACCATAAATGCTACTAGAATAGAATAGAAACCGACTAGGGGTATAAAGGAAAAGTTTAAAACAATGAGATAAAGCTTACAACGTACGATTTTACAAAAGAAAGATACAACCCTTATCTTACAAACTTGGAATAAAAGTACAACAGGTTATCTAAAGAATCTACAACACACTATAGTACAACCTTTAATCGAAAAGTAATAGAATGCATCAACAGCACCAACGTCATCAAATCATCATCGAACTCCTCAACGAGCTCAAGGCTAACCTGTTCGTCTTCTCACCCCAAAAGCACACAAAACAACATATGCAATTGAGGTAAGTACAAAGGTACTTAGCAAGAGGAAGAAGCTAATGTAATCAAGTCTTACAACGAAAGGTTTATTATTTATTATTAAGTTGTCTTTATGAAACCGACTCAATTCTAGGGTTCACTTCATGTTCATCAACATGTCGTGACTAAACGTTTCTAACTTAACTTATCTTTGTCACATCGGCACTCAAGGGCACAACGCATGGTGCTACCCACCATGAGGTATCGTTTGCAACCTATCAGTGGATCACACTGATAGCCACGGGTTAAAACCCGATAGTGTACACGTTCGGCGAAGTCCCCCTGCCATTTAGCCGTTTATAGGCCAGCAGAGTTATTCACTTTATCTGACCGCCCACACATCGTGATATAGCTAGGTGTCTTACCAATAATGTTACGATGTTTAGTCTTTTAACTACACACGTACGTTTATTATTAGTTGTTAACTAGCCACCTAAGTATTTTCAAGTAAGCTCCATCACCTCTACTACTCTCTTTCCTAGATCACTAGACACGGACAAGGCCTAGCACATACACAGACATTGATGAATTCTAATTCATCAAAACACAAGCCAATCATACTCTTCTGACGGTCCCGAACTTCAACTCCTTTGAAGAGTACATTCGGTGCCGGAACTAAACGCATCAGAAGCTTAATCAGGGCTTGTTCAAGTTCATTTAACGTTATTAGATCCATTAGAACGTTCCTAAACCAAGTATAGTATTAAAACACATATTTTCATGAGAAACTAGGTCAAGAGTGCGCTTGCCCTGGTCAAGCGTGCGCTTGTGTAACTATTAGCATTCTGTTTTTCATTCAGCCAGCGCAGGTGTATGCTTGCCTTGAGCAGGTGTACGCTTGCCTTGAGAAAGCGTGCGCTTGTGCTCTCAGTAAGCATTCTGTTTTGAATCAGCCAGCGCAGGTGTGCGCTTGCCTTGAACAAGCATACGCTTGTGCACCAGAAAAACCTAAAACTTGCAATTTTCTGCACTTCACGATTTCCAACCCAAACCAAACATGTTCTTCAACCATATACTCATCAAAACAGCAGAAAAGTACAACTTTTACACAACTAAACATCACATATTCATCTAACAACAAGTAGACATGATATCTAGCATTTAAAACACCACAAGCACTCAACCTTAAACAACATAAACCTAATTAAACAATAGGAAGAGCCCCTTACCTTATTAGCAAGCAGCACCAAAGCCAAACCTTCAAGAAAGACTGCATCCCTCAATTGCAAACTCCAACTCAAACCTAATTGATCAACAATTAAACCTAAATTAATTGTGATCAAAGGTTCCTAAACAATCTAAACTACGAATTGATCAACTAGAACACCAAAAGAAGATCTAATCTTCAAGATTCTATATTTAGAGCCAAAACCATACTTTTACGAAACTCTGAACTTTTGCTACCAGAACGATCCTCTCTTCCCGCTGATTCTGAATCTTCAAACAATTCTGAAAACCGACCAAGAACCAGAGAGAAATTGGAAGAAGACTTCTTTGCTTTTCTTTTGCTCTCAACGTAGAACTGAACGTGAAATAATTCTGATTTCTGTTTTGGTGACTCCCTTACTTAATGGGATAGTTAAATCAGAAAAAACTAAAACCTCCCATAAACTCCTAATAACTTTATTAATCCCAAATAAAATTCCCAAAATTAAATCCCTTTTATATATATTTTGAGTATATATATATATATATATATATATATATATATATATATATATATATATATATATATATATATATATATATATATACTTTAAATTTTTTAATTAAATATAACAAAAATCAATTTTTGTTAAAAGACTATTTTGCCCTTTTTTAAAAAGTCGGGATATTACAGAAGGGTTGAACAGTCAACTTTAGCGCTAATTACGGATAGGCTCCGATGTATGTCATCGAGAGTTAATGATATCATTAAATACTCCATACGGAGTAGTTGATGATGGGCTTTTGAATCACTCGATTTAGATATCGGGTGAATGAGAAATTAATAGCTAAGGTTGCTAGAAAATATGTAGGAGATGGGAGTTGAAGGGAGGACCTCACCCCATTCTCCCACATTGGAAACTTGAGTGTTGGGAACTCAAGTGATAACAGCTTGTGTGTCTCTTATTGATGTGCCCCAAGGGGCAAGGCACTTTTGTGCAGGAGGGAGGACCTAGATAATTCTGCGCGTGCCGCCGCCGTCCGGATCGGATATTAATTTTTTTGGACAAAATTTCTTTATTAAATTAATCAAAACTTAATTTTATTTTTGGCATGTGATTGAGTCATTCGACCAATCAGAATTCAAGAATTCGTGTGATTGAGTCATCCGACCAATCAGAATTCAAAGATGCGTCATCCGACCAATCAGTTTGAGGGATTTATATCCCAACATGCGTGGGGAATAAATGGGGCGGCCAAGATGATTTTCTTGAGGGAAAAGTCGGCCGTTATTTTTCCAAGGGGAAAAGTTTGATGATGTGTTTCGGCCAATCAGATGGATTAAAGTTTAAGCATCGAATTTTATCCAGTCTTTTCCACCACAAAAAGTCTAGCATATAGATCTAGTTCTTGAGTCGAAAAGAAGTCAGAGTACTCTGTAAGTTGGCTAACTAGACACGTTTTTCGATTTTGGTCCTGGTTTTTCTACGGCGACAATTTTAGTCCTGTAAGTGGTCTTTTTTTTACAAAAATAGTCCTGAACGCCGGAAAGACCACTTACAGGACTAAAATTGTCGCTGGAAAGACCACTTACAGGGCTAAAATTGTCTCCGGAAAAACCAAATTTAGTCCTGTAAGTGGTCTTTCCAGCGTTCAGGACTATTTTTGCAAAAAAAAGACCACTTACAGGACTAAAATTGTCGTCGGAGAAAAATCAGGATCAAAATCGAAAAACGTGTCTAGTTAGAGGACCAAAATTGTAATTTAGCCCTGTAAGTTCACCGGAGCTCGGATTTTTTAAGTGCCTCTAAATCCGAGACGTAAAGTCGTTATATCTTGGGAGACAGTTGCTACTACCGTGGACACTATACCGGAGCAATTTGTCTTAAGGAAATAGTAACTACTCGCCTCGGTTTGATCTCTAGTCCTTTATTTTCTACATCATAATTTTATTGTTCGTTGTTCGAGTTAGATCTGTATGGTAAGATTGGTTTTGTTAAATCTGCTAGATAATATGAATTATTCTATTCGCATGATTTATTTTCTAGTTTAATATTCCGTAATTTAATCCGTAAATTACGGATATATTTCGTAAATCGTGTGTTACAAATTTTCCCAACAAGCTTAAGACAAATTTCCCAACACACGATACACTTTCCCAACAAGTTTAAGACAAATTTTAATTCGTGTGTTAGAAAATAGTTTTAATCTATTACATTTCAGATCTGGTCGAATTGTTGTTACGTTTATTTCCGTGTTGCTAGCTAATCGTGTTCTTGCAGAATTGGAAAAAGCGAGTCATTTCGATTGGTCATAGTACCAATATTATGTTTTATTAATTCAGTATCGGTTGATACTTGGTCATTTAGTTCATTGAGTACGAATGATTTTCGGAATCAATATGTTACGCTATTGCCTAGAATTTCTTACGTACAAGCAATTAAGGAAGATATATATAGTTTCCTAGGAGCTTGCTTTGTAAATAAGGTTGTATTTTCCTTAATTGAAAGTGTCCTTGGTAATTTTCTCAAAAAAAAAAAAAAGAAAGTGTCCTTGGTAGTGCATCTAACTAAGGACAATGTGTTGGAAAATTGATGCTAAGAATTTGACAGACTCAGAAAAATATCCAAGGCACACAAAGCGTTGTCTTTTAAGAGATGTTCTGTCACAATTAATTGTTATTTAGGGATCAATCGAAAATCTCTCTCAGGATACAATGAGGTGTTTGATTCAAATAGTGTCTTGTTTGAATCAAACCCGAGGACATTCCAGAAATTGGTTTTGATGATGCTGTAAGACTTATGAATTTTCATCTGCATACTTGTGCCTTTTATAGGCTGCAAGTACCTCATAAACGAATGAAGCTACTCCTTGCACGAAAGGGTAGGGTTGTCACTGTTTACCGGATGAAAGCATGCAACCCTTACACGACATTGTAGGTACATATCAGTTCGAAAATGCATTATCTAAAAATCCGAAAATGCATATCCCTTCATTAACCCGTTTCGTTGCGATAATATTAATTCATACGGCAACTCGTATGCAAACGATAATCAAAATATTTATTTAATTATGAAAAAAATATCTAACAAAATGGATAAAAGTTAATAATAAATAAATAAGTAAGAGGACGAACTGAACATAATTAGTCGATTTTTTTTTCTCGTAGCATGTTAAAGAGATATTAGATGATTTAATTAGTCCTCTTTTGTTTCCTGATGCTGATTGTTTCCTGGTCGATTAGAGATTGAATAGTGATGGTTGATGCCTAATTCTCGTGCTTCTATTTTCGGAAGCTCCTTAATTGCTGCAATTTTTTTGAATAGATGAATGAGGCACATCGATGTGGCCGGAAGAAAGAGTATGCAACGTAATTGTGATATCTGAGTTCCAAAAAAGACCAAGACCTCCACTCTTCCCCTTTGATTCGACATAGATTCCCGATTGGAATCCAAGATTCACTCGCAAATATTCCATCTTCCTCGTATTAGCCTTTGTTTCTGAGAGAAAGACGAGGCATTGATTAATCTAGAGAGATTATTCTTTGCTGTTGATTTTCGTATTCCGTGGCAATTCCACGCCAAATTATAAAATGCTCATATTCAGAACGGTACGCAATACGAATAGAGTTTCTAGGGTTCTTTTGATAAGACTCCCAGGAAACGCAGCCACAATTAAGCTTTCCACCGGGAGTAGATAGCCCAACAGAGGGATGACAGCCCTTACGAGAGTGGTAATTGCCGGATCGCCGGAGTTAATGCCCCATGACGGGGATGACATGCCCCATGACGGGGATGACACGCCCCATGACGGGGATAAATTATTGTACGTATACTATAAAGTTAAATTATGCTCGGTATCAAAGCTACTCGACTAACGTTATTTTTCAGATCGTAAAGAAAATTTGTTTGAATGGGGGTTCAATACCGTAATCACCCCACATCAACCAGTTTTTTTTTTATTAATTTGTTCATATTTCAATTATTTTAAATAAATCTCTTCTTGATCTCATCATCCATGAACTCCTTTCCTCCTTTTTTTTCAATGATTTTTTACGAAGACGTGAGAATTGTATGATGATTGGTTTTTATATGTCATGGTTTCATTGGGCTATGTTCTAATTAGCATCAGGAAAATAAGTTTGTTACGGTATGTCACCGTTGCAGGACCTCTCATTCTATATCATCATATACTTCTCCTTTTCATTGATTTTTCTAATTATTAAAATAAATTGTTTTTTTTTTTTTTGTCAATGGGAAAGAAGTCAAATACAATATGAACAGTATTTAAACACTGCTTTTTTTTTCCTTTCTTTTTCAAACAACGAAAGGATTTATGAAAAGCAAAATAAAAGAGTCAACATTACAACTTCACTTCATACTACATAAAATCAGAAGCCAACGACCTAGGTACATCATCGAAGCAAGATCAATCCTGGGGAAATCACCAACAAACATTGCATGATTATGAGCAACTCCATTACAACATCTAGGGATCGATAAAATAAAACATGCAATTGTCGAACCAATCTAGCTTTCTCTATTCGGATCTTCAAGAACCAAATAAGCTTCGTGAGACAGCCATTTCTTTTTATTATTTGTTTCAGCAACTGTCTTAGCATCCGAAAAGATTTCGGAGATTCTTTTCCAACCTTTCTCTTTAGCTTTCAGCAACCCCTAGAGAATAAACCTAGCTCAGGAACCTTATATGCATCCCCAAGCTTCATGAAAAGTCAATTCACGATCCATAGCTATACCGTACTGTTAGATATTTTTTCATAAAATAAATATTTTATAATCGTTTGCATACGAATTGCCGTACGAATTAATGTTATCTCAACAAAACTGAGTTCATGAAGGATACATGCGTACGTTCATGAAGGGTTTTATGTATTTTCAGATTCAGGCATCATTTCCAAACTGATGCACCTTTACATGAGTGCATGCATTCGGTGAATAGTGACAACCCTACCCTTTCGTACAAAGAGTACCTTCATTCGTTCATAGGGTACTTGCAGCCTATAAAAGACACTACATATGCAAACGAAGATACACACACAATACATGTACAGCATCATCAGTTTTTTTGCAGAGTGTCCTCGGGTTTGATTCAAACAAGTCACTGTTTGAATCAAACACCCTCCATTGTATCCTGAGAGAGATTGTTGATTGATCCCTAAGTGACATACGAGTGGGACGAAACATCTCTTAAAAGACAACGTTCTTAACGTGCCTTGGAATTTCAACTTTTCTGTCAAATCCTAAGCACTAAATTTTTCCAAGACCTGCTACTTTGCTTTTTCTATTCCAGGCTGCAACCGAAAATAGTATATGCTCCCCGTTAGCAAAGAAAGCACCCAAACAATCCAGACCATTATTCCTCCATGTTGCATCTCTACACATTTGATTAGGATCAATGGTCTCCGCAAACTCAAGCCACGCTTGTTGAGCCCTGCATACAACGTCCCATTCTGATTATAAATTCAAACCATGCATGTCGATCACTAGATTGAATGAAATCCAGTGATAATAGTGATTGCTTTATGATTTTAACAAAAACCAACCAAAGAAGATCAAAACCCAAAAAATAAAGAACTTGAGAGGAATGTAAATGAAAATGAAGAAATAGATGGAAGATCCCATGGCTCAGACTCATAAATATGGATATAGGAGATGGAGTCATGGAGATGGCATTTCATCTAAAAGGCTTCCCGCAAGTTAAGCTTGAATAAATTTATAGGAGAGAGATGCTAGTGATGTCGGTCGAAGAGTGCCTTTGAATAAATTTATTTCCTTACTTTCCTTCTACTTTACATCCCTGTAAACATTATATAAAATAGACAATTTGAGCATGTTAGGAAACCTCGTTCCGCATCCATTGATAGTTGTCGATGCAGGTCACTGTCGCATAATGGACATAAGGTGAGGAAATCAGAAACAAATTCCACACGTATAAAAATCATTCAGAATAAATAGGAACGATTTCTTGAGAGTCGTAATTCGTAACTGATGCTATGGAGGATTGAGTAGCAGAATGATACGGAATATGGGATATAATTTGTTAAGATTTGAGATTCAGAGGAATCATATTTGGCAAGAGATAGGGTCGCTCAGTTCGAAGTAATCAGATTCCACACTTTAGACTTCAAATTTAACAAACACCGAGTTTATATGCTTCTAGCTAGGCAGACACAAAAATCGATCATCAAATGTAAATACTCATTTTCGACACCAAAAGTTCATTCGTCATAATGTTACAAGCACAAAGTTTTATTGCTATCAAAACACAATAAAAATATCCCAAACTAAAAATCAATTCTATATCACAGGGAAAACTTTGACTTGTATTGTTCTCGCACACCGACTAAGATCAAGGCCGAATTCATTGTTTTCAAGTGACGCAAAAACCTTTTTATAAGCTTTCCAAACTACATTTATATCCTCCGGATATATCTTGATATATGAAGGATCAAATTTCTCCGTCAGACAAAAAACAAATAGCAATATACAGTACAAATGTGGGTTCTATTGGCACCCAATTTTTTACTTTCGGTACCCTTTTTTTGATTTTTTTCCCGGATGAAAAAACGTCAGTCACACTGGTGTTCCTTGTGGCACACCAACGTCGGTGACGTTGGTGTGCCACAAGGAACACCAGTGGAAAGTCGTGGACTGATATTTCTAAGTTTTAACACTTTTTGTATAGGGAACGTCAGCCACACTGGTGTTCCTTGTGGCACACCAACGTTAGCGACACTGGTGTTGGTGTGCCACAAGGAACACCAGTATGGCTGACGTTCCCTTTATAAAAAATCACCGGGTGCCGAAGTAATTCTTTATGGTGCCGGAAGTAAAGAGGTGTCAATAGTAAATTGGGGGTGCCAATAGAACCCCTATACAAAATAAAGAAGGAATATTAAATTGTTACCTGCATTAGCGTAAGGAGAAAAAATAACTTGATTCAAGAATACTAAGTATACATTTATTCAAGAAAATTAATATGAACCCCAAAACAGAGTTCCTTTCACAGTAAAGCATTTCTCAGTGGTTAAAAACCATAATCTGCCACCACACCAGCAAAACGTGATTAAAAAGTGATCCCAAAAAAAATACACAACGAGAACCACCTTGATACCTTCCATCAGCAAAATATCAATCGTCAGTAATATGAATGAATTAGAAAGAAAAGAAAAAAAGGTTAAACTCTAACCTTAAGGTCCCCATTCCGGATGAGTGGAGATGTTAATTAGGTAACCTAGTGTCTCAGAGTCATTGGCTTGCTATTATACCAAACACACCGAAAGAAGTCGTCACTTTACGGGATTCGAACCTCCACACTCTAGGTCCAGGTCCAGCTGCTTTTTAAGACACCAAAGCCCTTTACCACTAACCACTAGATCATGTCCTGGGGACATAATGAATGAATCAATCAACCTCATCTAAATTGAGGACAATTTCATTACCTCCATGTATGAAGTGCTCTATGGAATCCGAACCGTATCCAAAGTGATGTAGCACATCCAAGCTAATTAAAAGTATTTTGTTATGTTTTAATTAGTTTAATAGCCATATGGGCTTTTGTGTTGATCTAAATGGACTTTGTAGCCTATAAATATGCCAAGCTCTCTAAGTTGAGGTCATGTTATGTAATCTTGATATTGAATCATATTCTCTTTGAGAATGATATTTTCTTTGAGCTTGGATTAGCTCATCGTGTTACCCTTTATTGTAGATCTTCTACATCACAAAGCCACTCAGTCAAAGAATATCAAAAGAGCCATTTGGTTTACACATTAAAAAAATGATTGGTTCAGTAATAGAAAGTATAACTTCTTCATTAAAGTTTAACATATTTGTCTAAGAAGTAAAAAGCACAACAGTTGTAAACATGTGCCTTTGCACAGTTCACTTATCTTCAGACTCGGCAACGGATTCAAGATCTCGTAGCTACGTACAAACGTTTCTTAACCAACAACTTCTTACAATGACAGAAGTCCCTGAAATGCGTCGTTTGGCATAATCATAGCAGTTTCAACCTCCTCAACAGTGAACAAAGTTGAATCAGAAATGATCAGATGAAAAATTGATTTTAATATCAATCTCCTTTGCATCAGAATGAAATGAAACGAATACGTGAATCGAAAATGAAAAAAAAAATCCCCAGAACAAAAAAAATGCATTCTCCTCTGCAGGTTTCTTCTTCGATCATCATCTATTCACAACCAAACTTGGGTACTGGTATTATTTTCTTTTTTTTGTCGAAACCGGATATTTTATTTATATTCAACTAACTGTGCAAACAATGTTCAAAAAATGTACAAAGCACAAGGATAATTTATTGTAGAGAAAACACCACAAATCAACTCCAAGCTAGTCTAAATTATCGTGCTCGTCGTATAGCTTCCGAAATGAAGATCATCTTCGGGGCGTGTCCGGTCTCCTTGGTGGAACTCAAGATTGCGCCAATACCAAAGGCCCTTCACAATCTCTTGAAATAAGAATCTTCAAAATTCAATAGTGTCATGTTTGTACATGTTTGTACTCAAGCAGTCTTCCAACCATGCCGGTGTCTCTTTTGCGGTGGAAAAAAGGGCCCAGCAATGTCGATGGACGACTTGTTTCCACACAGATGTAGCCCAATGGCAGTCTCTCATCACATGCAACGTGGACTCGGGTCGAGTGCCACAGCCAAGACAAGCATCATTTTCTCCTCTGTGCCTCGCTTTTAAGAGGCCTGCAGTAGGTAGAGCGTCTCTTTGGATCAATCAAAGCAGCATATTACCTCTAAGTGGTCCCTTAATAGCCCAGATTAATTTCCAAATGGCATCATCAGTAGTTTCCGGATTTTGAGTGTAGCCATGGAGTTCATGATACGCAGAACTCAACGTAAATTTGCCCGACGCCGTTTGTTTCCACAAGACATTTCCATCCACGTCAAAATCAAATGCATCTCATAGGGCGTTTGCCGCGAAGCATATGTGTCTCCATATGAAGGAACAGTTCGCTTTGGGTTCATCAAGAGGGGAACCGTATTTTCGGTTAAGTACTTGGACCCAAAGCTTGTCCCGATCAGCCAACATTTGCCAAGAGAGTTTAGCTAGAAAAGCGGTATTCATGTCACGCGCATTCCGAATGCCCAAGCCACCTTTATTTTTCGGTTGGCATATATGGTCCCATGCGACCTTGGGTATTGGGTATTGATATAATGTAATTATATATTGTATTTATTTATTAAGGGTAGAATGATAATTACAGATCGGAGAAGAAACCCTAATTTGGGCTATAAATATTGTACCAAATGTATTGTTGATGAAATGAAAAATATTTTTCCCGAACGTTTTGACATGATAGCAGAGCCAGATTGACATCTCTTCCGGAAAAAAAGGAAAAGAAAAAAAAAACAAACAAACAAACAAATAGACGCAGCTTTTCTTATTTTCCGCAACCTCTGTTCGAACAGAGGTCAACAACCTAAAGAAGCATGGCCATACTTACAGAAATTGAAAAGAAACTTGCTTATTTTCTCAACACCACCGACAACCCCGATTACGTCGGTGGTGGCCAAAAGGACGATGACACAAATTACCACATGGACATGATAGCTGCCCCTGCGAAACAGGCTGACTCCGTTAATAGAGTCGTGGTTCCCGAATTCGGACCAAGAAAAGGCGTGAAAATTGTGACAGATGAAAAGACTACTACGAGTCTTTCTGCTGCTTCCGTAGATGATGCAGTTGTCATTGATGAACTGATTATGAAGCTTGAACAATGCCGAAAAAATTTACCTACAGGATTCAAGATGAGTCCGATCAGTTTGAGAAGGACGACGATACCTGCTTCCATCTTCACGACTGCGGTGGAGGCAGACGACGGCGAGGAGAATATGCGGCTTCTCATCAGCCAAAGGTGCACAATGCTCTAGGTGCTGTGGTGGGCTCGGCTCAGCCCACCACTTCGGCTCAAACCAAGAATTTTAGATCTTTTGACCCTTCCAAAACCACAGGATCGCGTGATAGGTAAGTTTGCGTGGAGTGTTGACATAGGAGCAACACGTCACGTGACTAGTTCTTTTGAGTCCCTCATTGATCCACGATCAATTGTTCAGTGTCCGATTGGTTACCCGATGGGAGTTCATCAGTGGCGACTCATGAAGGAAGTGTTGTTTTACCTGGGAATTTATGCTTAAAAATGTCTTATGCGTGCCAAAATTAAATTGCAACTTGCTCGGTAACCCAATTCCAGGATGATAATGATTGTGTTTTGCAAATTACGGGAAAATTATGTGTTATGCAGGACCGAGTGACGAGGAGACTAATTGGACTGGCAGAGCGTGTGGATGGACTTTTTCTGTTCTTGGGGGTTCGGCTTTTGGCTATTGATGGTGGGACATCTGCAGATTTATGGCATTCTGAAAAGGTCCTTAAGAATTTTCCTAATATTACTGTTTCCAAAAATCTGAATAGAAATTGGTTGCGATGTTTGTTTTTGGGCCAAGCAGCATCGTGATCATTTTACTCTGAGTGAGAGTCGTGCTAGTCGTGCTTTTGAATTGGTGCATTGTGATTTGTGGGGACCTTATAGTACTCCTTCTACGTGTGGTGCTACTTATTTCTTGACTCTTGTTGACGATTATTCACGATCTGTTTGGGTTTACTTGCTTTTAAATAAAGTGGAGGTTGAAACAGTATTTTTGGACTTTGTGGCTTGGATTTCACGACAATTTGATGTTACTATTAAACGTGTTCGTAGTGATAATGGAACCGAATTTCATAAATTTCTCCCTTACTTTCGTGAACAAGGCGTAATTTTTTAAACTTCTTGTGTAGCTACCCCACAACAGAATGGCCGTGTTGAACGTAAACACCAACATACTTTGAACGTTGCTCAGGCCCTTCGCTTTGAAGGTCACTTGCCTCTTAAATTTTGGGGAGAGTGTGTGTTAGCGGCCACCCATATTATTAATCGTACCCCATCAAGTGTTTTGAATTACAATACTCCCTATGAAGCCTTGTTCGGAAAGCAGTCCGATTTATCTATGCTTCGCATTTTAGGTTGTTTGTGTTATGCCCATGACCACCACCACTAGAATAAGTTTGACAGTCGTAGTCGTAAGTGTGTTTTTTTGGGATATCCCTTTGGGAAGAAGGGGTGACTTTGTACAACCTTGATACGGAGGAGATATTTGTATCCCGGGATGTCAAATTTTATGAGCATATTTTTCCATTTTCTTGCCAAGCCGAGGGTAGAGTGTCTCCTTCTATCCCTTACCCAGTTTTCGATGATGTTGGTATAGTAGATACGGGGTTCAACACTTCTTCTCCTTCTCCCGGGGATCCACCATTGCCGGATCCACAGGTTGAGTGGGGACGAAATGGAACGATGAAACAGGTGATCTGGCAAGTGATATTGCACCTTCACCACAACTTCAACAACCAGGTGACGGTGTAAAAGATCTAGGCAGAGGTAGACGACAGAAGATCTCGAATTCACGGTTTCAAGATTTCGTGACATATACTCTGGCTGAGAAGAAAAGTCCTACTCCACGCTCCTCCACTCCATCGGCATCCTCAGGTACTCCATATCCTCTTATTCATTTTGTAAATTATGATATGTTTACTGATAAGTATCGCAAGTATCTCACAGCTATCACAGATGGGAATCCTCCGAAATCTTTTAAGGAGGCTGTTAAACATGGCGGTTGGCGTAGGGCCATGGCTGAAGAAATTCAGGCCCTAGAAGATTAGGGTACATGGGTGTTACAACCACTTCCTCCCGGGAAAAAGGCGTTGGGGAGTAAGTGGGTCTATACATAGAAATATGACGAGCATGGGACCATGCAGCGGTTGAAAGCTCGATTAGTGGCATTTGGGCATCATCAGGAAGAAGGTATTGATTACACAGAGACATTCACTCCCGTGGCAAAGATGGTTACGGTTAGGACTTTCCTTAGTGTTGCGGAGGTGAAACGATGGGATATTCACCAGATGGATGTGCATAATGCATTTCTGCATGGGGATTTGAAGGAGGAAATTTACATGAGGATTCCTCCAGGTTTTGACAAGAAATGATCAAACTTGGTTTGCCGGATGCGCAAATCTTTGTATGGATTGAAACAAGCGCCGAGGTATTGGTTTGCACTTTGCAAAGCTCACTTCAACTTTGAAGGATTATGGTTTTCGTCAATCGTACTCAGATTATTCTTTGTTTACTTTGCATCGAGATGGTATTCGGCTGAATATATTGGTATACGTGGATGATATGATCATTGCCGGGAACGATAAGGTAGCTATGACCATCTTTAAAGAATATTTTGGAAAGTGCATTAAGATGAAGGATTTGGGAGTTCTGAAGTACTTTCTCGGGATAGAGGTGGCACGTAATAAAGATGGGTTTTTCTTGAATCAGCGGAAATATGCCCTTGATATTATACATGAAGCAGGTTTACTTGGGAGCAAGCCTACTGACTTTCCTATTGAGTAGAATCACAAACTAGCTCTTGCCACTGGAGCATTGTTGACTATGTTAGGAAATCTATGCAGGAACGCAACGGAATTCAAAATTTATTTCCTTTTAACCAGGATCGACTTCGTTTAAGCAACAAGCATAAAAAGAAGTAAACAAGAGAATACCTTGGTTGATCCAATTTGATCGACGCTTTGTCTACGGTTGTAGCTTTTGCACGAAGCCGTCCAAGTCTTCGGCCTCTACCGGTGATCCACACGAACACCCCGCCAGAATCCCATCATGGATTGCTACCAGAAAAACTCGGTTTCTAGACCGACATTTTCTTTCTCTCAAAATATCTCTCTAAGAAACTCTCAGTTTATTTTGTAAATTAGAACTCTTCTAATTGTGATGTACCAAATGAGCTAGCCACCCCTTGCTTATATAGGGGAGTGGTGCGACCCAAATGAATCGCCAACTGATTGAGCGAAGCTTCCTAGTAAATTGGGGAGAAAGAAAACATTTTCCTAAGGAAAATATATTTGATTGATTTATCTCATATTAAATATTTCCAAGATATTATCAATATCTAATATTGACTATTTTTATCTCATTACCATAAATCTATTTTTCATAAATCTATTAATATCTAATATTAATATATGATAATATCATTAATTAAATTGCACAATCCAAGTGTATCTTATACACACATAGTATGTGCCCCCTTGGCCAATAAATTGGCTTCCCGAATATTCTTAATTAATATAATGCTATGATTAATTAATTTACAAAATACATGTGAATCAATATACACAAATAATTTCGCATACACATTCATTATATATATATATATATATATATATATATATATATATATATATATATAAAGATTTTGTTGGAGAGAACAAAACCAACAAAACTAAAGATAAAAATTTGCTTTTTCTTCCGAGTTCGAGTAATCTTCCGAGCCGAGTAAACTTCTCTTCAAAAACCTTATCCGAAATATACTCACCCAGCAGAGCTTTTGGGTCTAATCTCATATATTTGAGCTCATCTTGGATAGAATCTTGGCTATCTATACCCGATGACTTTAGAGTTTTCTTTGTCAAAGGCATAGATATGACCTCGAACGGATTGCTTATAGGACAACCTTCGGAGTACTCTATCACTTGATTTACCAAACTAGTGGGAGCAACTAGAAGTACTCCCTCCTTAGCAGTTTCAGTAGGCCCTTTGACCTTTTTGGTGATCCCGATTGAGGCCTTCCCAGTGTCCTTGTCAACCATTTTACCTTCCTGAACTTGCTTCTTCATTGTGAGTTGTGACCCAGCATCATTCATTTGACCTTCAGCCTGCTTAGGGGAGACAGAAACTGCATGCTTGGTAGACAATTTTGGTTCATTGCTTGTGTTTTGCCCTGCATCATGCATATAATCTTTTGCTAAAGTAACCCCTACAAGTGTAGTCTTCTTGCAATCCTGATTTTCTAATTCATGTTGGTCTCATTGAAGCTCATTCGTTTTAGCAACATAGGTGCCTTTTAGTTGATCAAATGTAAATTCAGAGTGACTGATCATTGAGGAGCCAGAAACCTACTGTGGAGGCTCAGCTGAGTTTGTCACTGCATTTAATACCCCCATACCACCCTGAACCTCTGTTAATTGAACCTCTGTTGATACAGCAGTAATTATTTCAACATTTGCAGCAGCCCTTTCATCAACTTTTGTCATATCAAGTACTAATCCTCCATGATTAATAGAAATGATTGGAAGCCCATTTAGCTCCATTTTCTTATTAGGGTTGACAAGGTCCATACCATGTTTCTTGCCCTGTTCCAGAACATTTTGAGCAGTAAAATCGATTTCCACTTGTGCAACAGTTGTCTCAAGTGATCCAGTTGGACGACATACATATACATTATATGTATATTTAATTAATCAACATTATTAATATCTTATATTTAATTTATTCATAATAAATAAATACCACAATATTAATTTATCACTATAACACTTTATAGTCGATATAAAACTTTCCTTATTTGGTTATTACTATAACCGCATTTTAATCCGGCTTGATGTTCTTATGCGTGTGACTCGATAGGCTTCCGAATATGTTGGCCGTAGACACAAAGTGCAATTATGAAAATGTCCTTCATACCTAACGATCACGGAATAGCGTCTAGCAACACACCGTGACCCCCAATCATCGGAAGAGTCAAATACAATGACTACTACTTTTCATGTGAAACAGTTACCGTGTAAATAAAATCTTATCGCTGCTACAATATCCATACGGTCGTACGTCGAGTGTCAACCATCAACGACCGTATCTTATAATCTGGATATCCTACTCTCTCGAAGTAACATATTACTTTCGCTTTGCAAAGACTTTCGAGAATAAGACATTTCTTATAAGAAGGCCCTTTCGGATATTTACTCCTAATCATAGGATACGCGATTTCCGGACGAGCAATATTAATCCTACGCATGCTTCAGTATCACACTCAATCACTACCGCATGATCGCCCCATGGCTAGGGGAAACCTCAATAGTGTCAAAGCATGACAATCCACACCGTGATGCAATAAAGACTCCGGTCTCAGGATAAAATTACACAACCGCCACATAGTGCGACACTTAATAAAGTAAGTGGGTCGGTCTAACGTACGCATTCTCTAATACACGTCCACGTATAGTCCAAGTGTCTCAACACTTTGATAGACGAGATCTATCTCTATCTTCAATAAGATAGAAAACATCCAATACGTGCTAGTCTAACCGTACTATCAATGTCCCATTTAATAGCACATACGACTAGAGACATTTAAGTATCAAACCTTTTAAAATGAGTCAAGATTTCATCAACCATAATCACTATCATGGTTTCTCTCTCACAGTTTGACACTAGGGACGTTCTCATATATACAATCACAAATTGGTTCATATAGATGAACAGGATATATAATAACATTAAAGCCATTTATCATATTTATAAACATAAAGAAATAGTAGAAATGATCCAACCCGGTCGGATCCGGTCTAACCCGATTGGGTTTAGGACATTATTTCAACAGAGTGATCCCGCACCGTATCGGCGTCTAATTGGGAGGCTTATCTATCTTGGGGTGACACGCCCCGACTTGGCGTATTCACTTCATGTCTTATCTCAGTTTATGCTTGCTCCGCGGGTTGATCATTGGGAAGCTGCGTTACGTCTTGTCCGTTATTTGAACAAACATCCCGGGCAGGGTATTCTATTGCGATTTGATACTTCTCTCCTTCTCGAGGGATGGTGTGATTCTGATCGGGCGAGTTACCCTTTTACTCGCCGTTCTTTGAGTGGTTGGTTTGTGTTTTCTTAGCCTTTCCCCTATCTCCTGGAAGTCCAAGAAACAAACTACGGTTTCCTGGTCCTCTGCAGAAGCTGAACACCGATCTATGGCATCTCTTACGTGTGAGTTGAAGTGGTTGAAGCAGTTGTTAGCCGATTTAGGGGTACGGCACCCCCCGGTATACGTGTATTTTGTGATAGTCAATCATCGTTGTATATTGCTCAGAATCCAGTCTTTCACGAACGCAACATTGAGGTGGATTGTCATTGCGTGCGAGATGCTATTACGTATGGATTGATTCTTCCATCGTATGTTCCCACGAAGCATCAGTTGGCTGATATGTTTACGAAGGCGTTGGGTCGTCAACAGTTTGAGTTCTTATTGCGCAAGCTGGGCGTGCGAGATCTTCATGCTCCACCTTGAGGAGGGTATTACGATGGGTATTGATATAATGTAATTGTATATTGTGTTTATTTATTAAGGGTATAGTGGTAATTACGGATATGAGAAGAAGCCCTACTTTGGGCTATAAATATTGTACCAATTGTATTGTTGATGAAATGAAAAATATTTTCCCCGAACATTTTGACAGGTACAATTAAAAATCTCAAGAATAAGAATAGAAGTGAAAATGGGAATTGCAAGTTACAACAGAATTTTGGAAATGTGAAAATAGTTTGGATCGAGGGGTTTAAACAAATTAATTATCATCTTGAACGTGATAAGTGATCTGAGATGAGAAGTTTGCGGGGTTGGTTACGATTTGGAGTTAACATGGACGTGATTTGGAGTTTGTGGGGTCGTTAGGTTTGAAACGAACATGGATATGGATGATGGATCAGGTTTGTTTGTTTGATCGTTTGGTTTATTATATTTAAGTTTGATCGATGCAAATAAAAATAGGATATATTATATATAACCACATTCGGCTTAAAGAAGAGGAGCTAAACCATGTTTTGCAAGGAGATTTGTCGAGACATTCCATGTTTGCCTGACAAAAGAAAAGGTAACATAATTAAATCGAGATAAGGAATCTTTGTAAGCATCTGCAAACTATTCAAAGTTGGAGAGGTCTTCATCATCGGAAATGAGGCGATTAAACACTGTTTTGAAATCACTCTCCATAATGAGATTTCTATAGCCATAGGCAGAGGCAAACGGAAGTCCATGGTGAACGGCTAAGCCTTTACCAATATCAATCGAGTATGCATGTCCCAAATTCAAAGAGAAACTATTGAGAGAGCCAATGGAGTCTCGAAAATACACCACTAACTGATAGCTGGTTATAGCCGGTTATCCTTTAATGCATCGTCTACATTGCATTTAAATATTCAATCACTCGAGGGGGGCATTAAAGATGATTGTCTGACCCACGAGTTTGCTCTTGGTAGGTTGCATGCGCATGAATGGTGTTATCCGCAAGTGCTGTGGCGTTATAACGAGGGAGGAGATATTTACCGGTACATTCTCGAAAATCCATGAGATATAAAATGTTCTAGTCCGAATAAATTGTCATTCCCGTCAAGCAGAAAATTAACCACGTTAAAAAGGTTTGTGATCTGCCAGTTTTTCCACCTTTTGCTAACTTTCACTCTATCCCGAACATCGATCTGTAGCAATATCCCATTCAAAAAGACATTGGTTTATAGTTTCCTCTTCCTCAAGAATGATTCGTTCATTTTGCTTACACTTATGAATTTAATTCTCTTTACTTGTTCTTTTTGCTATTCGTGTATTGAATTTCACACCCAACACTTGCACTCACACAGTAATGTTGAGATCGAGAGAAGATATTATTAGCGTGCGAAATTGGGTAATAACACCACCTAGTAAAATCGACTAGAGATAGATTCGGTTTCTAGGTGGGGTTCACTAATCTTGGTTAAGCAGCCCAACGATTGTAATGCATATTGACTCTTTTAGATCTATATTAGTCGATTAGGCCGTTGATGAGATATATGTTGGTTGAATTTCATTCGAGAGCGGACAATCACTAAATCGGGGGTTCACATCAATAATTTATCACAAAGTAACAAATGGATTGTGGGTTACTTATGTCAAATTGTTTCCTAACGAATCATAAGTGTTATTTTGTCATTTTAACCATTGTCTTAGCTAACCTTAAAGTTTAGTTCTTTTCTTTTCTCTTCTTTTGTGATATTTAGGTGGTGAGTTATGGAGTGATACCATAACTCAACTTAGTTTAAAAATATATATTTTATGTTTTGCTTAAACCAAACGAACTAGTTTGGTAGTTAACTGACATCCTCATGGAAATGATATTAATCACATCTCTAAACTACAATTGACCGGTGTAATTGATAATATGGTGAATTAGGGATAATGACATTATTTGAAATATTTTTGAGTAAGAGGACGGCTACATATTTTTTTATAGGAAGAAGAACAACTTTTATACTCCCTCCGTCCCAATTTGTTTGGGTCTTATTCCTTTTTTTGGATGTCCTAAAATAAGTCTCATAACTCTAAATAGACTTAAAGTTTTTGCTTTAATTGCCTAAATTACCCTAACTCATTAATTGATGTTTCCTTAAATATTGTGAAAATAATGCTACATATAAAAGGATAAAAAGGTAAATTAGTCAAGTGTTAAATGACTAGACAACTCATTAATTGAAGTCTCCTTAAATATTGTGAGTTCTAAAATATTCCAAACAAATTGGGATGGATGGAGTATTTTTTATAGCTTGAATGACAAAACCAAAAAAAAATTTAAAATAAAAAATAAAAAATTTGCGTGCATCATACGTGGGATTCTGGGAAACTTTTTTTTTTGTTCTCTTTCCTCCCCCATTTTCAAACACTCATATCTTTTGATCTAGAGATCCAAACACAATAAAAATTTCACTGAATTTTTTATATTTAGATGCTTTTCGTTTTGAGACTTGGTTCGATATAATTACATCGTTTTTTATGAAGATTCACTGTCAAAATTTACTCAGTGAATAGCGTCAAAGGAATCCAAAAATCAGTAAATTTTGACGGTGAATTTCGAATAATAGTGAATTTCGACAGTGGACTTTTTGAAATCACGTCGAAATATGTTGAATATGGTCTCAAAATAAAGATGATGAAAAAAAAAAAAAATTGGTAAAAGAATTTTCTAATTTGGAGTTCTAGATTGAGAGATGAGTGTTGTAAAAAAATGGATGAGAGAGAAAATGTGTTGATTTTTTATTTTTTATTTTTTATTTTTTTTATTTTTTTTAAAAGGAAAAAATTGGTATAAATCCACCTTTTGGGCATTTATTGAGTTCTAATTCTCACAAATTTTTTAGTTGCAATAAGGACAAACTTAAACTGATTGGACTAAAATACCCTCTATTTTTAGTTGCATCATCGCCAACAACTTTTCAGATTTAGATCAAGAAATTCGACGGAGCTTCTTCGTCCCCAAATTCCACCTCCTGCACCATCAAATTCCATGGTTGCTCGACCACCAATTAGACCTCCTCAATCTCGAATTTCCACTTGTTCCATCAACTTCTTCGATTGCTGCTCGACCGACAATTTGCAGCACCGACATGGAGGAAATTGTGGCGTCGCCGGAGACAGCTCCTCTAAAAATATCTGTTTCTTGAGGTTTGAACTCCGACAATTAATGTTTTCGCTCTGAGAAGTGAATCTGATGTTTTCTATACAAAATTTATAAAGCAAAAAAGTTTTGCAGCATAATTCATTGTCTAGCTTGAATATCTTGGGTTTTTAATAATTTCTGTATATGTTTCAACACTTCATTTTGTAGCTCTTCTGTGTAATCCTTTCTCTTTCGTTTCTATTTTGACTTTTGATGATGGTTCCATGGCTGTTGATTTTTGTTTTTTGTTTGTGAATTTTATAGATATAATGATTACCGTTTCCTCTGTTCCGATCAATCAGTTCTTGTTGTTGTTGGTTCAATTTAATTATCATATTAGCTGTGGATTTAAATTCTTTTTAGATATGAACTGCAATTTAACTATGTATCTTGTTTCTATTTTCTTCTCTTAACTTTAAGCTTTTTCTTTTCTTCTAATGTGTCATTCAAGTTATTCTCTCTATAATGTTGTAATTTCTCTACATTTTTCATAGTGAATCTTCAAAATCGTCTTTTACTACGAAAAGGGAAAGAACATAGGAGTTTTGTTCTGATTGGAGTTGAAATGCGGTTCTAATTCTTGTGAATGTATGTAAAATCAGCTAATTTTTGTAGACATTTGTGTGTTTCTTCATGGTTCTACAATCTACATTGTGTCTTCATGGTTTTAGCTACACAGTATCTTTGCTAATATACTTCATTTCTCCTCACTTACAACTTCTATCAACTTATTGAAGTAGTCCCTTGAATTAAGTCATAAATGAGCCTTGTATGATCCTGATACTGTGTTACTGATACTGTGTGCCTTATATGATATTGTTACTGATATTGTGTGCCTTATATGAGCCTTATATGAGCCAGATATGATATTGTGCCCCTTGAATTAAACCTTAAATGAGCCTTATATGAGTCAGATATGTGTGCCTTGAAGTTGTCCCTTGAATTAAGCCTTATATGAGTCTGATACTGTGTTATTGATACTGTTAATGTTAATATCACAATGTATTGTTAGTAATAGGTGTCATTGCAGGTGGTTGGTGATTGAAGGTTGTTGATTCAAAATGGTGAGGCAATGCGGGTGTTTCATCACAAGTATACAAGAATAAATCAAGATCATCACATGCCTAAGAGCCATATGTTGTATTTACATACTGCTAGTTAGTTGGTTCACGTAAATCTATGTTTTTTTTATAGAAATGACATGATTAATCATTTCCTTGATGTAACTTAATTATCGTATATGTTGATATTAAAGTTGTTTATCATATATGTGTTAGGTGTAGTGCCCGAAAGACAATTATATAATTGTTTTATGACAGAATTAATAATGCATCTTATTATATGCATGTATGCTTATAATTAAGACACTACTGAAAACCCTAAGTACCTCGTTTATGTAATCACATAACTCAGTGTATGGCTATACACAAGAGGATTGAGTTAGTGAGATGTGCTTAAAATTAACTTAGTACATAGCGTTTATTAATCTGAGTACGGGTCTCAAGATTAATTTGCTAATAATGCGCCCAGAACACTTTAGGTGTGACAGTCTTATCTGGACTGTCGGTAATAAGGTACCTAGTGGGGCATTTATATATGATGATAATTATATAGGGCTGGACCGATTTGATTTGAGTTTTCGATATAATTCCGTGATCGAGAAGTCTTATTGAATCATAAGATGATCATATATGGATTAATCTCAATCCTGAGGTGATCACAGACAACTGCTTAGACTAGGGTAGAGTTTGATGTGTTAGTAAGGATCACTTCACAGTATGTGGTCCAACACTTCTCGTTGGCTTTATTCTGGATGAGTGAGTAGTTTGTCCTATCACAGATATGGAATCCATTCCTTCCCTCGGGAAGTAGACAGACAATTCTCTTATTTGTTAATCCTAGAAACTGATCGATGGCGCCAGTTCATATTATATTAGTTATGAACTAATTGATCACTGGGGGGTTAATGGTAAATAAGGATAAGATGTTTCGAGAAGGGTCTACGGAGATATCCCGAATCGAAGTGAACAGTCTATGGAGGATTTATCCGTATGTAATGATTATATCAGTGGACGCTTATCGACTCAAAGTTGAGTATAAGTTATCTATATTCGGCAGAGTTCAGTTTCGGGTTTATGGTGGTGTAATCCCGGAATTAATAGATTGAATATTATTGTTCGGTCTGACGGATAATATTATTTAATTTATTGTAGCTACTGAATATGGGTCCATAGTCCCCGACGTGGCTCCTAATATAGCATATATGTTTTCTCGTCGTTTCACCTCAATTATAATTAAATACTTGGATTGGACTATTTAATTGATATGTGGATTAATTGTTTAGTTGGACTAGATAATTAAATACACGGAAATTTTTTTTTCGTGGGCTCAGCCCATATGTGTGTAAAATGCGTGGCCTTTATTTCTAGGGTTTTTTGAGCGCATTTTGTGTTATTTAGTTATTAAGGAATTAGTTTTCTTGGATACTTATTTAACATGTGATTTATCTTTTATTTGTTAATTGATAATTCATGAAATATTAGATAATAATGATATTTATCCTAATTTGTTTGGGATAATTATTTTATTTATCTTTTATTTGAAATAAGGATTAATCTAATAATTATCTCTTGATTATTAAATCCTTGGAGAACAAGGATTACTCTTCTATATAAAGAGAGTTCTCTCAAGCCTTATGTCACACATAATCTTGAAATTTGGGAGTAAAATAGCTTAGAATTTTTGGCTATTTTACCAAGCGTTTGAGTTTTAGAAAACTTCGGGTTTTCTAAGGTAGCATATCGAGGAGGTCCGGCGGCTTGAAACACCATCCACCTAGTGGTGCTTGGAGACACACGTTGGAAGACTGTGGCTTCTCATCTAGCTTGGATCTTGGATTGAAGATTGTTCTTGGAGTTTATTCACCATAAACTGGTAAGCAATCTAACCCCCTCGTAGGTTTAGATCTATTATTTTATGTATTTTGATTGTTTAGATCTAGATGTTGTACTTTCCGCTATGTAATCGGGTGGATCTTTGATCCATCCGGCGATATTACATCCAATAATATGTTGTAATTTTTTTTCCATTGTGATTGAATGTGTTATTTGAAAACACAAAAGTTTTTGGGTGTTAATGTGATTACATTATTGTTCAAATGATTTTTAGTTTACGGTTTGTTTCCGTTTTAATCTATAAAGGAATATTGGGTGTCGGTGTTGTTGTAAAGCTTGCCGAGTCCATGATTTTTGTCTAATCCCACACTGCTAATGGTAATGGTAATGATGTTACTGATATTGTATTAGTGATACTGTGTTAATGTAAACGCTGCGATTAAATTCGACTTTCAATAACTACGTCGAAAGGGTATTGTATGAGATCTCAAAATGAAGAGAAAAAAAAAACATTGGTG
Organism: Gentiana dahurica var. dahurica; assembly: GCA_024500145.1. Taxonomy (NCBI): domain Eukaryota; kingdom Viridiplantae; phylum Streptophyta; class Magnoliopsida; order Gentianales; family Gentianaceae; genus Gentiana; species Gentiana dahurica. The sequence goes on from CM044898.1 coordinate 45,609,432, forward strand.
AAAGAATTTTGAAATTCGGTGTTCTAAATCAAAAGTTACGGTCGTTTATAAGAAAAACGCTCCGATTAATGCAAATGTTTTTTCGGCTTTCAAAATTTACGTCGGAAGGGTATCGTATGGAATCTCAAAATAAAGAGCGAAAAAAACATGAATTTTGGTGATTTTTTTTTTGATGATCGGAGTTCTACATCAAAAGTTACGGTTGTTAAAAAAAAGAACGTATGTACGTTGTGCCGCGCTATACTTTAAGGGTAGAGTTGTCCGTCGGATATTGTTCGTCTTCGTCCTTTTTCCCACTAAAAAGGGAGTATGTCATGTTTATTTATTTTATATTAAAAAATGAACTTTTGACTCATTCTCCCTTAAAAAAGTGCACCAAAAATTAAAAAAGAAAATAGTTTTGTTATTTATACAAAAGTTTCAAAAAAAATATCATTCTCCTTAATTTATAAAATATTTGTATTTTTCTCCCTCGTACGGGACACTTAGAAAACACCTATCAATCTCGGGTATTCCATTACATACAAATAAAAGCCGTTAAAAGAATGGTTCTGAACTAATATATGAATTCGAGCCCAAATAAAACATATTTTCATAAAAATTGATGATGAGATGAATTATAATAGTTGTTAAGTTGTTCACATGGCGTGCGCTTCATAAAGCATATACATCCAAAATTACTATACATGCATCTAACATCCCGAATTTTTAACAATATTATTTTACCACAACATCCTACACAACACAATCAACATCACATATTTTGTTTGGACTCATTACAATAAATAATTCATCATTTTAATCAATGGAAAGTAAGAATGTAGTGGAAAATACACTGCACAGATATATAGTGCACATACTATTTCCCATATTATTACGTGTCATATGTGTAATTGTTATTTAGTTGTCGGGCTTCGGAGCCGTTAATGATCAATCGGACGACTTTATAAATCACGAGAGATTTCCTTCAAAAAAAATAACGAGAGATATTTATGTTATACACAAATTTTACTAAGATTTTGGACCAAATCCTAGTAGGTGGTTCAAACTAATAGAATTTAATGGATTTTTTGTGGTCCCCTATGCTTAATAATCAAACACCAATCATGTTATTTCAAATTGATGATATGATGGTCCAATTACTTGATCCAGTACCACCATAAAATCACTCTATGTTATAAGATCTTTATAGTAATAATGTTGTATAAAATTATATGCATTATAAAATTTTATTCTTACTATCTTTTAATATACACACTTTCACTGTATGAATAAAGAATGGAAATTAAAGAATATTATAATATATGTTATTTGTTATTGTTGTAACGGATTGCAATAGAAGACACAAAATTAACACACCAAATAACGTAAACAATCATGTAAGAAGAGAAACAAAAAAGAACACATAGATTTAACATGGTTTATGTCATTGTGCCGACTACCCTACGGACAGAAAATGAGATCTTTTATTATGCACAAAACTATATGAAAATCTTCACACACTTAGGTTACAATGAATCCTTGTATTTATAGTCATTAAAACATAACCCTAACCGCCATAATGACTCCTGACAGGATTCCCATAAAGACCCCAAGTGTGTACTCAGCGCATCTGAGTCACCATATGTAACTAGCTCTGGTGTAAAACTGCTTTAGACGTGTTCAAGCAGACTTTACTCGGCTGACAACAGAACTCAACTGAACAACATTTCAGTTGGCCTTCTCATATTTGATGGAACACTCAACTCGGATGACCATCATTCAGCTGACTTCGGATTTCAACTCTATCAGATTCACGCAGAGATCAAGTCACATTAAGTAACAATTACAATCTTTCATAAATGTTGTGTTAAAAAAAAGTAGCATGATGAAATTAAAAAATATATATATTATGATGTGGAATTGTGGTGGATGAGGTGGTCCCATAATAGAAATTAGGAGAAAATAAAAATAAAAATAAAAATAAAAAAAAATCCGTCCTTTTAATGGATAAATATTTGTATGCCATCAAAAATCTCAATAAAGTTTTCACGTTCTTTTTTCTCATGTACAATATCATTATTATTTGCGAACACCGAAAAACAATTCAGTGGTCCTGTTATAATTAGCTGTATATTTGTTGTCCAATGAATAAGAAAGATTGGCAAAATCCTCTTCATAAAATTCATTTATTTGTTTCCAAAATAAAATTCATTTGTTGTTTTATTTGTGTTTTTTTTTTTTTTCTTCTGCCAAAGACGAAAGTTATATTTATCGTTTGGGCTAATGATTACTGTTTGTGTTCGATTCAATATAAGTTATAGAATCGTTTTTGAGATAAATCATGTCCCCGTTTTAGCTATAGTTCGTGATCGTTTTGAGAACTAATGGAAAATTTCATGATGATTAATGACTATCATATTCGATAGACTCTTATCACAATAAAGGAGATCGTGTGCATATCTTTAAAATTATCATTCATTGAAATCAATTGAGATTTTACAATTTTATATAAAAATAGTTCGAGAACATTGACGGTCATTGTTTTCGAAGTTTTAGGGTGGTCATTGAGTATCATGCTGTTAAAGATTTGCTAAATGTTATGGCCTAAATGCTATACTATTGACTCTACTTGTTTGGATGGGTGTTCACCCCAAAGTGTTCGTACCCACTCAAAGAACTTGCATCAATTTCTTTTGTATTTTTTTTTTGATGATAATCAATTTCATTTGTACAAATTTAAAACTTTATGTTAATTAGTGGGTCAAAGCCCAATTTGACACACATTTGTTATATTTAGTTTTCCCACATTGGCAATCTATATTGATGCTGCCGACTTTGTTGAGTATAAAATAGGCTTTAGGCTTTTGTTTTATTTGTGTACCAAGGTGTCAATTTGTGTACCAATTAAGATAAACTCTCAATTGCCTTAGCTATTTTGGCTATTGTTTTAGGTTTTAGGAGAGTTGTATCTTTTGTATTTCTCCTCTTTAGTAATATTTCTCTTTCGCACGTGGACTAGTCGGTATATTGTCGGAAACCACGTAAATTTGGTGTTTCGTATTTTTCCTTCCGTTTGTTATTTTGTGTTACCGTCGTTAAGAGACATCGCTCGGTTCGTTTTTCCTAACAAACTGGTATCAAAGCTGAGGTTATTTCCGGAGGTTTTTTTTTTGAGGTGTTTTTTTTTAGAGCTGAGGTTTTACGAGCCGAGATATTTGTTGAGATTTTCCGAGTAGCCACCATGACGGTAACTAAGTATTATTTTGAGAAGTTCAACAGAAACGTCAACTTCGGGAGGTGGCAGTTGAAGATGGAGGCTATGCTGATTCAGGAGGGCTTCGATATTGCGATGCTTGGGAAGGAGAAAAAGCCAGAGAAAATGTCAGATGAGGAGTTTGATGGTCTCGACAAGAAGGCCAGGTCAGGTATCTTCTTGTGTCTTTCTGATGAGGTTTTAAGAGAGGTAGCCACTGAGGTTACTGCTAAGGATTTGTGAGAAAAAAAAAAAACATTGGTGAAAGAATTTTGAAGATCGGTGTTCAAAATAAAAAGGTACGGTCGTTTATAAGAAAAACGCTCCGATTAATGCAAATGTTTTTTCGGCTTTCAAAATTTATGTCGGAAGGGTATCGTATGGAATCTCAAAATAAAGAGCGAAAAAAACATGAATTTTGGTGAATTTTTTTTGATGATCGGAGTTCTACATCAAAAGTTACGGTTGTTAAAAAAAAGAACGTATGTTTTGTCGCGCTCTACTTCAAGGGTAGAGTTGTCCGTCGGATATTGTTCGTCTTCGTCCTTTTTCCCACTAAAAAGGGAGTATGTCACTATTTTGTATTAAAAAAATGGACTTTTGACTCATTCTCCCTTAAAAAAGTGCGCCAAAAATTAAAAAAAAAAAATAGTTTTGTTATTTATACAAAGTTTAAAAAAAAATATCATTCTCCTTAATTTATGAAATGTTTATGTTTTTCTCCCTCATTCTCCTTTGATAATACTGGACACTTAGAAAACACCTATCAATCTCGGGTATTCCATTACATACAAATAAAAAGCCGTTAAAAGAATGGTTCTGAACTAATATATGAATTCGAGCCCAAATAAAACATATTTTGATAAAAATTGATGATGAGATGAATTATAAAAGTTGTTAAGTTGCTCACATGGCATGGGCTTCATAAAGCATATACATCCAAAATTACTATACATACATCTAACATCCCTAGTTTTTAACAATATTATTTTACCACAATATCCTACACAACACAATCAACATCACATATTTTGTTTGGACTCATTACAATAAATAATTCATCATTTTAATCAATGGAAAGTAAGAATGTAGTGGAAAATACACTGCACAGATATATAGTGCGCATACTATTTCCCATATTATTACGTGTCATATGTGTAATTGTTATTTAGTTGTCGTGCTTCGGAGCCGTTAATGATCAATCGGACGTCTTTATAAATCACGAGAGATTTCCTTCAACAAAAAAAATAACGAGAGATATTTATGTTATACACAAATTTTACTAGGATTTTGGACCAAATCCTAGTAGGTGGTTCAAACTAATAGAATTTAATGGATTTTTTGTGGTCCCCTATGCTTAATAATCAAACACCAATCATGTTATTTCAAATTGATGATATGATGTCCAATTACTTGATCCAGTACCACCATAAAATCACTCTATGTTATAAGATCTTTATAGTAATAATGTTGTATAAAATTATATGCATTATAAAATTTTATTCTTACTATCTTTTAATATACACACTTTCACTGTATGAATAAAGAATGGAAATTAAAGAATATTATAATATATGTTATTTGTTATTGTTGTAACGGATTGCAATAGAAGACACAAAATTAACACACCAAATAACGTAAACAATCATGTAAGAACAGAAACAAAAAAGAACACATAGATTTAACATGGTTTATGTCATTGTGCCGACTACCCTACGGACAGAAAATGAGATCTTTTATTATGCACAAAACTATATGAAAATCTTCACACACTTAGGTTACAATGAATCCTTGTATTTATAGTCTTTAAAACATAACCCTAACCGCCATAATGACTCCTGGCAGGATTCCCATAAAGACCCCAAGTGTGTACTCAGTGCAGCTGAGTCACCATATGTAACTAGCTCTGGTGTAAAACTGCTTTAGACGTGTTCAAGCAGACTTTACTCGGCTGACAACAGAACTCAACTGAACAACATTTCAGTTGGCCTTCTCATATTTGATGGAACACTCAACTCGGATGACCATCATTCAGCTGACTTCGGATTTCAACTCTATCAGATTCACGCAGAGATCAAGTCACATTAAGTAACAATTACAATCTTTCATAAATGTTGTGTTAAAAAAAAAGTAGCATGATGAAATTAAAAAAAAAATTTATTATGATGTGGAATTGTGGTGGATGAGGTGGTCCCATAATAGAAATTAGGAGAAAATAAAAATAAAAAAAAATCCGTCCTTTTAATGGATAAATATTTGTATGCCATCAAAAATATCAATAAAGTTTTCACGTTCTTTTTTCTCATGTACAATATCATTATTATTTGCAAACACCGAAAAACAATTCAGTGGTCCTGTTATAATTAGCTGTATATTTGTTGTCCAATGAATAAGACAAATTGGCAAAATCCTCTTCATAAAATTCATTTATTTGTTTCCAAAATAAAATTCATTTGTTGTTTTATTTGTGTTTTTTTTTTTTTTTCTTCTGCCAAAGACGAAAGTTATATTTATCGTTTCTGCCAGTCGTTTAAGCATTTTGGGGAAACGATGCTTTATGGTAAGGAAACTATTTCTTACAAAGAAATTAAGTCGATTTTGAAATCGAAAGAGCAGATTGATAAAGATATAACTGGGGGAAGTAGTAGTAGTCAGGCAGACGTGCTGGTAGTTCAGGGCAGATTAAGAAGGATGCAGATAGTGAGAATTATGTTTTGAATCACATACACAAAGATTTGAAGTGCAATTATTGTAAAAAGATCGGGCATATCAAATCTGATTGCTTTCGTCTTAAGAACAAAGAAAAACGTGAAAAGAAGAAAGAGCATAGTAAAGAGTCTGGTCAAGCCGGTTTCGTTGAAGATGAGAGTGATGGAGATATTTTCTTTGCTGATGATAAATTAAGGTCTGTTGATGAATGGATCTTGGATTCTGGTTGCACGTATCATATGTGTCCCAATAGGGATTGGTTTTCCACGTATGATTCAGTTCAAGGTGGAGTTGTTTCATTAGGCAACGGTGCAGTTTGCAAGGATGCTGGTATTGGTACGGTTAGAATGAAGACCCATGATGGTGTTTTCGGAACACTTAAGAAAGTCAGACATGTTCCGGATTTGAAGAAAAATCTTATCTCTTTGGGCGCATTTGAGACTCTTGGATTTAGGTACACCGCTAAAGGTGGAGTTTTGAAGATAATTAAAGGTGCTCTTGTTGTTATGAAAGCTTGCAGGTCTGGTGGTTTGTATGTTTTGCAAGGATCCACAGTTATTGGCAATTCTGCAATCCGTATGTCATCTCGTTCAGAATTAGACATTACGAAGCATCGTCCATTTGTTAAGTTCAAGCAGCGCTTGGACTTATTTGACACATTCTGAAGACTTTGAAGTTTGTAGAGAAAGATTAGTATTACTATTTCTGGATTTGGGCATTTGTCTCAATGTGGAGATTTGTTAGTTAGTGGGCCAAAGCCCAATTTGACACACATTTGTTATATTTAGTTTTCCCACATCGGCAATCTATATTGATGCTGCCGACTTTGTTAAGTATAAAATAGGCTTTAGGTTTTTGTTTTATTTGTATACCAATCAATATAAACTCTCAATTGACTTAGCTATTTTGGCTATTGTTTTAGGCTTTAGAAGAGTTGTATCTTTTGTATTTCTCCTCTTTAGTAATATTTCTCTTTCGCCCGTGGACTAGTCGGCATATTGCCGGAAACCATGTAAATTTAGTGTTTTGTCTTTTTCCTTCCGTTTGTTATTTTGTGTTATCGTCATTAAGGGCTATCGCTCGGTTCGTTTTTCCTAACACTTTATCATACTCAAATATCATTTTTCTCTATTTAACTTGATTCTCTAGCTATCTAAAGTTAGAATTCATCATAATGTCGACAACAAATACTTAAAATAGAAAATCTATAATTTGTTCAATAGTTTTATTGCACAGTTTAATGTCTCCAACTACTACAAATTAGAATAGAAATTCTTATGAATATGATTTTTTTTTAATGGAATTGAATATCTATCGTACACATATAATTTTTTTTTTTATAGTATTCACTGTCCTTTTTCGGCTGAAACGAAATTACCACATATAGTGAACTTTTTTTTTGAACAAACATATAGTGAACTTATACTCACACGTACACAGTGGGACTCAATTACCACATAACTTATACTCACACGTACACGGTGAGACTTAAGGTTGAAGGCAATATGGACAAAGGGGGCTAAGTCCAACCGGACGAAAAATTATTACACTAAAAAATCTATGTCACCCAGTTTGATCCATAGAATATATTAAATTCAGCCAACCCTATGAACTCGATGTACTTCATTAGCCCATCCAAAATTAAAATATTGGCTCCGTTCTTGGTGGGAGTCGACTCGAACTCATGACCTCATGGTCCTAACACCTTAGCTTAATCGCTTTGGAATCACCGCTCTTATCTAATAAGATTTTTTAGAAAATGTTAGAAGGGGATGAAATAAAATGGTAGGTTGCGCGATTACAGGAACAAGAGATTCATCGTTAATTATAAGTATATAAGTCATTGGTAACTAAATAAACACCTTAAACTTTTTATATGGAGGAAATACAATCATAAACCTATGAGTTTTTAATATGTAAAATGTTTTTTCCTTTTCCATTAAAGAAAAACCGGTGATTTTTAGGTGCACCATTCAGACGTGTGGAGATGTGGTGTGACACCTCCAGACATGTGAAGATGTGATGTTTAGATTGTTTCATGAGAAAAATCACCCAGAATGAAGTGAATACACAAACACAGAAAATCACACGAAAGTTTTTTGACACATAGGCTTCTTATTAGAACGGAACGTAAATATATGACGCTCCGTTCTAATTGAAATTCCCTAAAGCACAGATTTACCCAAAATCACAAGTAAAAGCCATATTTGCATATGATATTTAATTCGGGACATTAGGAGGGAGGACATATGTTTAAGAGTAAAACTAAAACAGTCCAATTAATATACCCGTTGAAGGCGGGTGGGACCCCACACGTTGTCAAAGCAGCTGGCATACATGTGGAGCTTCTGGGGCCTACCATCTCTGTCTTTTTTAGTCTTTCATTGTCATCACATACAGACATTGGTCTTCCTCTTCACGAATTAATAATATTGTAAATGATGAAATCAAAATTTTGCCCAGTTCATTTCTGTCTCTAACTAACTAATAAAATATTATTCAGATCAACGTTATTAAACAGGTAGCTTATTATTTAACTTGTTCCATGTTCTCTAACTTCAACGTTATTAAACAGGTTGCTCAAACTAGTGCATGTAACCTTGTAAATATTGCAAAGCGATTCTCAATATATACACATATATCTATCTATACGGCGGCTCCAGAAATTTCATATACGGATAAATGTTTGTCCTTTTTCTTTTCTTTTTTTTAACTTCGACTTACTTTTAGTTTTGAATTACTTATTACGGGTCAAATAATGAAAATAGTTTATATAAATACATAAAAATCAGCAGATCAGTTTCATGTGTATGCGTGTGCATAGTTCTGCAAACGAAAACTGAGCTGTTTGAGAACAAGCTCGTGTTCGGCTCACACGGAGGAGTAGAGACATTGAACAACATTCACGCAAGTTAGTATTCCCTCGTCCCTAAATTTATCCTTTGATACAAGTCATTTTCCAAAACCAAAGAACGTTAATTAACATTCCACCCAATTTATATTCAACCAACCATTTCTATTTACTTCGCTACATCTACGTTAATGATATTGAATGGTGTTTGTGCATTCTAGTCTAAAATTTATGTTAGTTAAGCATGTGATTAAACTATGTGAAGAATCTTTAGATTGACTCGCGTTTTATAGAGAGGAGGAGTACAAAACGGAGGTTTGTAATTAAAGAATGTGAATGCACCACCTACCCACATTAGGATTAAGCTGACATAGTTCTTAGGTTAAGTAAACGTACGTTGCCATTCTTGCGTATAAAGAAAATTTCGGATACACATATCTTTATGATACTTTTTTTTGAAGAAATCTTTATAATACTAATAGGTCTAAAACATTAATGTAATGTTTGTGAAATAATAAAAATAGCTGAATTAATAATAATCAAGGGTATAACGAAATAAAATGTACTAAATACTTTGTTACTATTCTTAAAACACTCATATTACGAGAAGTAAAAAGCATACAAAAATACCCACACCACGTAATGAAGTTGCATTAAAGTAATAATCTCAAGACGATTTAAAGGGTAACACTATTGAAAAATTAAATTACTTCTAATTTATCTTTCCCGGGCGTTTCGGGAAGTGCTCGTAGAATTTAACCCTTATTCTGAGCTTGTATATCTGTCCTAGATTTTTTAACGATGTCTTGAGAGAAAATCGATTGTCGATTTCTTCATACATTAATAAGTCACTTGTCACCCTTATCAAACTAGTAGGTAATTACTACTATTTCTTCATAGCATAAAATAATTAGTATTTAAAAAAAAAACTTAACACTCAACTGATCATTTTATCTAGTAGTATCCAATTTTAATAAAGGAAAACCTGAAAAATATGTCCGAAAAAAAAAAGTTTGGAAAAATATGTCTGAAAAATAAACATTTGAAAAATATGTCTACTTCCGACGCACGAGGGCCGCACGCACGCCGCATGAGACATGCAAAAACAATTCGCGATGCGAAAATATATATTTTTTCCAAACATTTACTTTCAGACATAGTTTTTCAAGTTTCCCTTTAATAAATTCTCAATGAATCAAATATACAAAGGCCCCCGGAAAAAGAAAAGTACCGTTAGGCCCCTCAAAAAAGAAAAGTACCGTTAGGCACGACACGTCGGCATCTCACCCCAAAGGCTTAATCTGGAAAAAGGGAAGGAAAATAAAAATTAAAAAAATCATTCACTTTATCTTAAATCATTTTTTTTATTTTTTTTTTGAGACATAAATCATATTTGACTAACAATTCAACTGTCTCCCAACTCTACACTTTCTAGACAACTCTAAACCAACACAGACGACCTTCAAACTCTCTCCTTTCTTTTTCTTCATTTTCTTCTTTAATCCGATAATGTGAACTTCACAAAAGCAAATAAAGAAAAAACATAATTGCTCACATTGCTTTGCAATCCTGTACTTGCACACTTTGAACCTCTAAGATAAAAAAGTTAATTTGGATGGCTCAATCTAGCTTTTTCTTCATCTGCATTTTCTTGTTTGTTGGCTTTTGCTTTGCTGATGATCCTGTGGTTAATTTCGACTTTAAAGTAACTTACATTACAGCTTCTCCTCTTGGTGTCCCACAACAGGTCGGTTCTTCTAGATCCTTTTTATTAATTACACTCTTTTTTTTTGGGTTGTACCAAATACTATGTTTTTAGCTTTTTTTAGCTAAACTGTTAATGCTTTGTGCTTAGTTTGTGACATTTCAGTAATGGGTATAAAAAGTTAGTATCTTTTTCTACAGATCTGAGCTATTTAGTGAAAAAAATTCCAAACTTTTGCTAGGTGAATTTGGTTTGTAAAGGTAAGATCTTGAAGGGGTTTATGAATCGAGCTAAATTGATTTGAATTACAGGTTATTGCAGTAAATGGACAATTCCCTGGCCCAACGATCAATGTGACTACTAATAATTATGTTGTGGTGAATGTGAGGAACAAACTAGATGAAGAGCTGCTTCTGCATTGGTATGCTGTTTTCTGTTTAAATTTAAGGTTAAAACCATTTGGGCTTTGTGTTTTTTTGTAGTTTTACTGAACAATTGGGGTTTTTTTGGGATTTTGTGGGGTGATATAGGTCTGGTATTTTTCAGAGAAAGAGTTCTTGGCAAGATGGATTACTTGGAACAAACTGTCCAATTCCTTCAAGATGGAATTGGACTTATAATTTTCAGGTTAAGGATCAAATTGGAAGCTTTTATTATTTCCCTTCTCTCAATTTTCAGAGGGCTTCTGGTGGATTTGGCTCTATTATTATTAATAACAGGGACATTATTCCGATTCCCTTTGACACCCCTTATGGGGATATCACTGTTCTGATTGGTGACTGGTACATCCGAAACCACACGGTTAGTGTTCGTTAGTTCGTATGTATGTTTTGTTACGGTCATTCTGGCTAATGTTTGAATTTTCTTTATATCTCATGTTTAAACTCAATTATAGGCTTTAAGGAAAACATTGGATGCGGGTAAAGATCTTGGAATGCCTGATGGTGTTTTGATCAACGGGAAAGGACCTTATAGATACAATGATACATTGGTTCCTGCAGGCATCGATTTTGAAAATATTGAAGTCAAACCAGGTAGGTAGTATTACATTTGATCTGAAACCCGAGTTGTCGATTAGTCCAACTTATCCAGTGATATTTGTATTATGCAGGAAAAACATACCGGATTCGTGTAAGCAATGTTGGTATATCTACGAGTTTGAACTTCAGAATACAGAATCATAATCTGCTTCTTGCAGAAACAGAGGGATCATATACAGTACAGCAGAATTATACTAGCTTAGATATACATGTTGGACAATCCTACTCATTCTTGGTAACCATGGATCAGAATGCAAGCACCGATTATTACATAGTTGCTAGTGCACGGTTTGTCAACGAATCATTGTGGCAGCGAGTCACCGGTGTTGGAATCCTGCATTACACTAATTCAAAGGGGAAGGCATCCGGCCCTCTTCCTGACCCGCCTCAGGACCAGTTCGATAAAACCTTCTCAATGAACCAGGCTCGATCCATCAGGTCACTTTCCCTTTCAATTAGGAACAGTTCTCAGCTAAGCTGAATCGCTGTTTAATAGTACTATAATTCATTCAATTTTTTCCTCTTTTCTTTTGACTTAAACTTTTTCATCATGCAGGTGGAATGTTACTGCAAGTGGTGCCAGACCAAACCCTCAAGGCTCATTTAAATACGGTTCAATCAATGTAACCGAATTATATGTCCTGCAAAACAAACCACATGTGTCTGTTAGTGGGCAACAACGTGCTACACTCAATGGAATATCTTTTAAAAATCCTGCTACACCCATTAGACTTGCTGACCAATACAAATTAAAGAACGTTTACGAGCTTGATTTTCCCACAAAGCCCTTAACAGGAGCACCTCAGAGGAAAACGTCTGTTATAAATGGTACTTACAGAGGTTTTATGGAAGTGATTCTGCAAAATAACGACACCAAAGTGCATACGTATCACATGAGCGGATACAACTGCTTTGTGGTTGGGTGAGACGGCTTCTCTTTAGTGTTGTTCCTAATGTTAAAAACTATGTACCGATTGTTGCTCAACTGGTTTGAATTTTCTTGATCCTTTTTCATTCACATGCAGAATGGATTTTGGTGAATGGACGGAGAATAGTAGGGGAACTTATAACAAATGGGATGGAATTGCTCGGACTACAATTCAGGTTTGTAATATATATATATATATATATATATATATATATATATATATATATATATATATATAGCTTGTAGGTAATGTACTAGACCAAGTTTAAAAGAAAAATGTCTGACAAAATTTTGGCCAGTATCTCGAAATTCTTGGCGGTGACCCTGAACTTGGCTAATGGTTGGGTGATTGTTTAGGTATTTCCGGAGGCTTGGACAGCAATTTTGATATCTCTAGACAATGTGGGAGTATGGAATCTGAGAACCGATAACTTGGATTCGTGGTATCTTGGTCAAGAAACATATGTTAGGGTGGTGAATCCAGAATCCAATAACAAAACCGAGTTGCCAATCCCGGATAATGCATTGTTTTGCGGTGCACTTAGCAAGTTACAGAAGTATGCTATCATCATCCCTATTCATTATACATGATTCTCTATATAAAGCCATTTCTGTTGATTTTGAACTTAATCTTCAACACTTGTAAATCTTCAGGCCACAGGATACGTCTCGTGCAATATCATTAAACGCCGCTTGGACAAAGCAGTTTTTCACATTGCTGCTGCTTGTACTTACAGTGATGTCTGTGTTCTGGTAGGATTGTGTATTCGCGGTGTTGTTTGCGTGTGCGGAGTCCGGGGGTAATTTGGGCTAGTTGTTGTTGAGGTTTTGGTTGGATAAGTAATTGTGGATATAATTTATTTCTTGGGTGTGAGCTTTCTTTTTTGGTTTCCTCCAGTTTGTTGTTTACTAAAAATGGTACTGGAATGTTAGTCATAGTGTTATTTTCAAGTCTTCATTCTTTTCAAAGGGTACCTATGATTTAATTGATGTAACAAGTGAGTTGATGTCTATCCCCTTGTTTTATTTCTCTCATGTTTACATTTAGGGAAAATTATGATATAGGGTGTCTCTATTAGAACGGGCTATCGGATGACTGTCATGCTTAGAAAAAGACAAAACTGTTTTGTTTGTTTGTACACATGGCAGTAATCTGACGGTCCGTTCTAATAAAAAGTCCTTACAATAGAATTACCCTACATTTAAAGTAATGTTGCTATCACAAATTTTGTGCCATAACGAATGGCATAACATGATTATGTACTATTGATTATGGTGGGTCTACATCATGATCAAAGTGTGAAAGTATTAATGCTGCTCGTTGTGGTGCAACCGTTGTGATAGTAGCATTTCCCTTACTTTTAAGAGTATTTCATTAATTTGAGATGTTGATGTATGGACTATCTTCTTATACCAAAGTCTTCAGGAAAACATGAGTTTGCAGTGAAATGAATGAACTGTGTAAAGCTTTATGTAGTTTTGATGATTTCTAAACAGAAAAAAACAGGGGGTGTTAGATGGGGAATTCGGAAATCAGGCATGTGAGAGGTCACACATTTTCTTTTTTTAGGTCGTGCGGAATCTGTTATTTGTAAATAAGTATGTTATCTGTAGAAAATTTCTATGGGAAAAACATTTACCGTAAATAATATCTAAGAGAAAAAAACATTTATCGTAAAAAAACCCGATAGAGGCTTGCTCCATGCATATTAGTCTCGTCCTTAGAAATTTTATGGGGGAAAGTTGTTTCTCTTTGAGAAAAAAAAAAGGGGAAAAGAGTCTTGCCTATTATAAATTTTTTTCGGGAAACAACCTTCCCCCAGAAAATTTGTGAGAAAGAGGCTCTTTCCCCTCACAAATATTCTAAGGGAAACAACATTATCCGAAAAAAAAAAGGAAATAATAAAATTATATGGCCAAGACTAATATGGAGGGTAGCATCTTATGCTTACAAATTCAAAAATCATGTTTTTCTACAGAAATTGTCTTTTCTTTAGATATTATATACGAGAATGCTGGTAGAAATTTCTGAAGATAATCTGATTTATTATAATAGTATGTAGTATTATATTAAATTGGACAAGGACCGTTCATTTGGGGGAATTCTTATTTTGGGACTCCCATATGAGTAGTAGTCCATGTGAGATATTCTGGACCATATAATTTCATTGTAGAATGAAACTGTGTGGTCCAGAATGTGTTACGTATCTACTCTCTATATGAGAGTCTTCATGTAAAAACTTCTTGTGGTCCAGATCACTTAGATGGTCACTTCACCACATAGGAAGATACCACCCAAAAATCTTCCTTTGTCTTATGCCTTCTTACAATTCTTTGCTTTTTCCCCATGGTTTTCTATACCCTATTACCCTACCTATTAGCTAGAGACTTGTCTCTAATTGCCCAAAATAGCGGCACAAAAAAAAAAAATAAAAAAATGACACCTAATTGCAGTTATAAATTCGCCTCTCCGTCTTTCATTTCTGCACCACACTACCTTCTTTTGTATTTCTTATTTTATATTCTTCTTTTCATTTTTTATTTTCACTCCCAACTTCTCCATTTTCTTCTTTTTCCGCATTTACCTTGTGCAAAATTTCCTACCCAGTTTCTTAATTTCAGGTACCATACCCTTATGTACCATTTTCCCATCTATCTCTCCCCCTTCCCCTACCTCTCGCCTTTTTTTTGGGTACAAATTTATTGTAATCAGAAATCATCAACTGTTTTTCATTAATTATATTATGAGTACAATTGGGTTTATATAGGAGTACACAAACTTAACCTTCAAGTAAATATAAATACAATAAATATTAATGTAATTATGTATTGACAACTATATCCTCAATACGCCCCCACAATCCCGTGGGAAGTGGCTGGACACGGAGATTGAACTTGAGAAGATCAAAGCGAGGCCGAGCGAGAGGCTTCGTGAGGAGATCAGCCAGCTGGTCTTTCGTGCTGAGGAATGAGATGGAAAGACGTTTGGCTGCGAGCAACTCGCGGACATGATGAAAATCAATTTCAATGTGCTTTGTACGCGCATGGAAGACTGGATTGTGGGCAAGGTAAGTGGCGCCGATATTATCACACCACAGAACTGGGGAGTAGGAAGTGAAATGCCCATCTCACCGAGAAGACTGCACAACCATTGAACCTCGGCAGCAGTGTTTGACAAGGTTTTATATTCAGCTTCAGTGCTACTTTTGGAGACGGTGAGATGTTGCTTAGAGCGCCAGCTAATCAAGTTGCCACCGAAAAATACACAGTAGGCCCTAACAGAACGGCGAGTATCCGGATCAGCCGCCCAGTCGGAGTCAGAATATGCATAAAGAGTAGGTGACAAATGCCGAGAGAAAAATAACCCATCAGAAATATAGTGCTTAAGATAGCGCAGAATGCGCTTCACTACAAGCCAATGATCATCAGTCGGAGCATGCATGAACTTGCTAACCTTGTGAACTGCAAATGCAATATCGGGTCGAGTAAAGCTGAGGCATTGTAGACCACCGACAATGGTGCGATATAGGGAGGGATCGGCAAATGGGGAGGATGACGCAACCGTAATTCGGGTGGAAGCAGACATAAGAGTCGGGCATGGCTTGCACTTATCCATGCCAACACGCTGAAGTAACTGAAGTATATATTTGCGTTGAGTGAGATAGAGACCATCAGGCGTAAAAAGAGCTTCGACGCCCAAAAAGTAGGAGAGCGTGCCAAGATCCTTAACATGAAACTGTGAGCCAAGATACTGGTAACCTGTTCAACGAGGGTAGGAGAAGACCCAGTAATAATCACATCATCGACATAAAGCAGGATATAAACTCGATCCGGGCCACGAGAGAATGTGTAAAGCGATGCATCGGCCTTGGAGGCCGTGAACCCATATGTGGAGAGAGCTTCCGTAAACCGAGCAAACCAGGCACGAGGGGCCTGGCGAAGGCCATAGAGACTGCACTTGAGACGACATACATAATTCGGATCGTCCGGATGAATAAAGCCCTGAGGTTGCTGCATAAAGACTGGCTCAGAGAGATGTCCATGCAGAAAGGCATTCTGAATGTCAACCTGTCGAATAGTCCAACCCTGCGAAACAGCAAGAGAAAGCAAAAGACGAATCGTAACCGGTTTGACAACCGGACTAAAAGTTTCAAAGAAATCCCCACCTTCATGTTGATGAAAACCCTTGGCAACCAACCGAGCTTTATGACGCTCGAAGGTGCCATCCGCATGATGCTTTGTCCGGTAAACCCATTTGTTACCTACCACATTCATATTAGGATTAAAGGGAACAAGATCCCACGTATTAGTGCGCAGCAGAGCATTAATCTCATCTCTCATCGCATTACGCCAAACTCGATGTTTGGAGGCTTCTGTATAGGATGTAGGGTCAGAGGTGTGAACAGTATTGACGAGGGCCCGAGGTAAGGGATAACGGATGAAGTCAGGCATCTGAGTAGGTTTGAGGGAGTTAGTGCGAGTTCGGGTTACCATGGGGTGGGGAGGATGGTTTGCAGGAGGGGAAGGAGGTGGAGTGGGATCCAAGAAAGGGATAGATTGGTCTGGGGAGGATGGTAGAGGGGGCTCGGCCGAGATGTTGGTTGTACCGGCAGGAGGTGGAGAGGAGACCACAGGTGTGGAAGGTGGTGCAAGTGTGGTGGGTAAAGGGACTGTAATAAGGTTAGGGACAATGGGGTCCGGTAATGGCGTATAGGGAAAGACCGATTCATCGAACACAACGTGGCGTGCAATGTAGACACGACCTGATGAGAGATATAGACACTTATATCCATGGTGATTGGGACTGTAGCCGAGGAAGATGCAGGATTTTGAACGAAAGTCGGTTTTGTGATGATTATAGGGGCGGAGGTTAGGCCAACACGCACAGCCGAAGACACGGAGAAAGGAGTAGTCAGGGGAATTACCGAAGACCATCTCATACGGGGATTTGTCATTGAGGACACGTGTGGGTAGCCAATTAATAAGATAGGTCGCGGTGGTGAAGGCATCTTCCCAATAGGGAAGAGGAAGGTTGGACTGAGCTAGAAGAGAAAGACCGACCTTGACAATTTGGCGATGTCGGCGTTCAACGGCACCGACTTAGTCGTGTGTGTGCGGGAAAGAAAGGCGATGGATAATACCAAGGGAGGTGAGGTGTTGGGAGAGGTGACGATATTCACCGCCCCAGTCGGTTTGGATGGCTTTTAATTTAGTGTTGAATTGGCGTTCAATCATAGTCAAGAAATCACGAAAACAGATTCGACATCCGACTTACGTTTAAGAGGAAATAACCATAAATACTTTGTAAAATCGTCAAGAAAGCTAACATAATAGCGTGAACCATAAATGGAAGATTCAGTACAGAGACCCCAAACATCCGAATAAAGTAAATCAAGAGGTGCAGAAAACGTAAAATCTGAAACATACAAAGTTTGACGATGACTCTTAGCTAATTGACATGGTGCACACACAGTAGTAGGTGCTTTATTGGGAAGACTAATCGAAAGACGACCTAAGACTTGACGCAGAACTGGAAAGGAGCAGTGTCCGAGACGACGGTGCCAGGTTGAAGAAGAGCTGGAGGTGGCGGCAAAGGATTGAACGGAGGAGGAGTTGAAGGTGGAGGAAAAGCGGTAGTGACCATCTTTGACAAATCCCCTATGATGGATGCGACCCGAGTAATCCTTGACAAGAAAATAATTATTGTGAAACTCAAAATATACAGAATTATCATGAGCAAATTGACGTACAGAAATTAAATTTGTAGTAAGGGAAGAGGGAACAAGAACATTGTGCAAGAGATAAGTACGAGTGGGGGAAGAGATAGAACACGAGCCAAGATGTGAAATTGTCATACCTCTACCATCCCCGACGTGAACTTTATCAAGACCATCATAAGGTTCATATGAGAGATTTAAATTCTGAAGGTCGTTTGTCATATGATGAGTAGCACCGGTGTTGGGGATCCATTCATGTGTGTACGGGAGGGGTTGGTTATAGTAAGCATAATAAGCATGAGGGGGTCGGGCTGGAGCTTGTGGATGGGGAGCAGGGTAGTTGTATGATGGGTTTAGGTTTGGGGAGGGAGCGAGCCTAGCTCTGATACCATATTGTAATCAGAAATCATCAACTGTTTTCCATTAATTATATTATGAGTACAATTGGGTTTATATAGGAGTACACAAACTTAACCTCCAAGTAAATATAAATACAATAAATATTAATCAACAAAATTTAGCATAGTTGTGTTTAGATGTAATGGACATGAGCTTTATGTATTTTTCTTCCGTTTTTTTTCCGAGTGTTTGCTCTTGTGTTGTCTAAACGTTAAGTACCAAGTTCACATACTATTGGATAGAAACGAAAGAAACCGTCGTTTGTGTATGCACAAATGGATCCGGTTCAAAAGGCATAACTGTTAAAGCGTAGACGAAATGCATACGCAGAAAAAAAAAAATCAATGTCACGGGAAGAAAGACAACATTTGGAGAAGAGGCGCATACAATATGCTAAAAAAATGGCATGTTTTCTTATTTGTCTTGTACAGGCTCATGTTATGAGCAATTAAAAAAATGCGGTTTTTCTAAAAGTTGTGAGTGTACTGATACCTACCGAAATGGCCAGGTAAATGGGATAATTGGAAGGATAAAAACAAAGTGTGACATCTGCTACAAGGGATCGAAGATACATGGATTTCTTCCAACATAAATCTTAAAACTATATATGACCTACATAAATGAAGAGAGGCTAATGAGATCGAGTCTAGGATAAAAGATGAAATGTCTCACGTTAATGCTTGCATACATGTTTATTAAATCCCTTTGTTAGCACCCAAAATACCACCCACTTATTAATACTCATGCGCAGGGTCGGCTCTACCTTCAGAGGTTTGGGTCAACCGACCCGCTAAAAAAAATATTACAGTAGGAAATTTTTTGTAGGTACACATAGACATGTGAGATCAACCCCCTTATTTTTTATATTGATCCGTATTGAGCTATAATATATAAAACTAAATATAGTAATTACAAAATATGACAAGTTTCTGACCCGTATCCCCAAATTCCTAGAGCCTCCCCTACTCATGCGGTTGCTATGCATGGGCGGACCTACAGAGGGGCTTGGGGGGAACGCGCTCCCCTAACTTTCTGAAAATGACTAATATACCCTTGACAATTTTTAATATTTTATAGAAAATCATATATGTAGTCGGTTGTCTACACATTTTCAAATCATGTAGCTTGATTGGTAAAGGAACTAACTTTTAATTATACGTCTCAAGTTCGATTCCCAACCATAGCATTTATTTTTTTAGCTTTTGTTTACTGCTTATCAAATTTAAATTTATTTTTTTTTGAAGAAAACTACTTATGAATTTTGAACATAATATATTTTATTAACTCATTTCATGCACAAGAATTAAAATCATATTTGTAATCTCTCTTACATCATCCTTAATATTCATTCGCATTTTACAATTCTTAACTATCATATTCACACATCACATAATGTCTAGATTTGTTACGTTTTTATAAAGCTATGACTAACTTATTTTGTTCTTTAGTATGATTAGTCATCATGGTTGGTTCTTCTGGATTAATGTTCATATTTATATCTCTACGAGGTTTTATTGAAACACTTTCTTCGTGATATTATATTTTGAACGGGGCCTGTTGATAAAAATCTTACATCTGCCTACGGCGTTCGCCCGTGCGTTTGACTGCAATCACGCCCCCCATAACCGTAGATTATGGCTCCGCCATTGTTGCTATGTCTGCATATGTACAATGTGAATCGAGAAAAAATACAACTAAAGTGAAGCAAATACATCGACTTGCATGAATAGATCACAACTTATACCCTCAAAGAAGAAGCTCCCTTAATAATTCTATTCCAAAAAATTAATAGTGCTTACACTTTAATGAATCTGTCATTTATACTTCCTCAATTTCTAGATTGTAAATAATGTATTGCTAAACGTTTTCCTTTATGAGCAATAAAATAAAAAAAACATGTGGTTTTCTAAAAGTTGTGAGTGTACTGATACCTACCGAAATGGAATGGTCAGGTAAATAGGAATGCGAAAAACAAAATGTGACCTTTGCTACAACGGAAGATACATGGATTTCTTACAACATAAATCTTAAAAATATAGATGACTTACATAAATCAAGAGATGCAAATTAATGATCAAATCTAGGATAAAAGATGACATGTCTCACGTTAATGCTTCGCATACAAGTTCATTAAATCCCTTTTGTTAACAGCTTATGGAAAACTACTTTAAAAATGGGCAACGCCGGTGCATAAACACGGGCGACCCAACTAGTAAACGTCACATTCAGCACACGTAAATTTTATGGTGGTCCTGGACCAAGTATGACTTGGTGATCCAGGACCAATAGAAATCCAGAAACATACACGGGACCCACCGTGTAAAATATAAATGCCATGCTTTTACAAAATTGCCCCTCTTTTAAGAAGTCCTATTGGATGACAAGTATGACATGGTGGTCCTGGACCACCATAAAACTACTGTGCACAATTTACAAAATACCAAACCATCGCCTCTAGAGCTGTTAACGAGCCGAGCCGAACTGAGTATCATTTGTTCAAGCTCTGTTCGTTTATCTCACGAGCTTGTTCATGTTCGTTCGTTTAATAAACGAACAGAAAAATATGTTCAAGCTTGGTTCGTTAAGGTAACGAGCTTGTTCGCGAACGTTTGCTTAATAAACGAATATAAAATTATGTTCAAACTCAAATCATTTATAAAGAAATTTTGTTCGATCATATGTTCGAGTTTGACATGCTAGATGTATTTTTGCCTCTCAATTCGACTTTGGCTTGTTAAGTTATAAAAAATTAAGTCCAACTGAATAAATAAGAAAATACAAAGCAATATTCAAACATTATAGCAGTAAAAACATTATGACAACTCTGTCAATATTTTATAAAAATCCACTAGAGTATCTATTAGATTAATAGATGCTTTATCATCTTTTAAGTCAGTTCGTTTGTACATTGATTTATCTATAGATTCACGAACATAATCGAACGTTCACGAGTAAGTTCGTGTTCGTTCGTTTAGGAAACGAGCTTAAAATATTGTTCAAGCTTGGTTCGTTAAGCTAAACAAACGAATGAGTATAGATACTAACGAGTCGAACACGAGCTTGTTAATGGCCGGCTCTATTCGTTTAACAGCACTTACCCCCGCCCTAGACACTCCCCCTCCCCTTCCACCTCAAACTTATATCTCTAGCCCTTCGAAGCCTTCATAAAACTCATATCCACGCCAATCAAACATATGCCACTATCCGTAATCTAAAACCCTTTGTTTTTGTTTTCATTTGATTAATAATAATGATATTGAAATACATTTAGCCTAAAAGAGTTTGGTGGACGGTGATACATTCACCGAAAAACAATTACAGAATAATCACCGAACATACGATCCACCACATATTTAGAGTTTAAAAAAAAAAATAAAAGACAAAAAATATACTATCCATACAAATCACTTTTTGGTGATGAAGTTGTAGGAAAGAGTCGGTGATTTGTTTTTAAAATAGACATTTTTACGGATTTCCTCACCCCAACTACCCACACACAAAAAGGGCTTGCTATATATATTTACGATCACTGCCTATAAAATTTGTAAATGATAATATAGGCGGGTGAGGTGAGGTGAGGTGAGGCGAGGCGGGCCGTGGTGTCGAAATGGTTCCGCCCTAGCGATATTTAGATCATGCTTTACTGTGGTCAAGTGATAATTACTATAGTTCTTAACTTGAAAGTTTCGTATTCCAATTCCAATGGTGATAAAGAAAAACGGAAAATATTTGTGTGTATAAAAAAAAAATCGTAATTTAAATTTGGGCTTTTACTTGACCCACTAAAAAACAAAAGCTATCTTTTAATTTGTAAATTTAACTGAACCATCTAACGTGGAAAATGGGCCACATTTTTACCTTTTATTTTTTGGGATTGACCACGGTCGTAGACGAAATCTTGGGTACATTTGAAAATGAATTAATTCATTATTATTTTTATTTCGTGAATATATATTTTTTTTTGAATTGCATCGAATATCATGTAAGAAAACAAATATTGTGTATTATGTTGAGATACATGCGAAAATTAACAACATATTGTAGTGTATGGTTCAAATGATAACAACTCATGAATGAACAAAATCAAGGGTGAAGGAGTGTGATGCACGATCAGCGCATGACAAATCTCATACTCTGATCAAGTAGTCATCAACAAATGAACAAGACGTTGTTCTTCCCTGCGAGAAACATAAGGGACAACATCCCTTAACACAACAAATTCGGTTATAGCTATTGCTTCGATCATTCTGAGTCAAGGCACGAATGTCAATTTCCAACTGATATTGGATAACAAACTTAGAATGCACATACAACCTCTCCAAGTAGCATTGGCGGATCTACATGATCAATGGTGGGGTCACGTGAACCGACTAAAATCCGGGTTCTTTTTTCTAGTATTAAATCGATGTAATGTATTGTTAAAAATTATCATTTTGTTGTTAACAAATGCAGTTTTAGAATCCGACGACCTCAATGAATTTTTTTTTGGATAAAAAATGTAGTTTTGAACTCCCGGTGACACCACTACAAAAAATTCTTAGACCTGTCCCTGCCAAGTAGTCCCACATATCCTCGGTAGTACCATACATGGACAGTCCTATACCAATATATTCTCAGCAAAATTATTAACCCAAATAATGATTTTTGAATTACAAGTATCCCACCTATACAACAATTCGACATATTTTCATCTACAAGTTTCGGAGCCACAATGAGACCAGAAACCTTAAACCCTAAACCATGAACTCACCTTACACCCTGAACCCTAAACCCTAAACCCTAAACCCTATACCCAAAACCATGAACCCGCCTTACACCCTTAGCCTTAAACCATAAACCATAACCCTTACACCTTAAACCCTAAACCCCCAAACCCTAAACTTACTTCTTTTTTGCTCATTATCTTCATACATTTTGCAGAGAATTTTTAATTGGGCTTCAATTAAAAGTCCGTTGCATGATGACTAGAACTCGTTATCAATTTTAGGGCAGAACAAAAATCCAATTAACCCAAACCAACGCAAGACCCAAGGGGAACCAACCCAAAATAATTAACTCAAACCAATTGAAACCAAAATTTTTGGGTTGGTTTTTTACCCAACCCGAATGCAGTTGGGTTGGTTTGAATTTTTATTTTTTACTTCGGTTCAACCCAATCCAACCCAAAAGACATTACAAATGTTTATTTTTATTCTTGGTCAATGAAAAGGACTATTTCTTTTCATTATCATTTTTGATCGACTTTTATTCTTGCGATGCAATGATTGAAGAATGGAGAAACACATTCAAGACAATAAAAACTAAAATCAATCTCGATCGCATTTTTCAAGTCACTTTTTTTTTTTTTTTTTACACAAAGGACGAAAGCTTTTATTACAAGCCCGGGAAAATCCGGAACTAACAAAAACCGGCACTACCCGGTACTTACAACAGCCGGACCAACCCGGCACTGAAACCTGGCACCAGGCCGGAACAGCGAAAACAAAAACAAACAAGGTTACAACAACAACCACGTCAACAAATAGACAGAAAAGCCAGGGGGTGCTGAGCCAAAAGAGAAAAGTCTCCGGAAAAATTCCGATAAACTGGCCAACAGACACGGATTCCCCGGGTCCATCTATCAATTGACAACAAACACAAACACTAGAACTAAAAAACTAGACTAGAAGCAAATAAAAACAACTGAGATGACAAACGCCGCCTCAAGCCGCCGCAGCACTTCCCGACACGAAGTCCCGAAGAAGACGCAACCGTGGAAACCATCCTCCATGGACAGCCTGAAGAAAAGCACCACAGGGATCCAAAGCAACGTCGCCGGCAACCTCCCAAGCCCCAGATCTAAAACACACCATCGAAGAACGCCACCAAAGAAACGCCGGAGAGGCTCACCGCTCCCACCAGATCAAAAAATAAAATTGATTAACATTGACATTTCGATGTATGTTTTCTTTAATAGTTGACTATTGTTCGTTTTTACTATCTCTATACGTGGTTGATTACTAGGTTCACTACAACAAAACATGCTTTTTGGGACGACATATTGTCGTCCATTTAACACAGTTGTCGTCCCATTAAAGATTTAAAAAGACGACAATTCGTTCCTAAGCCGTCCCTTCTGCTCTGTCCCTTTAAATAACAGACTATTTTTTTTTTTTGATTGGTAACAGACTATTTTAAAGGGACGACTTTTTCGTCTCTTTAAATGTATGCTGACGTGACACAAACTTTTCAAAGAAAATCCAACGTGCTGACATGGCCTTCTTTGAAGGGACGACAATGTCGTCCCTATAAAATGAATAAGTTATCTATAGTAGAGAGTACTATTAGAAATCACTTAATCAATAACGGATCTCGGGATTGAGATCAATCGCTCGGTGACAAACCCCGAGATTCAAATCAATCGCTCTATAACGAACTGACGATCTATAGTAGAGAGTACTATCAGAATGATCTATAAAGAAAGATATCGGTTTGAAATCACTTAATCGATAATGGATTTCGGGATTGAGATCAATCGCTCGGTGACAAACCCCGAGATTCAAATCAATCGCTCTATAACGAACTGAAGATCTATAGTAGATAGTACTATTAGAATGATCTATAAGGAAAGATATCGGTTTGAAATCGCTTAATCGATATCGGATCTCGGGATTGAGATCAATCGCTCGTTAACGAACCCCGAGATTCAAATCAATCGCTCGATAACGAACTGACGATCTATAGTAGAGAGTACTATCAGAATTATCTATAAAGAAAGATATCGGTTTGAAATCACTTAATCGATAACGGATCTCGGGATTGAGATCAATCGCTTGGTGACAAACCCCGAGATTCAAATCAATCGCTCGATAACGAACAGACGATCTATAGTAGATAGTACTATTAGAATGATCTGTAAGGAAAGATATCGGTTTTGAAATCACTTAATCGATAACGGATCTCGGGATTGAGATCAATCGCTCGGTGACAAACCCCGAGATTCAAATCAATCGCTCGATAACGAACTGACGATCTATAGTAGATAGTACTATTAGAATGATTTGTAAGGAAATATATCGGTATGATATCGCTTAATCGATATTGGATCTCGGAATTGAGATCAATCGCTCGTTAACGAACCCCGAGATTCAAATCAATCGCTCGATAACGAACTGACGATCTATAGTAGAGAGTACTATCAGAATGATCTATAAAGAAAGATATCGGTTTGAAATCACTTAATCGATAACGGATCTCGAGATTGAGATCAATCGCTCGGTGACAAACCCCGAGATTCAAATCAATCGCTCGATAACGAATTGACGATCCATAGTGGATAGTACTATTAGAATGATCTGTAAGGAAAGATATCGGTTTGATATCGCTTAATCGATATCGGATCTCGGGATTGAGATCAAGCGCTCGTTAACTAACCCCGAGATTCAAATCAATCGCTCGATAACGAACTGACGATCTATAGCAGGTAGTACTATCA
Organism: Gentiana dahurica var. dahurica; assembly: GCA_024500145.1. NCBI lineage: Eukaryota > Viridiplantae > Streptophyta > Magnoliopsida > Gentianales > Gentianaceae > Gentiana > Gentiana dahurica. Next base: position 45,635,490 of record CM044898.1, read on the forward strand.
AAATGATATGTAAGGAAAGATATCGGTTTGATATCGCTTAATCGAAAACGGATCTCGGGATTGAGATCAATCGCTCGGTGACAAACCCCGAGATTCAAGTCAATCGCTCGATAACGACATGACGATCTATAGTAGATAGTACTATACAAATGATCTGTAAGGAAAGATATCGGTTTGAAATCGCTTAATCGATAACGAATCTCAGGATCGAGATCAATCGCTTGGTGACAAACCCCGAGGTTCAAGTCAATCGCTCGATAACGACATGACGATCTATAGTAGATAGTACCATACGAATGATCTGTAAGGAAAGATGTCGGTTTGAAATCACTTATTCGATAACGGATGTCGGGATTGAGATCAATCGCTCATTAACGAACCCGGAGATTCAAATCAATCCCTCGATAACGAACTGACAATTTATAGTAGAGAGTATTATCAGAATCACCTCTATTATCGTTCGATAAAGGAATTTTTATAAAAAAAATAATGAATTTTATATTTTAACGCAATGTTTATTAGAATATGTATATTAGAATTTTATAAAAAAAAAACTGAATCTTATTTATTAACACAACGTTTTATATTAAAAAAAAAATAATCTCCTTTTAAGGGACGACAATTGTCGTCCCTACAAACTAATGTTTTATAATTTCTTGTACATAACATATTGTTTTCTGAAAAAAGTTTAATGAGACGACAGTGTCGTCCCTTTAAAGGTGAATTTTATAAAAAACTGAATCTTATTTATTAACACAACGTTTTATATTTAAAAAAAAATTAATCTCCTTTTAAGGGACGACAATTGTCGTCCCTACAAACCCATGTTTTATAATTTCTTGTACATAATATATTATTTTCTGGAAAAAGGTTTAATGGGACGACATTGTCATTCCTTTAAATAGTCATGTCCGCGCGGAAATCCAAGCTGGCACGGCGGGGTTAATATTTTATTTATTGGGACGACATTGTCGTCTTTTTAAAGTTTCCCTCCAAAAAATCCGACCAAAACTTTGACTATTTTTGAATTCATTTAAAGGGACGATTTGTTGCCGCAATAAAGATATTTAAAGGGACGACTTTGTCGTCCCTTTACAATTTGTCCCTTCAGCTAGCAATTCTTGTAGTGGTTGCTGATTTTTTTTTATAAAAATTCAACTTATGATGTGATAAAAATTGTTGTGTATAATAATTATTGGTATGGAGGTTATGTAGTATAATATTTGAATTTAGAGGGGATACATGTACATATTTTATAGCATGAAAAGTTTGATTACAAAGAGGTTATTTATAGATGAAAACCCAAAACTCAATCCAAATCAACCTCAAACCAACCTGAATCAAAGCATTGTGTTTTCAGTAATTCGGTTTGGTTTGGGTTAGTACTTTCTTAAATCAACCCGATTAATACTATGTCAACCCAACCCAAATCAACCTAACCGATCCAATCTCAGCCGATTCAATTTTACACCTATTTTGGCGTGACAAAAAAAAAGGGAAAACTCAAGTTATGGGATGGAAAAGTGTTTTTTAGATCATTTGCACGATGAGAAATAACATGGTGTTCAATTCCAAGACTTCAAGTTATGGGATGGACAAAACTTTTGAGTATATTCATGCGATGAGCGATATATGGATTATATATGGATTACGACAAGGAGGGAGGTTCTTGCCTAGTATATCCACATGCATCGAAGTGACCGATGGGTTGATTAGAGCCACAACTTTATTTTGATCGGACAGCCTGGCAAAACAATTTACTTTCATAATTGGTTGTTTACGTAGATTGGGGTTGTTTCTTTGTTTGGTGGTTTTTTTTTTTTTTGAGGAGACAGTTTGGTGGTTTTTTACTGTTGTGGTATTAGTATTGATTTTCGCTGAAATGAGACACTGTACTTGAAATTTGTTATCCTGTAGCAACTTGATGGATGATGTATTTTTCATATAGTTTTTTTTTTTTTTTCTGTTAAAAAAAAACCAAATCCACCTTCAAAAAAAAAAAAAAAAAAAACCAAATCACAATTCTCATCCATTTTAAATCAGTTAAAAAGAAAATCTAGCAGCAATTTCACAAGAAGTTTTACCAACAAAATTACCAAGAAAAATCAATCTAAACAAGTATAAATTTACCCTCAAATCATGAAATATGACAAAACCGGAATAGGGTAAACACACCAAACAACAAAAACCATCAATCGGAAGCCATAAAAGATGATAACACAAAAAAAGTTGCATCCACGTAGTTGGGTTTTGATTAAACTTAGATCTGATACGTTGGGATTCATGAATCAAACAAGGGAGGGGAGAAATGATGGCCTTTTAGTAGTGTCAAAAATCACCGACAATGAACCGAGTCGATTACACCACATGTTGGAGAGCAAGACCATATTCCACAAAGAATCTGGTTACGTACCGAAGTCAGCTTTGTTCTTAGTTCAGGTCAATCAAACTTTGGAAGAATGTGATTTGTCACTATCAGTGGGTGTTGTCACCTATTGTGAAAGTGTAAAAGGGTAAAATAAACGATATTAAAGGTTATAGCCAAGTTACGATCCAACTAACTACTTTCTCTCCCTAGTCGGTATCTGGAAGTGAATGTTACCTACCAACCTATCATGTATAATATATATGTTCTTGATATGTTTAAGGGTGCAATCTCCGAAGACAGTTAACTAGACACTAATATCGTAATCTAGGGCACTATGTTAGATTCAACAGTTCGGTTTCTGGATTTAACTGACCTAACATGCATAACCTCTATAAGACGCTCAACTTGCAATGAAAACTACACTCAAGAAACAAGACTCAAACAACCATGTGCGGGTTTATCATGAGGAAAGGGGGCATATGCCCCCCTCAATTATGTTCTGAAATTACCAAAGTATCCCTATCATTATTGATATTAAATTCAAAAGTGATAGTAAGTTTTATGTTGTATGACTATCAACCAATGTTAAGTGCGGTTCAAATGGTCACAAATGCATTCTGAATATCCTTAGGTTACAAGTTTGACCCATGCTCATGGCAAGGTTGTTTTTTCTTTTTCTTTTCTTTTTTTTTTCTTTTTTTTTTTTTTGTGAATAGCATGTGATTTTTTGCAATTTTGTGAATTTTTTCCTTAGATTTTTTTGTTGGCATTTTTGTGAAATTGTTTCCTTCTAACACATTAAATCGACAATTACGCCCCGTATTACGATATTGACTAATATATTATTTACTATGTAATTAGAAATGATAGATTGGTAATTACGACTAGCACTAGAAGCCCTGAAGATGACTATATATATTGTAGCTAGGTATTGTGAATGAGATATACGAAATAAGATTGACTGAAATTTGTGATCCCCTAAACAAAATTTCTGCCTCCACCCCTGCGAACAACTCGACTAGTTTTATATGGCGATCCTTGAATCCAATTTCCCACATTATCTCGCAAAATACATATGTAAAGATAATGTACGTGTGTGATCAATCATTGATTCATGACGTTAATATAGGCATAAAGAATAGAGAAATGATATGTGCACTACACAAGTGTGTAGTGCACTTTCCACTACATGTGTAGTGGCCCTTGATTAAAATGAGTAGTGAAATGTTGTGATGGGTCCCAACAAAATGAGTGGTGTTGATTGTGTTGTGTAGGATGTAGTGGTAAAATGAGTAGTGGATGTACCAATACTCTAAAGAATAAGTTCTAGGACATGAACAATCAAGAAACTTGTAATTTAAATAACAAACACTTCCATTAATCAACTAATGTTAAATTTCATCAATTTTCACACAATTCGGCTATAAAGAAATTAGTTACTCATAATCTTGTCAAAATCACAAGAAACTAAAATCAAACACAAAGAATTCAAAGATAAGAAGAAAAAGAAGTTACCCATACTATTGAGATGAAGAAAAATCGAATATTTGAACAAAAGCCTGTTGATCCCGTGTCAAGAAATCTCCGGAATGATCCAAGTTACAAATATTCTTCAGCAACACTAAATTAAAACTAATCTAATATCCAACTAAACTGAGGGAAAAGAGAAAATGAGACAAGGAGGTAGTTGGGGAAGATGTTCAATTGTGAAAAATAGGGAGAAAAGGTATATGGATACTTTCCCAAAAAATGCCCTAAAATAATTACAAAATTGTCATTTCAGGTCAAAGGTGTGCACCTTTTTTCGAAAGGCGTGGGCCTCTATCCAAAATATCTTCATCATACAGGCAGCCAGAGGTGTGCACCTCTGTCAGTAAGCGTGGGCCTCTGGAGCAAAGGCATAAAAATATGAAAAACCAGAAGCTAGAGGTGTGCACCTCTCCCTGCAGTGTGCAGGGGCGGATTTAAGAGGAGGGGTGGGGGGTCAAGCGCCCCCCCTTTAGATCCGAAAAACACACTATTATGTATGTTGTGTATTTTTTTTGCCCCCCCTAAAAATTTACACTCGCCCATAGTATCGCCTCCACTTACCCGAGATCCTGCGTCCGCCCCTGGCAGTGTGTGCCTCTAGCAGGCAACAAAAGAGCCACCAAAAACCAGAGAGCAAAGGTTTGTCCAGAAAAACACCAAAACTTCGTCTTCTCATCGTTTCAACCCCAATCTTCGACTAAAATTTGTTCTCGACTTATAACTCGCCTCCAGCCATTGAATTAACCACCTAAAATCCTGCACATCACAACTAAAAACCCACATACAATTCCCGCAAGACAACATAGCTTCGAAATATGCACTAATTCACAGAAAAGTATGCGATTTTCGGACTATGACATCCTAGACCTCGAAATATGTAGCATGGCGAATATACAACTAAAATCAACCGAAATGTCCCAGAAACATGCTAAATGAACTGTAAACAGGGGTAAACACACAAGTAAAATGATAGCAAGGTTGACTATCATCAAGAAAATAGAAGGAATCTTGCATTCCTATCAAAAGTGTGAAAGGTTAAGTTTAGGGTTTACAAACAGAGGGTCATATAGCCTAAAATACCTAATTTCCCTTTTAACAAATAAATATAAAACACAATACAAATATATACACATAAGTTAACAATATTAATTATATCAATCTATAGGTTACTACACCATGATCAAAAGTTTGAAAATGTATTGTAGTAGTCATTTGTTGAACCGTTTGTTTTGGAACTAGTAGTACTCCTAGGAGATCTTTTGTTGATACCTAATGCCACAATCACTCCGACACTATATACTTTTGCATCATTGATTATGAAGGCCATATATATCATTATCATAAATGTAAAAATATGTTGTGTCATTCATTGTAACTGAGTGGTTGTGGCAGTAGCCATGCTCGAAAGTTTAGACTTGTGGGACTCAAGTCCCTCCATTTATGATTCTATCCAACATACAACCAACTTGATAAACTAAAATAGGGTTCTTTTGGGGACAATTTCAAGAGAGATAATGAACAACAAATAGAAGGAGTCCTCTAAAAGCAATTCTACATATCAGGCTGTGTACTACTCTTGTGAGAAAGTAAGAATTTATGATGCATGAAGTCTTTAAAGCAAATGATGGTCATCCATGAAACCTTTTAAAAGCAAATGGTTAGTGTGATGTATAAAGCAGAAAAAAGCTTCCACTATGTCTTGCAGTAAATGAAAACCATCATATATATGCATGCTTTGCAAGATAGCATTGATTCCAACAAGTACTTCAAAGGCATTCCATTCAAAACCAACTTGAAAAAAATCCCACTAATTAATAGATACAAATTTAAGCAGAAAATAAAAATACATCCAAAAGGGTTAGGTTGCATTCACTCTTTCTATCCACCTTATGCAATGATTTTCCAAATTAAGCAGTACTTAATTATGATCAGCTGGATTCAAGACATGCGCCCATATACAGTCATTTCTTCATAGGGAAATTTTATAATACAATCGTAGTAAGAATATATTGTACAAAATGACATGTATTATATCCTTCTGTTGTGAAAAGACGAAGGATATGATGCATTTTATACTTAGTACAATCTTACTACAATAGTTGTACAATAAAATAACGCTCATTTCTTCCTAACATGGAGAAACCCCGATGTTAGGTGTGGCACCTAAGATCCCAATCTTCAGCAGTTGAACTTCTTCTCCTTCCTACCAAAATTCTCAAATACAAAACCCAAAAACTAAATGTCAGCATATTCAAACAATTTTATTATTTTTAATTTTTTTTGGGGTGATCAGGGTGAGGGTGGGGTGTGGAAGAACAATTTATGAATATAGAGATTAATGTAATTAATTAGAAGCTCTGGGATGCTAAGTATATGTATATACCTGTTGTATTACAGCAGTTTTCTTGGTAGTCAGATGATCATGCATGAGACCAAATTGAATATGAGGAAAGTGGGCCCACTGAAAGCCATTCAAAAAGAAATATGAGTTATTTTGAAGGCAAGTGTACGTGTCCTAACGATCGATACAACACATTTTTTAAACAATTAATTGTAGTTATATAGCTCCCTTCTTTGGGGAGACCCCCCAAATATGTATTATTAGGGCCCTAATTTTATTAATTAAGCTACTAGTATATAATATGTCCAGTTTTATTAGGTCAGTAGTATATTTTTAAGTCCAGTTTTACTGTGTTAATACTAGTATATTTTAGGTCCATTTTAATTTTAGTTACAGAATTTGCTAGTATGACCCAATTATTCTATTGATAAAAATAATATTACTCAAATTTCACGTACCTTAACAATATCACAAGAAATAATGATAGATTTAATTTGTCGTTGATTGAAAAAACTTTGGTAGATGACAATTACTCCACAAGTTTAATCAGAACTGCTGTGTTTAAAATGATTGAACGTAAAATGACCAGAAAAATTATCATGTTTATATATAAATATCAAGGGGGCCTGAAAAAAAATGGCCTAGGGTGCCAGATTACCCAAGAATGCCGTACCATGATTATTAATAATTATAATCGGATTCAAATTAATCAATATGTCCTTATGAAGATCAAAACTGTGTTGAGAATGACACGCACAAATCGAGAATATAGGTGTCCATTGTTATGGTCAAATAATTTTATGTTGACAAAAGTGTTGGTTAAAGCAAGGACAGCACTAAACCCTAGAAAAATATTTACACAGAAAAGGAATTAATAAGAGGAAAGATTATGAAATGTCATGATCGACTTACATTTTTAGCAGCAGCACTGAAGGCCTCCCTGTGACTGATATCTGGATTTACTGCTTTTATACGTTGGATCTCCTCCCTGTGCGCAACGCAACAACCTCATAAATTTCATTACATTACATTACATTACATTACATGGATTTATTAAAAAGTAAAACATTTATGGTGGACTTATTCCATTGTCGTCTGTTAATTAATTCATCTTCTTCATCAATGAATTTATAAGTTTTTTGTATGCCGTGTTAGTTCTAAAACAAAATGATCACGACCACAACACATGTTTATATGCACCGTTGATCTATTAATACTGACACAAGTTTTATCATAATCAATAATATATAAAAAAAATGTGTTGTATTTATTTGCTGTGAGGAAAAAAATAAAAGAGTTGAATTATGAATACTCACTTGATGAATCGGTTGTAGGCAGATGGGATTCTTTGTCTCTTCTCAGGAGCTAAAATTTGAAACAAATAATGAGAAGGAAAAAAAAAAAATGTATCATGCCTGACTACAACAACTTCTCCCCAAAAAAAAAAAAAAAAAACAAATAATATTTTCATATAAAAACAAATCTTCTTTATACTATTTACTAACATCCTACATATCTTTCTAGTAACCCTTTTTTTCTTTATAATGAATAATTCTTCTGGCAACATTTATGGAGCACTACATTGCATTCAGTTGTCCAATTTTAAGACATATATATATATATATATATATAGTAGATCGAAGAAGCTAGCAATCAAACATAGGCGGAGTGTAAGAGTTTCAATAGGAAAGTTTTAGGGATTGCCGGTCTGTTGGACATTATTATACATCGAATCTCAACATAATTAAGAATTCTCTAATTCAAATTACGACCTCTAGCTAGGGCGATCGATAGCCGAGCTAGTTCAATAATTTGGGTGTTATAATTAATGACAGTCCCACTCAAAAAAAAAATAATTAATGACAGTCTAATTACCTTGGTGTTGTGCTAGATAGTGAAGGTTTATTTCTGTTAATATATGACTCGTTCTAAAGAAAACAGAAAGATATACCCACAACCTATATACGTTTTACATCCTCCATTTTAAGACGAAATCTTTAGAGATAATGAAGAATGTTGTTACAGGATATAGGATCGATCATGGCTTTTTCTTTATATTTACTTATTTTAAATTGAGTATCTGTACGTATCAGTTCTCTTCCATACATTGACAACGTACTCTTGTTAATTAGTAAATCATTCAATAAAACAAACAACAGGGTCTCTTTCATAATTCTTCATATCCTGACCTTTTTTTTTTTTTTTTTTTTTTTTTCTCTCTACAGTTTTAGGGGAAGAGGCAGTTGTGGTTGGAAGTACAGAAAATCAGAATACACAACAAAATGATAAAGACTCTAAATAGTTTTTCCTATTGAATAAATTGATTACACTGCGCGCTGCTACATTTTGAGGGATTATATAGTTAGTTTGTAGGTTCTTCTGCAGTTTACAGAAAAGAAATTAAAAGCTGCAAAATTAAATTCAAGAAATAGAAATTAAAATTAGTAATGTAGTAATTCTCACGTTTATTAACGACCGGTTCCTTTGGAGGGTTATCGAATCCAAATCCTGCAGATTGAGTTGGGATGTTGAAACCATGACTACTTAAGGTTGTAGTACTGGGATTCATCATAAACTTTTCTTTCGCATTCGTTTGCTCCTGTTCAAAAAATATCAAGAAATTAATCAATTTAATTATACAAAAGAAAAAACCAAGTGAATTAATTAATTAATTAGAACTAGTGTATATATATATACCAGAAGATTATGGGAATTAGGTGAAAATAAGCCATGGCCACCACCAGAAGCAGCAGCAGCAGGTGATGGAAGAAGCAGGCCTTGCATGTTCACAGACAACAGATTTGAACAATGCCCACATCTAACTGTAACTGTCTTGGACAAGCTTGTACATGGTACACTTACCTTTAAAATACAATTAAAAAATTAAAAACATTAGTAGTGTAGACTAGGGCTCTCTTAATTACAAGAAATGGCCTAATTAACTAGAAATGATTGGGGAGAAGGAACCCTATACTTTTTCAATTCCTCTTTTTCTCTCTGATAACATTACATTATTCAGCCCCGCCCAAGATCGTTGTCACAACTAAATAACACAACAATCAGTGTAGCAAATCATTTTAAATCGCGTACCAGGCGAATATGCTATTGTCACCATTGTTGGGTTTCATATTAATCAATACCTCCTACAAATTGTTTAGAAATATTTTGTCGCTTGTTGTAACAAATTTTGATGTGATACTATTAAAACTACTCGGAAAAATATCATTGTACTTATATATATATATATATATATATATATATATATATATATATATAGTTAACTAAGGAGATCGAGTTAAGAAAAAAGCCCTACTTAGTAATCATCCTTTTTTTTGTGTGGGATTGGATGGCCTGAAAAAGGCATGGCTGAAAAAAAGGAAAAAACAAAAAACAAATTAAGGGAAAAAAAAACATAAATATAAGTATATACCGCAAGGACAGTCTCACAAATGTTGCAATGAACATAGCAGAGCTGTTCAGAAGAAGCAGGGAGGTGGTCCGAAGAAGAAAAAGTAGAAGGAGACGAAGACATGCTTTGATTTTTGTAAGATTTCTGCTGTGTCTGGCTGTGAGATTTGATTGAATATTGATTGATTGATTGATGGATTGACAGATTATAATAGTCACCCTAAGCTACTAATTGGATCTGGCTTTTCAGATGTAGCTTAGCTGTGATGACTGAATTGAAGAGAGTACAGATTAATAGGGGAAGAATCAAGATAACTAGAAAATAACAAGAGAGAGAGAGAGAGAGAGAAGTATAGAAAGTAAGTAAAAAAGAAGAGATGTATGGTGTCCATTAATGAGAGGGGTATGGAAACAAGAATAATGGTATTGTCTAACAAATATCACAACTTAATATGTGACTGGAACCACGTATGATGTGACAGTAGGACTCGTCTCTAAATATGTGCCACATAATAGAGATTATACCATCACGTTAAATACTACTAATACAATGATTATGTCACAATAAATAACACGTACGTCATACTTTTGCATCATTGGTAATTATGTAGGACGTATTGATAATGATCGATGTCGGCTCACCATAATCAACGGTGCAAAAGTATGTTGTGTCATTCGTTGTGACACAACCGTCGTGGTACTAGCTACATCACATCATGTCATTTGTAATGTCAAAGTGGTTGCGAAGTGATTGTAGTTTTACCCTGAAAATAAATACACAAAATAGTTTTGCGTTGTGTTTTCTTATGACTGATATGTAAAACACTAAGTAAGTTTACGTTGTATAATGTGTAAAGTTATGTATGAAGTAATCTTACTTTGTGATTGTCACGTGAGGGATTCCGGTTAGTGATGTGAATTTGTATCATTGCAAGAGCTTACTTAGAACCCAAAACAAAAACCTTTGTGGCCTGTTTGTTACGCAACAATGGAATGGAATAAAATAATTTATTTTGTTTCAATCCAATGCTTGAGTACAATTATTAGGTAATAGAATGAAATGAAATTGCATTTCAACGGAATGAAAAGGATTCATCTTCATTACCTATGAATTGAAATGTGATAATTGAATGAAAATCAACAAAACACATGAGTGGTGGTATGGTAGGGGTAGGGTGGTGGGTAAGGTAGGGTGGGGGAGAAGGGGTCGGTTGGGTAGGGTAAGATAGGTGATAAAAAAATGTGGGTGGTGGGATAAGGTTAGGTATAATAGGGTAGATAAGGTAGGGTATAGTATGGTGGTAAGGTAGAGTGGGTGGGATATAATGAGGTGGGGTGGTGGATGGGATGATCGGATGAGTAGGGTGAGGTAAGATAGGATAAGGTTAAGTGGGTGATGGAGTAGGTTGGGGTGGCGTGGTGGGGTTGTATGGTAGGTAATGTAGGTGGCAAGGTAAGGTGGGTGAGGTAGGTTGGGCGCGCGTGGTCAGGTGGGTGGTGAGAAAAAGGTTTTGGTAGGGTAGGATCGGGTGTGGTAGGTGATGCGGTATAATATGGGTAGGGTAGAGTAAGGTTGGGTGTGATAAGGTGATGGGGTTGGACGTGCAGCGGGATAGGGTAGTGGGTAGGCTGGCATGATGTGAAGTTGTGGGTAAGGTAGGGTGGGTGAGGTAGATTAGGATGCTAGGGTAGGGTTAGGTAGGTACGTGGGAGGTAGGGTGAGGTAGGGTGGAGAGGTTAGGTGTAATTGGGTGATTGTTGTATGTTGGTAAGGGTGGGGTAAGGTAAGTGATACGCCAAGCTCATAAAATAGCCTGCAAATTCACATTGGAAATGAACGTAGGCCCAATAACGAATAGGGTCCTCAGTTCAATTAGTTCGCACCTTCATAAGATAAACTGGGCCGAGCATAATCCAGCCCGCCTCAGACCATTACGATACTCATCAGTGGTCAGGCCATAGGTGTTGATCAGTAAAGCCTTCATCTCGCCATCTACAGAGCGACATGAAGCATTGGGGGCCGACCTGATCGCCCATCAGCTCGCCATTCGCCAGCTCGGACCAAACCCATTTGACTTGGCAACATAGATCACACGCAACAGTTACATGTGAAGAGCCCGCAGAGGTTAAGACACGATCTCGCCCTGCCAGAGCTCGCCCCGCATTCTTGTATTTAAGCTTTACTTGTATTTTACTTCCCGCCATTGTAACCGCCGACTCTAAGACTCTATAAATAGCGGCATTTATTACCATTCAAAGGGACATTTAATGAAAAACGCAGAGAACCTCTGCCAATTTGTCATTGTTTGAGTGTTCTTCATATATATATATATATATATATATATATATATATATATATATATATATATATATATATATATATATATATATATACTTCATAGTGTTCTTGCAGGTCTTCATCTAGTTCTTGAGCATTTAATGAATTGAAAAAGTATACACTTTGATCTATAGATCCACCTAAAAATCCAACAAAACACGTTTGTGATCATTTCGACATTATCAGCAAGGTAATATGAGCCAGGGTAAGATGGGTGATGGGGTATGACACATCTCCCCCACCTTACCCTAATGACCCATGTCTTACCTTACCATATATACCACCTTGCCGGGGATATTCTATCTCGCACTCTCCTCGCACGCACCGCCCATTAGATGTACGCCATGTGCGCAAGAAGACAAATTAGTTTTTGTTTGGCGCACATCCAACGGGACGGTGCGTGTGAGGACTCCTCGGGATAGAAATTCCCACCTTGCCGTACCTTATTAAAAGTTCAGCTAGAGGTTGAACAAGGTCTAAAAAAGAGGTACACTCTACCTCATCCCATCCTACCTTACTCCACCATTCCATCTAACTCTACCCGACCACCACACCTTACCCCTTACCTTCTACCATCATCATGATTTGGTGGGTTACGAACCTATCATGAAATATATTTCATTTTTTTTTTCACCTTACTTTTTTTTGAAATTATTTTTCATCTTTCAAACACAGTAATGAAATAATTTCATTTAATTTCATCCTATTACATTATTTTGATTAATTCTATTTCATTCTATTGATGTGAATTTATCATTATATATGTATCAAAGCACCTTTGATAGTCGATTTTGCAAAACTATATATGGGCATATATATATATATATATATATATATATATATATATATAGTTGGCTAATCAATGGCATTGGCAGCAGCTAGCAGACATGCATGTATGTATGCATGATGTTACACACAGCAGGAATTGAAGTACTTTAATTTTAGGAAAACTTGAAGAAATATGTCCGGAAAAAATAGAAAAATATGTCTGAAAAGTAAATATTTGAAAAATATACCTGCTTCGGACACACGAGGGCCGCATGAGACACGCAGAAACAATTCGCGACGCATGGGTGACGCACGCGCGCCGAATAAGTCGAGACATATTTTTTCTAAACATTTACTTTAATTTTCAGGCATAGTTCTTTGTTTCCCTTAATTTTATCATAGATGTTCCATCACAGGTGCCCGGATCTTCTTCTACAAATTAAGTATGACATGTTGTATTTCGTTAATTAGATAATGATATTAAATTAAACCCCGATCATTAATTTATGGAAAAACCAATGAATTTTATCACTGAAATGATTTCAATTTCCATTTGCGCTTAAATAAATCGATTTAAAGGAAGTTAAATTTGAATAAACGTACATGTCACCTTCTTAAAAGATAAACAAGTTTGTGTTAAAATTGCTATTACATCTCAGAACATTTCTTCCATTTTTAACTCTTCTATAAAATGTGTTGTTATAAAAACGAATAAATAAATAAAATGGGATATTTATTGATAGTACATACGCTGCATATACAATAATATAAGCATAATTCGGAAATAATTAGTGTGAAGGAAAAGAACATGTGTGGCTGGCATTCCCGATTGTACAGTAGAGAAGAAGATGGAGACAGTGAAGAAGCACAAGCGGCAGAAGTGGGAGAGAGGAAGGTAGATAGGGACGTTTCCATGGCCGCTTTACCCATTCTCATATGCATCCGTTGCTTTCATACTTAAAAGGGGCTGTGTCCCTTTGGCTTTTTCTGCTCAGAAATATGGTTTTTCTTTCTTTATCTTTGTTTTTTTTTTTTTTTTTCTCTTTCTTTTTTCCTTGCATTGTTGCAGTGGTTATTTATGCACTTTCAATGGTCTTTCCTCTTTCTTTCATTCTTTTTTATCATAACATTATATATAACATGTGGGGTGACTCTTGGATCGTCACTCAATAAATGTGGAGTGACCTGGATGAATGTTCACTCCACAAACGTGGAGTGATGTGAAGTAATAAAATTAAACTATGTAGTGCATATTCAGACACATCTGTCACTCTCATTTGTGGAATGATCATTCATCGAAGACTTACCTTAACATATGCTGTTATTATTTATTATGGTTACTTTGGATGGTTCTGATGTAATATTATATAATGTAACGTAAAATATTGAAACAAACTGAACGTAATTTATTATAATATAATGAAGACGAGATGAAATGAAACGAACAAGATAACAAGTAGGGATAGAGGAGTGGTGTAATAGGGTGGTGGGGTGATGAGGCGCGATAGTGTGAGTGTGAGCATGATTTATGGTGGTCGAGTTTGAGGGGTGGGTTGGGTTGGATATATTTAGGGGTAGTGGCATAAGAGTAATGGGGTGGTAGTGGTGGCGGGCAGGGGCCTCCATGTTTAAATTTAGGCTCGAGGTCAAATATTGTTTTAGGCCCTTCTAAAAAAAGAGTAACCAGCAAAAAAGAAAAATTCTTTTGCCCCTAGTAGAAATCGAACCCTAGTCACTTTTCAAATTATACTGTAGTGTTCACCATTAGACCAATACCTTATTCATTTTAAAAATACAATATACATATATATATATATATATATATATATATATATATATATATATATATATATATATACTATTGAGTCTAAATTTTACGGTCCTTAAATTCGTAGATTTTAGGGAGGCTGCCTGTGCTTCTTGCCTAGTGGCGGGAATGGTGAGAGTGGAGGTAGAGTGGTAAGATTGTGGTGATCAAAAGAGGTGAGCTATGGTGGTTAGTGTAACTTTATGGTGAGAGTAGGAGTATGGTGGGGTGGGGTGGATGAGTATGGGTAAGGTGAGGGTGATGGAGTAGAGTGATAAGGGTGAGGTGGTTGAGGTGTAAGCTAGTGTGCAATGAGTGAGGGTGAAGTGGGTAAGTGTGAGGATATAGTAGTGTGAGTTGTAGTGGTGAGGGCAGTGGTTACACAAAAGTTTGCACAATACGGCGTCGTTTTATAATTGTTTTATTTTATTATTATTTTTTTTTTTTTTGAGAAGACATAATTGTTTTTTTAATAACACTCAAAACATTTATGTTTTGATTACTTGTTAAAAAAATTAGCACATCGTTTTGATTAAAATATTATATAAGATCCTCCGGTGTATAGAAGGGGTTCCATGCTTTGAGATTTACCACATAATATTATTTACAGGGTTCTTTCAAAAAAAATATTATTTAAAGGGTTTAGTGATTAAGATGACAATAAAACATTGACTCTATTAGTAACCAAATACATTTAATGTAAATAAAATAAATGAATAAATTTGTGTTATTTCTTACTCATTCGATGACTTCTTTTTTTTGTTTTTTGGGTTCCTTTTCTCCCCACTTAAACCCTTTTAACATTTTCAGGCAACTTGAATCTCCACCAAAACCTCTCCATGTTTTGTTCAAACAAGTTGTGTTTTTTATTTTATTTTTCCGAACCGAAAAAAAAAAAAAAAAAAAAAAAAAAAAAAAAAAAAAAAAAAAAAAAAAAAAAGAAAAGAGAGAAACACACATTTTTTATAACCCGGAAATTCTGAGTTAACAATCTTAGTGATTACCATTAGGCTAATGCCTTATCGGCATTCAAACTAGTTTAAATACCAATATTTTACATATTTCATATTTGTACCATTTCACACCTATAATGAATTTATCCTTTGTTTATCGTTAAAATCTATAGACTCAAGAGTATGAAAACTTGAGGTTGAACTTGATCTAATAACAAAATTATTAAATTTAGGCGGCTTCTATCGGTAACACAAATTTATTACTATTGACGTATTTTTTTATTTATTATTCATTTACTTCACCACCAGTCCACCACCCCCATATTGATTTTCGACACCACGGTGTACGTGCGTCAGTGCCACTGACTCGTTAACAACGTCAGTGAGTCTTACGTTTTTCATTAATGATATATTTTTAACTATAATATCAGTGTCACTGACGTTGGTATTTTAAACCAACGACAGTGCCAACGACGTCCGTACTAAAAACAAACGTCAGTGACACATACTTTCTGTTGCACAAAAAATAATGATACTGGGGTGGTGCCAACAGTAATTTTAAAAGTGCCTTAAGTAAAGGTGTTAATTGAAGTAAAAGTGTGATGTTAATAGAAAACGTCTAAATTTATTGATATCAACGGGTGCTCCAATCTCATAATCGCCTAAATAAAAATAAAAATGTTTTTCCCTTTTCTTAAAAGAAAGAGTAATAAGCTCTTTGATGTGAAGCTTAATTTGATTTTTATGGCAACTATACATTTATCACTTGATTTGGAGTTATGTATTTTATTTTGGGATTTTCATGGTGTTCTGATTGTATTATTCATTAGCTATGGTGTTGTAGTTAGTTCTGGAGCATGGGATACTGTCCAAACAGAAAAGTTCCACTGGCTCAGCGCTAAAGGCCTGTTGGCTTTGCGGTTGATTTCTGCCTTGAACAACAATTGTAATTCGTTTTTTTTTCCAATTCTAAGTAAGATCAGTGTTGTGTTTTTTTATTGTTGTAATGATTTGTGTGCATTTAATTCGTTTTCTTCCGCTTATTATTGTATGATATTACTGTTACGTGAAACTTACATACTCAATTGGTCATTAGTTGAACACGTATTGACTGATATATTATCATTTTGTCATTGTTTATGAACGAATCATTACGGTAATACTGACACCATTATGCATGTGATGCTTTAATTGATGTTATATGTCAAGTTGTGATTGTAGTCTCATCAAATTGCCTTTTCTTTTCCTTACAGGGCTAAAGTCCTTGTCTTAATTCCGAAATGTGTTTTTTGTGTGTCGAAACTTTCTCAAACTATTAAAATGCGGTAGGTCCCTTGATATCTACGAGATGTAGAGCACTTGAACCATTTTAAACCTAGTTATTGGTATATATATACACACTGGCTCAAAACCCGTGCGATAACGGTGTAATGCATTACACTTGTTTTAAACCCGTGCGATACATGATGCAATGCATTACACATATTCTGAGCTTGAAACTCATCTCAAATCCCTTTTTTCTTTATATAATTGTCTCAATTGTTTTAAAGATAGCAAGAATGGAGGATGTAATCTATGGCACTGTGTAACTTATAATCAAGCATAAAAATTTTCATAATGAACGGTGTCGGCAAAAATATATAGGAAAAATTAGTTTATAGTCCATTTTTTTCTTCTTAATTAAGTGTTAATACAGCTTCAATTTTTTAGTTGCATTAAGGACAAATAAATTCCACCGGACGAATATACCCCTATATGAGCTTAAGCGTTCCTTTCATTCATTTGCTCTCCGGCGCTCTCCCCAATTACTTCAGCATATTCTTCCACGAATTTCGCCGGATGATTATATATTTCGCCGGAAGTCCAATTTCTCAGCATATTCTTCCATGAATTTCAACTTGTGTGGTCCTTCTTCTCTTTGCCGATCATCTTATCATCTCTTAAGGTTAGATTTGTGAAGATTTGATTTGTTTCCTCAAATCATAGTCAGACTTGACATCAATTTAATCTCTCAATCGAGTACAAGGGATTCTAAAAGCGGAGCAGCAGCCAGTTTCCCTTGCGGAGGAGTCGTCGTCGGTACATCAATTTTTGGTAAACCATTTCCATAGCTTCTAAAATGATAGCAGATTAGCTGTAAGAGTTGTCTAGGAAAGCATGCGTATATTTCTTCTTAATTTGTCTTGACTTCATTGCTTAGAAAAATTATCTTCTTTATAATGATGATGATCACTTATTGATTTGAATCTGTCTGATAGAGATTGATTGCCGATCAGATGTTTGGATGAATGTTACTGCTCTCGGATATTATAGCATAATAGCATGGTACCAAGTCAAGTTATTAGTTGGAAAAAAATAGGGAATACAGAATTTCAATGAGTCTAAAGTCTTTGAATAAGAAGAAGAAGAAAACAATTACAAGCGACAATTGCAACCACAACACTGCTTTGATGCAAGAAGACATAGGGCGGCAATTTCAGAAAGATGGAAGAAAGCCAAATGTTGAAACATGGAACATTCCGATCATGGAAAAAAAATTAGAATACAGTTAGATGACAAATAGGTAAGTGTTTGGGGCCTAAGCTTATGGTGGTATCATGTATTCTAAACAGATTGACAGAGTACTGTAGTTTCATTGAGTTGGCTTTGTACTTGGTATTGAGCCATAGATGAGCCTTATACTGTGTTACTGATACTGTGTGCCTTATATGATATTGTTACTCATATTGTGTGTCTTATATGAGCCATATATGATATTGTGTCCCTTGAATTAAGTCTTAAATGAGTCTTATATGAGCCAGATATGTGTGCCTTGAAGTAGTTACTTGAATTAAGTTTTAAATGAGCCTGATATTGTTTACTGATACTGTGTGCCTTATATGATATTGTTAGTGATATTGTATGCCTTATATGAGCCAGATATGATATTGTCTCCCTTGAATTAAGCCTTAAATGAGCCTTATATGAGCCAGATATGTGTGCCTTGAAGTAGTCATTTGAATTATGCCTTAAATGAGCCTGATACTGTTTACTGATACTGTATGCCTTATATGATATTGTTAGTGATATTGTATGTCTTATTTGAGTCTTATATGAGCCAGATATGATATTGTGTCTCATGAATTAAGCCTTAAATGAGCATTATATGTGTGTCTTGAAGTAGTTACTTGAATTAAGCCTTAAACGAGTCTGATACTGTGTTAGTGTAAATGCTGCGATTAAATTCGGCTTTCAAATACTACGTCGAAAATGTATCAAATGAGGTCTCAAAATGAAGATAAAAAAAATATGAACTTTTGTGAAACAATTTTGATGATCGGTGTTTTAAATCAAAAGTTACTGTCGTTTATAAGAAAAACACTCTGGTTAATGCAAATATTTTTCCGACTTCCAAAATTTACGTCGGAAGGGGATCGTTTTTTGGCTCAAATAAAAGAGCAAAAAAAATATGAATTTTGGGGAAAAAATTTCAATTATCGGAATTATAAATCAAAAGTTACGATTGTTTGAAAAAAAAAAAACAAACAAACAACACCAAACCTGAAGGAAGCGGAATAAACTGAAGAAAATGCGCGTGTCCCTTTTAAAAGGGTATTCTTGTCCATCTGAAATTGTTTATCATTTTTGCAATTAAAAAAAAGAATGTGTCCTATTTATTCATTTTGTAATTTTTTTTTTTGTCATTTTCCGTCGATCTCTCAAATATATATAAGAATGAAGAAAAAAAAAAAAAAAACCGTCTAATACACGTGATAATGTAAAATTTGAAACCAATTATATCATCTTCATTAAATAAACTAACGGAATGATGCTCCGGAAAGAAAAAAAAAAACGGGAATGATGCCATAGGATTGTCCGAAATAATGCAGCAAAAGTGTTTGGTGGATCCTACCTTTTCATATAATAGATTAATGTAACGAGCCCATTAGCTCTCCTCTATGATAACAACAATATCATTACCATACATACATCGGCCCAATAGTATCCTTTTCCAACAACGAAAGTAAATGGCAAAGAAAAAAAGAAAAAATAATCATTAATCTATATTTCTTTTTTTTTTTTTGAAGGGGATCATTAATCTGAATTGCACAATCAATAATGTGTCATTTTTCATGGTCATTTCATATGGTAGTAACATCGTTACCGTGATTAGGAATGATATTAGTGTTAAAATTTTAAATATTAGTATGATATTAATTTTAGCATTAGTATGATTTTAATCGGGCCAAAACGTATCAAACAAATATCGGAGATGTGTTGTGTAAAATAAAATGAGACATCCAATCCAAATTAAAATGCCGGTGCTTTCTTGCTTTTAAAACACCACGGTGAGATCGAGTGAATGAATGGATTAGTTTTGGCTATCTACTTACACACAAACTCACAAAAATTTGCACCATGGAACTCACTTCAACTTCGTTCATCCCACTGAAATCATTTAATTCCTTATCATCTTACACTCATAGGGCTCTGATTATTAACTTTCCTTCAAAATCAAAGCCCTATCCAATCATCTGTGCACTAAATAATCAAGAAAATCAACTAAAAGGTTAGCAGCAATCGTTTTTTACCCTCAATTTTCATCTCCGTTTCATGATTTGTTTGAATTATGAGCTGTACAATTAATTGATGCAAAAATTATTTCCTCTTTCATTTGAAACAATCATGAATTTGTGTTGCAGAACCGAAGAAATGGAGAGCATTGATTTCAACTGCATTAGCAGCTGCTGTCATCACATTCACCAGCTCAAATATGTCCGCCATTGCTGACCTTAACAAGTTTGAAGCAGAAACTCGTGGCGAATTCGGGATCGGTTCTGCTGCTCAATTTGGTTCTGCAGACCTCAAGTTAGCCCCTTTTTTATTTTTGATTTTCCTTTTTATGAGATATGGTTGAAGCTGTATTCTGAATTGTTCTAAACAATTGGCCCCTTATGTGAATTTTTCCTGTGCAGAAAAGCAGTTCACCTCAATGAGAATTTCAGGTAACTCCACCTTATGATTTTTTACCCTAGAAATTCACTTCTCTTAATTTGTTTCCAAGGCCAGGTTATTATTAATTGCAGATATTTATTATTATTTTGATTATAATGGCTGATACAGAAGAGCCAATTTCACATCGGCTGACATGAGAGAATCCGATTTTAGTGGTTCTACTTTCAATGGAGCCTATCTTGAGAAAGCTGTAGCATACAAAGCCAATTTCACAGGTATTTCCCTTATCACATTACTCATTATGCAAACAGATTGTTGTATTAAACTGCTTACTTTACACTATAGAATCCAAATGCTGATTTTGTTTAACATGGTAGAATGTTTAACTAGAGATAAATAGATAGATGGATAGATAGTAAGTAATTTCTTATATAAACCACTCATTCATAAATGCAAGGAGTCCATTGATGAATATGAGTGTGATCAAAGGGAGCCATGAATTGAAATTATGGGTAGGACAGTGGATTATACTCAAATTATTGGGTGGGCCGGATTAAGATGATTTGATGGATTGAACTGGATTATATATATATATACTTTTGGTGTAAATACAAAAACTTCTGGGTGGGCTTAGGTACTTGAGTGTGATTCAATTGGCATAATCTTCGTTTAGGCAACGGTTTAGCAGGCGTTGTTGATTCAATGGGCATAACTTTCAACTCTGAACTATGAAATTCTCCCACATTATCAGTTCTATCCTATGCACAAAATTATCTACACTAAAACCATTTACAGTTGAGTCTTCCTCAACTTTTACTGCAGCTAGAGAACTAGGCATTTCTGAGTTCTGATCGTATATCTTAGCGTGCTTAAGCTAAGAGTTATTAAATTCCATTAAGGGCTTGGCAATTGGCATAATCATCCCCTGAGAAATGAATGTAGTCCTGAAACTTATTTTGTTCAGCTTTAGGTTTTAGGTTAAAGGCCTCTG
This sequence comes from Gentiana dahurica var. dahurica, assembly GCA_024500145.1. Lineage (NCBI taxonomy): Eukaryota > Viridiplantae > Streptophyta > Magnoliopsida > Gentianales > Gentianaceae > Gentiana > Gentiana dahurica. The sequence goes on from CM044898.1 coordinate 45,656,929, forward strand.
GAAATCACGAATTTAAGTAACCCTTCTTGACTTGTACTTGTGTGGCACTGAAGATAACATTGTTTTGGTACAATATTTGCCGTAAAAAATAACCCTGAACTAGAACTTGGTTCCGGCATTCCGCCCTTAATGGCCGGGAAAATTATGTCAGAACTCGTTAAATTGCAGAAATTTATAGGCACAAAGTATGATTTCACTGCTGTTGCAGTGCAATCTACCATTGCCGTTGTCAGGGGCGAATCCATCTCAAAAAAAAAAATTGTATGAGAACACTAATGCCTCCGGTGGATCTTCGAATTTGTTCCAGTGCTCTCACTGGAACGTTATTTTTTTTTTTTTTGGATCCGCCAGTGAGTGGCTGTGGTGCTAAAATTACTGAAAAATCTTAAATATTAAGTTCTGAGTTATTACAATATTAGTTTATGTAAATTATAAATAAATAAAAAGGAAAGAAAAAAACCAAAGCAATTAGAATTCCATAATGGGTAAGCATTTATCTTTTCAATTCAGTGCAAAAATGTAAAACGAGCACAACTTAATTCATAACCACAAAAATTCTCAAAGCAAATTCCTGATTACTGCAGTAGTCACAAGGGCAGTATCAATCATATCATCATTCCAACCGCTCAATGGAGACGGTTTTGTTTCAAAATTGGCTTCACAAATCTGAGCTTCAATGACAGCATCGTTCATCGAATCAACAGCAAACTTGGGATTCCCTTTTGTCAAAGCCTCGACTGCTACGTTTACATTATCCTCTCCAATAGTTTGATACCTTTCTTCACAGTCCTTTAAGGGTTTCTTCAACTCGGGGTTTGATTTCTCGAGCTTTTTGATGATCTCTACTGCATTGATTGATTTATTCTTCACTACATCAACTAGGATTAGGCTGAGACCAGTAATGTCCGCACCAGAGCTTTTCGGGTACAAACGAAGAAGCATTAAACAGAGTTTTTGGTTAGGTGTTCTTGCACATGTATTGTCTACGAGATCACATGAACAAAATGGAAGTAAAATGGATACAAGAATGAAAGATAGAACAGTAAAAGCTGAACGGAGTGAACCCTTCATTTTATTTTTTGATAGGAAGAATTGTAAGACACAATGGTGATTGCAACCTGCAACAAGTCTTATTTATAGCACTTGGTAGGAATTTGGGTCAACGGCGGGTAATTGAGTTTGTTTTGTCATAAATATAGTGTGTGTAGTATCATTGCTACCCGTTGGGGCGAATCTTTTGTTGCCATAGGGTGGATTTTTTTTTTTTTTTTTTTTTATTTTTATTTTTGTTTGCAAATAGATATATTTGGGGTTGGGAAAAAAAAAACTCATAATTCATAAAGCAATTTACCTCAGTGATTTTTTTTATTACTCACCCCCAATGACTTTTTTTTATTAGCTGTATCTGGTAGTAATTGTGGGCGTAGAAGTTATACTATATCTCACCCCAACGACCATCTTTCATGAATCGGCTACTGCCTGTGGGAAGGTCTAAGATACATACCTGTTGTGTTTTGATAAATAGAAATGTGTATTTACATAAGTAACAAAATATGTCTTTTTCCTGAGATTTTTTACCTACTCATTTATTGCCTAACGGAAACTGCTCAACAGATTTTTTACCTACTAATTTACAATTTACCTACTAAATAGTAAAATAAATATTTTTGTGTAAAAATAATCAAAAAAAATTTAAGCTCTATTAACTTGAAATAACTACTACTAAATAAAATTGTCTAAAAACTCAAACAAACATACATACATAAATAACTCTAAAAAATTTGTAAAAGTGGAGGGTCGTACTTGTGTTTATTATTTTGTTTATATATATGACAATTGAAATTTCTTAGAAGTAGTGGAGTTCGAGTTATGCATTTCTTGTATGGAGGGATTCCTGATGAGAACCAGAGTTCGATTCTCATCCACGCCCTTAATAAAAACCATCTTTCCCTTTTCCCCATTAAAAAAAAAAATTGGGCAGTTGCCGCTTCAGGCCATTTTTTTGTGGACCCTTGTAAAATTGTTAGCAAAAAGTATGAATTAAACAATTATTTATATAGCGTGAATGTTTGTCTTTAAATTCCTAAAAATCGATTATCGTTATAGTATTTGAACTTAGGTCTTGACATGGTAGGCCTACCGGCTACCCACAACGACATAGATGTTGTGTGTGGCATTTAAAGATTGAGCTAAATCGAGTATGAGTACTCGTTAAGGCAAGGCGAGTCGAATAGTGATTCAAATTGATCCTAGCTATTCACAACATTAGTATTTTAGCTCACTTACAGCTCTACTTCTCCTTTAAATATGTCATTTTTTTCATTTGAAGAACTAAAATCAAATGCATACAATCAATTAAATATATCATAAAGATTACAAACGGATTGATAAAAGTTTTTGTTGTTAAATTGTTAGCAAAAAGTATCAATTGAACGGTTATTTTATATTCTTTATATAGCGTGAATGTTTGTCTTTAAATTCCTAAAAATCAATTATTGTTATATCATTTGAACTTAAACATCTTAAATATGCACGATTTAAAGAGGTCTTAGGTTATGACATGGTAGGCCTACCCACAAGGACATACATATGTTGTGTGTGGCTCATTTAACGATTGAGCTGAATCGAGTATGAGTAAGAGTTAAGGCAAGTCGAAAAGTGATTCAAATCGATCCTAGCTACTCACGACATGAGTAACTTAGCTCACTTACAGCTCCACTACTCCTTTAGTGTGGCATAAAATTTCAAGAGTCAGCATGCCTCGTGACTTCATTTTCTTTATCTTTTTATGTGAAGTGCGGATATTAGATTCATTGATTGTTTTATTTTTTTCTCTTAAAGAGAAAGGCATGCCAAACTGATATACGATTGCCTATTTTTCCATGTTAATGAAAAACATAGGTGCAGATTTGAGTGATACGCTGATGGACCGGATGGTAAGATTTCTTTTTGAAACTTAGCACTTCAAATTGCCAGTAAAATATTGAATTTATTGTTCTTGTAGTCGCAGCCCTTGTTACATTTGAAAGGGAAAAAAAATTGATTCAGCTTGAGAATTCGAAACTTGTGTTGTTTAAATAAATAAATGTAGGTTCTGAACGAAGCCAATCTGACGAACGCAGTCCTAGTGAGATCAGTACTAACACGAAGTGATCTCGGGGGTGCTATTATTGAAGGTGCTGATTTCAGTGATGCAGTTATTGACTTGGCTCAAAAACAGGTATGAATAAAAATGAATTAATTCGTGAATAAACGCACTGCTTTTTCAGTCTCTTTTTGACGTTTGTGGGGGGGTGGGAAATGAAGGCGCTATGCAAGTACGCTAGTGGGACGAATCCAATAACAGGTATAAGCACAAGAAAGAGTTTAGGGTGTGGAAACAGTAGAAGAAATGCATACGGTTCACCATCTTCTCCATTGTTAAGTGCACCACCACAAAAGCTACTTGATCGTGACGGATTTTGTGATCCTGCTACCGGCTATTGCGATGCTAGCTAATTATTTATTATTCTAGCAGATTTCACATGGTACGTACTACTAACGTATTCATTCCGGTATTTAATGCATTTCATCAGTGTACAGCAGATTTGTTTTTCAGGAAAATACTACTATTATAACTATATTCTTTTACTGCACACTTATAGATCATTGATAGATGGATGTGCAGTGACAGAATATAGTAAAAGAATTAATCGTCCTTCAATTAATCATTATTTTGTTGCGTGTGATTCTGATTGTGGACAGAATATCCGAAGATTTGACCGTCATTTGTGAATATGGATTATGGAGTGGGTGCTGTGATTTGGCTGGCTGCCGTGTGTGTGTGTATATATATATATGTATGTATAACATAATTCAAAGTTTATTGTATTTCATTGATTCAATAGAAGTAATGATAGTACAAATATATAGGCTTAAGTGTCTTAGCCAACAAGCTACTATAAGATAAATACTCATGTGGGAGTAGTAAATACTAAATACAATAATCTTATTATACTAATATATCCTCGACACGCCCTCGTAATCCCGTGGAAAATGGCTGAACACGGAGATTGGATTTTAAACTGGAAAAACGAGGCTGAGCCATTTAGTGAGGACATCGGCTAACTGATCCTTTGAGGAGATAAAAGAGATGCCGAGCTTGCGAGCTGCGACTAATTCGCGAACATGGTGGAAGTCGATCTCAATGTGCTTCGTGCGGGCGTGAAATACCGGATTGTGAGCAAGGTAGGTGGCGCCAATATTGTCACACCAAAGAGTAGGTGGGGAAGACAACGGAACCTGCATCTCACGGAGAAGACTGCAAAACCACTGGAGTTCAACGGCGGTGTTAGAAAGAGTCTTATACTTGGCCTCAATGCTACTCGTCGAAACCGTCAAGTGTTGCTTACTACGCCAACTAATGAGATTATCACCAAGGAAGACACAATATGCCCCAACAGAACGTCGATTATCATTGTCAGCGGCCCAATCAGGATCAGAATAAGCCCGGAGCGAAATGGAGGATCGGCGGGAGAAGAAGAGACCATCGGAGATAGTGTGTTTAAGATACCGAAGAATGCGCTTAACGGCAACCTAGTGAGCTTCGGTAGGCGAATGCATATACTTACTAACCTTGTGAACCGCGAAGGCAATATCAGGCCGAGTGAAACTGAGATACTGTAAACCGCCAACTATGGTGCGGTAAAGCGAGGGATCGGCACATGGAGGGCCATCGTCAAGTGTAAGCCGTGTAAAGGCCGACATATGTGTTTGGCAAGACTTGGCCTTATCTAGAGAAGCACGCTGTAGAAGATGGAAGATATAATTGCACTGAGTGAGAAATAACCCATCGGAGGTAGGGTCCTCAATAAAAAGGACAGAGAACCAAGATCCTTAACTGGAAAGTGCCGACCAAGATAAGAGATAACCTGTTTAACAAGAGGAGGACGAGCTAGTAATAATAATATCATCCACATAAATCAGTATATAAATGCGAGCACCATCACGAGAGTAAATATATAAAGAGGTGTCGGCTTTGGAGCCGACAAAGCCAAACTGTGTCAAGACATCTGTGAAGCGAGAGAACCAAGCACGGAGGGCCTGACGAAGGCCATAAAGACTGCGGCGAAGACGGCAAACATAGTCAGAATAATCAGGAAGAACAAACCTCTTTGGCTGCTGCATATAAACGGGCTCAGATAAATGCCCATGTACAAAAGCATTCTGAATGTCCACCTGGCGAAGAGACCAACCCTGCGAAACAACAATAGAAAGAAGAAGACGAATAGTCACCGGCTTAACAACAACAAAGTTAAAACACAAAGAAAGTTTATATCAAATATTAAAATGGATGAAGAGAATCAGTGTTGCTGCACTTGAATGGAAGAGCAATTTGTGGCATAATTACTAAATTGTCTGAATTGATGTAGGAGAGTTTTAATTTGAAATATGAAATAAAATAAATTATTCTTATGGTTGAGAGATTCTAAGGAGTGAATTATGCATTGATTAATGAGAGTTTTAATTTGAAATTTGAAATAAAAGAAATTGTTTTTATGGTTGAGAGATTATAAGTAGTGAGTTAAAGCTGAGAGATTATAATTTTATGGTTGAGGGATTATAGGTGATGAGTTAATGTTGATTGTTTTCTTCTTTAATACGTTAGAGGTTTTTATTTTACTTGACTTACCTTTTTTTTTCCCGGGTTCGGAGCGGATAATTTCCGGGTTTGGGTCAAATCAATTTTATTTTCCTTTTATAAACCAAAAACTACAATTCCTAAGACTATAAATGTTCTTTCTAAAAAAAAAAAAAGACTATAAATGATGTAAAGTTGTTGAATGACTAACAAATTTAAGGTTTTTTTTTTTTTGTTGTCTTTAAAGGCACCACAAGTAATTTATTTAGACACCCAAATTAAGGTACGTCACACTTTTATATGATAATCTACTTTAGGCACCACGCTTATTTTTACATTTACTCATTGCACCACAATATAATTACAAAATTGTCATTAAGGCACCGCGCTTGGAAATTAAATTCCACTCTTATAAAAATAACTACAATACAACCCATTAATTTTTGATTTTTAGAAATTCACCATTTACCATAGGCACCACATTTTTTCCCTCCAAAACAATAACCAAGATCGAACTCCCTCCCTCACCATCGCCCCAAACTTGTTATTCCTCACCAAAATTCTTCATCTCTTCTTCTTCTTCTTCATCACATATCTCCTCTTCCTTCTTCCTTCATCTCATTCTCAACCCTATTTCATCTCTCTCTTACTCATATCACCATTATAATTATATTTTTCTTCTCTTTAAAAATTCCATTTTTAGAAAGTTATGATTATCATTTCATTTTCTAACCAACTTTGTAAATACTTCATTAAATCTTCTCCTCCTCATCATTAGTTAAAAAACTACGGATATTTTTGAGTTTTTATTCATATAGAGCCTTCACATGAAGTTGAGATTACAAATGAAAACAAGAAAATGAAGAATTGATTTCGATAGAAGATATGAAGAGTCTCCAAGATGACACCACTGGAAAGAATGAGGCAATTCCTAAATTATTTAGAAAGGTGTTATCTATGACTAGTATTTTTTTAAATGGTTATTAGTGATATGTGTTTTTCAGAATTTTTTGTAATACATCAACTGTGTCACAGTGAGACCTTGACATCCAACCGCTCCATAGTTGGATATTTTTCTGAATGGTCTATAATACATCCAACAGTGCCACAGTCGGACCTTCACATGAACTTAGGATTGCAAATGAGCTGTTTATTTAACACAAACCAAAATTGTTTATATATTTAAGACAAACCAATTTTTTTGATGACATTATATTGTTTGTTTCATGTTATAAGCATTGTATATTTGATTGAAACTGTAGTGTAATTCCAAAGAAAATGATGAAAACGATTGTCTGCCAAGTGTTGATGGGCTAATAGCCGATGACATTCGCACTCAGAGGGAGGACAATCCCCAACCTTCACAATCCAATGGTCATTATGATGATGCGTTGGAACATATAGCTCAGGCATAAATAATTGCTAAAAATACAGACCGGAAGATAGGGCATTGTGATGGGATACACCGGATGGAGACGCCAGCAATTCTACGGTCAATTGCTAACAAATATAATTCTATGATGACCTTGTTCACCACCGATAAAAACATCGGTAATTTGACATGTTTTTCAACAAAAGAAGGTCCGGAGACTATTCCACCATTGCAAATTTGTCCGTACTTCAGAATAAAGCAAACAAGTGCATGAAATTGAAAAAGAATTGCCCACTTCCCACCCTAGTAGATCCGTGGGATAAAGTATCAAATGAAGCTAGCAAATAGTGGTTGCAATTTTTCGGAAGTAGGGTGGCAGAAGGAAAACTATTGTTACGACCCAACCAAACAGATGAATTAGTCGACGGTCCGTAGTAGCTATCTTATGTTTGTAGCATTTTGTAGTCACCGGTGTAAAGTATTGAACCGAACGGTGCTTTGAAGTTATCGTATGTTCTTTTGCGTTGTCTAGTCGTCTACAATGTTATGTAGGCGATAGAACTTGACATTTTGTAGTCACCGGTGTTGAACATAACGGTGCTTAGAAGATATCTTATGTTTTTTGCATTGTCTAATCGTTGACGATGTATTGTTGGTCAAAGAATTTGACATTTTGTAGTCACCAGTATCTTATGTTTTTTGGCGCTGTCTGTTGGTGATAGAACCTGACATTCTATACTCAATTGGTATTATTTTGTGAAATTTAGATTGATCCAACAGCTCCACAGTTGGATTTTTTTTCAGAATGTTCTGTAATACATCTAACAACTCCATAGTTGGATATTTTTCAGAATGTTCTGTAATACATCCAACAGTATCATAGTCGGAGCTTGACATCCAACAGCTGTATAGTTGGACCTACATATCCAACAGCTCCACACTTGGATCCTTTTCAGAATGTTCAGTAATACATCCAACGGTGTCATAGTCGGACCTTGACATCTAACAGCTCCACAGTTGGATCTTTTCCAGAATGTACTGTAATACATCCAACAACTATATATTTTTAGGGACTAATTCATAATTTTTTTTGACAATAGTCAAAATGCCTTGGAAATAACTATTTGGTTTTTTTAACAAGTGTGGTATATTAAGTAAGATCATCATTTAAAAATAAATTATATGGTGTCAAAGGTAATCGCTTAATTTTAAAAAGGGCTGTGATGCCATGGATAGAAAAATCGTGATGCCTTTAAATGCACCTTTTTTTTTTCTTTTCAGAAGAACAGATTTAAGTTATATGAAAAATACAGTAATTCCTGTGAGGGTCCTTGCCCGTGATAGCAATGGAAATATTTTACGTACTTTCTCAAGAAAGTTGGAGGGTGGATACGATGTGCTTATAGCAGAGGCATTAGCATTGTATCATGCTATATTCCAAGCCATTTGTTGGGGGTGTTCAACGTCATTTTTTAAGATGACTCACAGAATTGACGATTGTCGATGCTTTTTACAATGTTTTTCTCTCTCGCTAAATTCACTTTTATTAAGAGAGGAGGAAGTTTCCAACACATTTCTTAGCAAATGAAGACCTTAGTCTTGTCGGTAGTATGGTCTGAGGTTCATCCCCCCTAATGTAATTTGTGACGCTTTGACAAATAAATCTTAATAAAATGTGTTGGTTTTTCAAAAAAAAAATTTCCGTTGTTATTAAAAATAAAAATAAACGCATTGACCCAACGGTAAATGCTGTGGTTCTTAATCCGGGAGTATTGGGTTCGAGTCCCATTAAGGACGGAAAAAAAATTAAAAACACACAAAAAATACTATCTCCGTTTCAAAATATAAGTCATTTTTCACTCAAATTAAGAAAGTGGTTGAATGTTATAAATTTGAAGGTTAATATCTAAAATGCTCATTGACTATCATTAATGCAATAGTTGTTAAATATTGAAAAGTTGTTGGATTGATAATAAATTAAAGGTAAGATAGTGAAAATGATAATAAATTTTGTATTGATAATATAGAATGACTTATACAATATTATAGAATTATGATAACTTATATTTTGAAACGAATATAGTAATATTAAAATAAAATAAATAACAAATAAACAAACAAACCAAGCTCGGGCTCCCTCCGGCATCATACGACGTCGAGTTGTCGCATGGTGTGTCTAAAACCCTAATTGAAAAAAAAAAACAAAAAAAAAAAACAAGAGGGGGTTTTGCAAGCCGCAGCTGAAGGTGAAAAAGTTCAGAGCAGTGGCGGCCGATTTTGGAAAATGGAAGCTGGAAGCGAAAACTAAAATCAAAATCTCGGAATTCACCATTGTGGCAAGAAAAAACAGTAACAGAGAATTGCTTTTGTATTTGCCTACTAATCAGAGTCAGCACTAGACTCTGGTACTCATATTTTCATTCATTCTGAGTGCTCAATCTCCCCTATCACCGTTTAATCGAAGGCAATTTTCAGGAATTCATTTATTTGAGTTGGAAGAAAGCAATTTATTCGTTATTGACGACCATACAACTAAGCGGTGGAAAGAAATTGCAAAAGCAAGCTGCTTGAGCTGTTGACAACTTACACATGGATGCCGCTTTGAGTTGCTGGTAAGAATGTCAATGCTAATTTCTATGAGTGCATTCCATGATTGTTTACTGTGTGTTTCTTGTGCACATATGATCGTCATTGTCCTTAGGGTTGTGGTGTTTAAAGTTGAGCAATTGCTGAAGTGATGGTTTTTTTTTTAAGGAGCTGAAGTGATGTTTGAATCTTGAGTTAAATTTTTCCTAAAACTAAATGGTTTACTGCTTGTATATTGGCAGGCATGCCTCCAATATCATGTCGTTTAAATGCATTGTGGTGTCTAAAATGAATCTCACACTGGATTTTTAGGCTTTTTGATGAAATCGATTGATTTGGGGTGTTCTAAAACACGGGAAGTGTGTTCAATAAGGCCCAAATTTAAATGCAGTATATTTCTTGTTTCATTTCCTGTAGTAGGCTTGTTCAAAGACCAGGCATTTGGGATTGGAAGATGTAGGATAACACAAGCTGATTTACTGCAAAAACGTTTATAATATTGAAGTTAAACTTCTTTCGTTATCTAAGTTTGTTTTTTCTTACTCATTTAGTCTGGAGGAAGAATGCAATGATTCCAATGCTCTCATTTTGCCATCAAAGCAGAAGAACAAGAACAAAAAGAAAGGAAGTAAAAATCAGGCATGGATTCCAACTCTTTATCGAATGTGCATTAAGCAGTGAAAGAAAATCTTCCCTTTCTGAAATTTGTATGATTATTCCAGGCGTCCAATAATCAAAATTTAAGTAAATCCCAGAAACGAAAGTTGAAGAAACTAGAGGTATATGCATCCTTAGCCATTGTTTTCTTTTCTTATTTGTTTGTTTATAGCCCTATTTTAATTTTAGACGCTGACAATATGCATTTCTGGCATTTAGGAGGATAAAGAGAAGGCCGTTCTTCTGTCAAAAAGTATTGAGACTTTAGAGTAAGATGTTTTTTTAATTAATTAGTTAATTTAATTATTATTATTATTATTATTATTATTATTATTATTATTATTATTATTATTATTATTATTATTATTTCATATTCGAATGAAAAGATGATTGACTTTATTGAATGCTTTCCCGGCCATTTGCATTTCAGGAAGTACAAGATCCCTGATGACATTCGTCCTCTTTTTTGGTCGTCCCATAGCTTGGGCCAGGTTTCTGTTTACCTTTCTTGTTGCATAATATTGAAAAGAGGTTCACCACTTATCCAGGGACTGACTCTCTAATTTCTAGGCTGAAACTGTCCGAGAGAAACGACAGAGGAAGTGCTTTATGGTAAAGCAGGTTTGGAGTTACCATCTAGCGGTCAACATTCAAAAAAGAGGAAGCATGGCGATCAGTCTTTTGAAGTTGACCGTGAATCTGACCGCACACAGTCCTTAAATATCGTTAATCACAAATCAGCTGATGAAAATATTGGTGTCCAAACTCCTGTGTCTTCGCAATTGTATAAACAAGCACCGCTTCATGAGGATCAAGAAGGCTTTCTTGGTGGAGAGGATGACGTGCCCCTTGAAACTGTGGATAAGAAGGAAGCTGGACCATCTACACAGTCGTCTTTATCCTCTACTAATAATTGTGGTGAAGGAAACACGCGAAAGTCAATGGTATATTTCGATTGTTTTGGTATTTTGGCCGTTGCTTTTGCTTAATGAACAAGGGTGCGTCTAGAAAGATATGCCTGAATAGAATTTGAGAAATATCTTATCCTCAAATGTTGGATTCAATATGTTGTGACAGGTTAATTTCAATAAAGAAAAACACAAAGGCAACATTTTGGGCAGTCCTGATTTTTCCTCTTCGGAGAGACCTATTACCGACTCTGTTATGGTGGACATTTCTGGCGTGAAAGAGGATGAAAAAGGCGAATCTAGTCTTTGCAGTACAAACAATCTTACTAACCCATTTCATGAAAGAACTTTAAGTGCTCCAATGGTTGTGCATGTGTCAAGGCCAGAAAGTATTCAAAATCAAAGGAAGGATCTTCCAATTGTCATGATGGAGCAGGAGATAATGGAGAAAATTAATGAGAGCACGAGTTTGATAATTTGTGGTGAGACAGGTTGTGGTAAGACTACACAGGTTCCACAGGTAAGCTACTTTATTTTCCGGGTAAAGTTATGAGATCTATAAACTAGTTTGCCAACGTTGATGTAGATGTATTCTCATCTGCTTGCTTTCATGTGTTTCAGTTTCTTTACGAAGCCGGTTTTGGTTCAAAAAGTTGTAATGCACGAGGGGGAATGATAGGTGTGACACAACCACGTCGTGTGGCTGTTCTCTCAACTGCCAAGCGCGTAGCATTTGAACTTGGTCTTCGTCTAGGCAAAGAGATTGGATTTCAAGTTAGGCATGATAGAATGATTGGAAAAGATTGCTCCATTAAATTCATGACTGATGGAATTTTACTACGGGAGGTCCAGGTATTTCCATGCTAGTAACCTTACGTATAATCTTTTTTATTGTAAATTTTTTCACTGGCTGATAATGCGCTGCTGAACAACCAATATACGTTTGCTCATACAGTTTAGAATTCAAAGATTTATTATAAAATATTTTTTTTGCAGAATGACTTTCTGCTAAAGCGGTATTCTACAATAATTTTGGATGAGGCTCATGAAAGAAGCTTGAACACCGATATACTCATTGGAATGCTTTCTCGTGTAATCCAAGTGCGCCAGGTGAGTTCACAAGGTTTTATATATTACCTATTTGTCCATGACAAATCGTCGTTCAAGAGCTACTAACTGGTGATTTCGTCATGTATTGTTAGACTTTGTGTTTAATCTGAGTTGATACCTGTCCTTTTATACAGAAAGAGTATGAGATGCAGCAAAAGATGGCTGCTTCAGGAAATGAAATAAAACCTGAAAATAGAATATATCCATTGAAGCTAATTCTGATGAGCGCTACACTTCGGGTTGAAGATTTCACTACTAATACCAGAATTTTTAGTGCCCCTCCACCGGTTATAGATGTTCCTACAAGGCAATACGAGGTTACCATACACTTCTCAAAAAGTACAGACCTTATTGATTATATTGGCAGAGCTTTTAAAAAGGTCATGTCTATTCACAAGAGACTGCCACCTGGTGGGATACTTGTCTTTGTAACTGGACAGCATGAAGTGGAGTACCTTTGCCGGAAGTTGCGTAAAGCTTCTAGTGCGATGATGCAGAGAGCTTCCAAAGCAAAAAGTGTCGAAAATTCAGTTTCTGGAGATATCGATGCTGAGGTACAACCTGAAATGAAAGAGATTGAAGAGGCGTTTGATCTTCAAAAGAACTCTTTCCATCATATTACAGACCGATTTAGTTCTTATGACGAGGTTGATGAAGATTTATCTGAGAGTGAGTCTGATTTGTCAGCTGATTCAGAAGATGAAAGCGATCTTGAGGCTGATGAGGGTTTCTTGAACCCGAGACATCAGGAATCTGATAGTAACCTTGACAATGTTTTGAAAGACGATGTGAGCATCGCATCATTGAAAGCTGCTTTTGGAGCTTTGGTAGGAAAAACAGCAGACAATACTGAACCCGAGGGTAAAGATGTCCTTTCTGCTTCAGCAGAAGCTGGTTCCACATCTGGGTCCCGCACAACAAAAGCTCCATCTATTAGTCCAATGCATGTTCTGCCTCTTTACGCTATGCTTCCTGCTTCAGCACAGCTTCGTGTCTTCGACAAGGTCAAGGAAGGAGAACGCCTCATTGTTATTGCCACTAATGTTGCAGAAACCTCTTTAACTATCCCTGGTATAAAGTATGTGGTAGACACTGGTAGGGAGAAAAGTAAGAAGTACAATTCTTCAAATGGCATGGAAACTTTTGAAGTTCAATGGATAAGTAAAGCTTCGGCTGCTCAGCGTGCTGGTAGAGCCGGTAGAACTGGTCCTGGACACTGTTATCGCCTTTATTCTTCTGCTGTTTTTGTAAATATATTGCCCGACTTTTCGGATGCTGAAATATCTAAAGTTCCAGTTGATGGGGTTGTCCTCCTAATGAAATCAATGCACATTGACAAGGTTTGTTCTCAGTCTCTAATGGCTTCCTTTATGCTTTTTTCTTTTCACGAATCAGTGAAAAGAAATAGCTTTTTATTCATATTGATCTGTTATCAACACCTTTTCTTCTCATTATATCTTCAGGTTGTAAATTTTCCTTTCCCTACGCCTCCTGAAGCCACCTCCATTGTTGAAGCAGAGCGCTGCCTTCAGGTTCTAGGAGCTCTTGATATCAAAGGAAGGTTGACAAGCTTAGGCAAAGCCATGTCACGATATCCGATGAGTCCTCGTCACTCCCGGATGCTCCTCACCGTCATTTTACTCATGCAAAACATGAAAGACTATCGTCGAGCCAATTTAGTTTTGGCCTATGCTGTTGCTGCTGCAGCTGCTCTGAGCTTATCGAACCCTTTTGAGAAGCGTTTTGAAAGAAACATTGATGACACGAACGAGCTCAAGTCAGATGAGAAATCAGGCTCATCAGTAGAAAAGGAGAAAACTTTGACTGATGAAGAAAAACAAAGGCAAAAGGAATTGAAAGAGAATTTTAAGATGTCTCGTGCTAGATTTTCGAACCCTGCCAGTGATACTTTGACAATTGCTTATGCTCTTCAATGTTTCGAGCTATCCAGTAACCCTGTAGAATTCTGCAGTGAGAAAGCTTTACACTTGAAGACAATGGAGGAAATGTCTAAGCTAAAGAACCAGCTCCTCCATTTAGTATTTAACTCCAAATTTGCTGATGATTTGCAACAGGAATTCTTGTGGCCACATGGTACAGAAGATGATGTAACAAATGCATGGAGGAATGTGTCAACCAACAAGAACCCTCTTTTGTTGAATGAGGAAGAGATCTTAGGGCAAGCTATCTGCGCCGGTTGGGCCGATCGTGTTGCTAAGCGAACTAAACCTGTTTTCATTGATGGAGAAAGGAAAGTCAATGCGACACATTATCAAGCATGTTTAGTGCAAGAAACAATCTATCTGCACAGGTGGTCATCTCTTTCAAAAATTGCACCTGAATTCCTGGTATATACCGAACTACGGCATACAAAAAGACCGTATATCCACGGAGGCACCGTTGTGAAACCTGATTGGCTCATCAAATACGCGTCTTCAATGTGTACTTTCTCCTCTCCTCATTCCGATCCAAAACCGTTTTATGATCCAGTAACAGATAGAGTCCTATGTTGGGTAACTCCAACTTTTGGTCCTCATTTATGGCAGCTTCCATTGTATAGTATCCCTATCAAAGATGACACGAATCGGGTAACCGTATTTGCGTATTGTTTGCTTAAAGGTCAAGTCTTGCCATGCATGAAAGCTGTTCAGAAGTTTATGGCAGCATCCCCTGAAAGCATATTGAAGCCAGAGGCATCTGGTATTAAAAGAGTTGGGAATCTTGTGAGTAAATTGAAAATTAGGAGAAGAATAATTGATAGTTGTGCGAGGTTGAGAGAAGTATGGAAAGATAATGCGATGGAGTTATTTTTGGAAATACGCGATTGGTTTCAAGAGGGATTTCATAGCAAGTTTGAAGAGGTTTGGAGAGAAATGCAGGTTGAAATTCTCATGGAACCCAAAGATCGGTTTCCTAAGAAGGAAAAGAAGACAAAAAGAAGATGGGAGAAAAAAGACAGGAGATTTTGATACAAGTGTCTGTATGTATAGACAGGAGATTTTGACATGGATAAGCTACTACCCAAAGTAGTGTTTATTTTTTTCCTTCACAAACTTGATTATTTCTTAATATAGCCTTAAGTTCAGCTTATGTTCTTTTATATTTCTCCAGTTTTTTCATGAACATAACTGTTTAAAATTTTGCAATGTGAATATGAAACCGGCCGGTTGAAATCAAAATCGATTTTATGATCGAAAATTAATTTCGAAACAGTTGATTTTATATTACTCCCACCTGCATTTAATGCTATTCAGAATGATGGTAAAGTATGAAAAAACACCCTTTTTTTTTATTATTCTTTTTATTTAATTAATGTAAATATAATATAATTCATAAAATAGACAGAACTTGCCAAGCTGAAACATGTATTAATATTACATATCTAGCCAACTCTCTATGGTTTGTATGGCCTTTATGACAAAAGCATTCGAAAAATCAAGCACTAGAAACTACACTTTGTACGACTCCATTGTCCTCGAAAAGACCATTCCCAGTACATGCAAAACCACAAGCTCGATCCATGGCCGACTCTGTAACGCCATTGTTGCAAATGTTTGCAAACGCTCGCATATGCTTCATACCGTATTGTGTCAACGGGCCACAGTGATTCTCAAAGATCCGAACCTGGGAATTACCAGAAAGAAAACACGACGTGAAAACTTTTTCATGCCCAGAAAATGTTGTTGAGGGGGGGAAGGATTGATTAGTGATTACCATGTTCTTTAAACAGTCCCAATCATTAACAATTGGTTGGCCTTCCTCCCTGACATGGTTAAGGACAGAAGGGCTATTTATGGGACCGAATAAGAATGCTCCGAGAATTTCAATGCTACTATCCAAATGCTTTCTGTGGAACATTATGTCTCTGATTTGCTTTAGGAGTTGCCCTTTTTCTGCTGAACCTTCTTCCATTTGCTCAAACTAACACATCACCACATCATTTAAACACAGAGGGAATAAATCTCTGTGGATCTATGATTCGGTATAGATACTATAAGTCTTAAAAGACATTTGAAACTTACCCTCTTCCAAAGGAACAAGAGGTCAGCACTCCTCTGGTTAACAACCCCCATACGACGAGAAGCATTATCGACTCCATTAGCCGGTAGGTTCTCGGTTGCAGGGTCATAACCGTGATACAAATACAGCTTCTCTGTGTTTATACTCTTGTTCCCGTATTGCATAACATGGGAACCGGCAGCATAGGTACCGTGATTTGAAGTTCTCTCCTTTACCTACAAATATATATTGTTGCAGTTTAATTTTACAAGAAATTAATGAACAAAAATTGTAAACAGAACCGAAATGAAAAACCGGTGTTACCTTCTTGAATTGCATTTGTATCGTCTCTTTTCTCAGATTGTGGGATTCACTAGGAGTAAATCATCAAAAACAATGATTAATCATCAAATAATCAAGATAAAACATTCCAAATAATAAAAGTGCAAAGTCGTGATATATTTGACTCTATATATATTGAGCAAGGTTCACAAATTATGCAAAAGTACCTGTCTTCCATCCAAGCAACACTATACAAATCCCCCAAACAAGGAAAGTTTGGAGGAGGGGACGGATCCATTCCCGGGCAATATGCTGCATAGCTGCTCTCGTCAGCTTTCGAGGCCGTTGTTACGTATATATTTAGATCTTCTGGCATCAATCCCTCTACTGCACTCGCACTTTCACACGCTTCAATGTATATTACCTTCATGATATAAAGAGAAAAGTTACAAAAAAAAACTATACATAAATGTTGCAGGAACGCCTTGAAGAAAAACAAGAAGAGTAGGACACACACCATTTCGTTATAGGACTTAGACGCGTGTTTCTTTTTCAAGGCCTCAACAAGATCCTTACCATAAAGGAATGGACCACTTGGCATCCCTGACACACGAAAACAACGGAATATATTTATGTATCTTCCCACATATATAATTGACAAGAAAATTTGCTGGCTGATATGTAACCTACACCTCAAAAACATAAAGAGATAATGCTAAAGGAAGCATTTTATTTATAGACTCACCGAGAACACCGGGACCTCCATGGTCGGTATAATAGATAAAGATTCTGTCGTTACTAGTGCTATTGACGACTTTTCCGGTTCCTCCTTTGACAGAACTTTTGTCACCAAGCAACACAGCAAACACATTTTCAGCAGTTACTTGCTCACCTGTGTAATCCTAACATATATATGTGGACATTTATTCAATTAAACCTCTCAACTATATATATCTTAGAAATTGAGGTACATTGAATCAACTCGATCAATTACAAAATCGAGTATCAAAAGGAAAGGGAGGACACTACACTTGGTGGTTTACCTTAGGCACACCGGCATAAACATCGTCACCATCAGGACGGTTTATAATGATGCCAGGTCTTGGATTCAACGGGTTGTTTGCGATGTCGTCGTACATGAACACAACTATGTTCTCATCTTTCAAGCCTCCTCTTTTCAGTATTTGATATGCATGACACACGTCCGACTGCGTTACAACAAACATACATCAAAACCCAATAAGCCGAGCCGAGGGAAAAAAACGGTGATGTTCGGTAAAAGATCATCATCATTTTAATATATATATATATATATATATATATATATATATATATATTTTTTTTTTTTTACAGTAAATGCAACATTTTCTAGAAAAGCCGGATCTTTTCACACATCACACTATTCTTACTCCGACCATACCATGTTTACGTAACCACCACATCATTTACTAGAAGAAAAACATTATTTCACGCATCACACTATTCTTAATCTAATTGAATAAGACTAAGAAAATTATTCCAAAAAAAAAAAAGACTACGAAAATGGTGATCATTTTGACCAAATTTGAGTCCGTGGCTGTGTGTTCTAGACCTATAAGAAAGACCAAATGAGAACATTCGTAGCTTTCCGACAAAAATTAAATCTAATAAGAAGAATTATACGGGTAGAACGGTTGTGCCACAACGAGTGACACAACGATGATTTTCACTGTTGATTATAATGAGTGATGAGTCTATGATAGATTGGGTGAACAACAAAGTAATTGTCATTAAAGAATAATGTTTGTACAATAGGTTTATATAGGGAGCCACAAGGCTAGAAGCGTAAAATAATATAATCTAATACGCTCCCTCAAGCGGATGGAGTGGAGCGAAGTCCAAGCTTGGAGACAAGTGCAGAAAAAGATAACCGCGGCAAGGGCTTAGTGAGAACATCAGCCAGCTGATCTGCAGCAGCAACACGAGCAACACGAACAAGACCACGCTCTACATGCTCACGAATAAAATGATAATCAATGGCCACGTGCTTCATGCGTGAGTGGAAAACCGGGTTGGCACTGAGACGAAGCGCGCCCAAATTATCACAGAAAATTACTGGAGTGGAGGTAACTGTAAAACCAAGCTCAGCAAGCAGATAAGTCAGCCAGGCAACTTCGGCAGCCGTATCCGCAACACCCCTGTACTCAGCTTCGGTGGAAGAGCGAGAAACTGAGTGTTGCTTCTTGGAACTTCATGAAATGGCATTTTTGCCCAAGAAGACAATATAAGCAGAAGTAGAAGTATAACCTGGCACATACTCAGATGACACGGGGTCGTGGTACCCAGCGTCCCTGTTACCTGCCCAATCAGAATCTGAAAAGGCATGTAAGGCCAGAGGAGAATCCCGATATAACTGTAAACCCATAGTAGGAGTGCCAGACAAATAGCGCAGGAGACGTTTGACAAGCATCCAATGATACTCGGTCGGTGCATGCATAAACTGGGAGAGCTTATTGACTGCAAACTGAATATCAACTCTCGTAAAGCATAAATACTGCAAGGCACCCAAAACCTGACGATACCGAGTCGGATCGGCATAGGGAGGAGAAACAATGGGATCACCAGAAAAAGCATCAGCTGGCATAGGCGTGGAAACTGGCTTTGAGTCCTCCATGTGAACCTGAGAAAGCAGCTCACGTGTGTACTTGGTCTGCGTAAGTAACATACCAAGGGCAGAATGAGTGACTTCAACTCCCAAAAAATACGAAAGGGGACCAAGGTCCTTGATAGAGAACCGAGAGCCCAACTGATCAATAACACTCTGAACCTGCTCACTGGAGCTACCTGTAACAATGATGTCATCGACATATACCAAGATAAAAGTAATGCTGATAGATGTGCGAGAAACAAATAAAGAAGGATCAGCTGCAGAGTTAAGAAAACCCATGGTGAGAACAAAGGACTTAAGCTCATGGTACCAAGCCCGAGGTGCCTGCTTAAGACCATAGATTGCCTTGCGAAGTTTGCACACAAAGGTGGGTTTCGTTGCATCCTCAAACCCGGGCGGTTGAGCCATATACACATCTTCAGCTAGTGTCCCCTGTAAGAATTTGTTGTTGACATCGAGTTGGCGAAGGGACCAACCAAAGGAAACTGCAATACTAAGAACAAGACGTATCGTAACAGGTTTAACAACAGGACTAAAGGTTTCGAAGTAATCCAAACCAGGACGTTGTGTAAACCCTTTGGCAACCAGCCGAGCCTTGTATTTATCAATCGAGCCATCCGGTTTCCGTTTAATTCGAAAGACCCACTTACAACCAACTACGTTTAAATCATCAGCAGGGGGAACTAAAGACCACGTGTCATTGCGAAGAAGCGCACTATACTCATCAGACATGGCAACACACCACTGCGGACACTGCAATGCCTGCTTAAGGGTTGAGGGCTCCGTATCTAGGTAACGATTGTGCAGTTGAGCTTGAAGGTTAAAGAGTTTACGAGGTTTGTAGATTTTATTTTGGGAGCGGGTGGTCATGAGATGTTGCGGCGGAGGGGGAGGAGGGGGTGGAGGTGGCGGAGAGGGGGACGAGGTGCCAGGAGATGAGATGGGGCTTGGAGAAGACGTAGAGGAGGAGGAGGGGGAGCTGGCGGCTGGCTCATGAATGCTCACAGTTGGTGTATTGGCCGGGAGGGGTGGGGGAAGAATAGGGACAACCTCGATTTCGGATGAAGCAGAGGGAAGGAGGGCGGTTAATGGAGGTAAAGAAGAGTCAGAAGAGATGCTAGCAAAGGGAAAAATGTCCTCCACAAACCGAACATCACGCGAAATATGCATACGAGACTCAGTGATGTCATAGCAAAGATAAGCACTTTGTGTGAGGGCGTAGCCAAGAAAGATACACGGCTTGGATGTAGGGGCAAGCTTGTGCGGGGTGTAGGGTTTAAGCCACGGATAGCAGAGGCAGCCGAAGACACGAAGTTTAGAATAATTTGGGGGTTTAGAGAAGAGTTTGAGATGTGGTGAAAGCATATTAAGATTTTTTGTGGGCATGCGATTGATGAGATAAACCGCGGTACTGACGGCATAAGACCAATAGGTGACGGGTATTTTGGCATGGGCAAGGAGGGTGAGTGCGGTCTCAGCTATATGCAAATGTCGGCGTTCAGATATGCCGTTGTGTTGCGGAGTGTAAGTCGGAGAGGTAAAGTGAGAGATGCCATGCTCAGAAAGGAAAGGACGTAATTTTATGTACTCAGTGCCATTATCAGAATAGAGAGTTTTGATTGGGGCATCTAACAATTTTTCAACATAATGTTTGAATTTGATGAAAATATTATAGACATCAGATTTACATGCTAGCGGGTATATCCACATGTACCGAGTAAAATGATCAACAAACAGAACATAATATTTAAAATTATCAACAGAATAAACAGGAGACGACCAAACGTCAGAATAAATAACTTCCAATGGTTGAGAAGTAGATAATGTGGAATCAGAAAAAGGGAGCCTGTGGCTCTTATTACATAGACAAGAATCACAAGAAAAATGGGAAATATGAGATAATTCTAAAAAATTATTGCTTGCAAGATTTTGAATGATTGGAAAAGCAGGATGGCCGCAGCGGAGATGCCAGGTGGCCGCAGAAGCTTTGGAAGCAGAAAAAGCAAAAAGAGCTTTGGAAGACCACAGATAGGCTCCATCACCGACTTGTCCTTGGTGGAGGCATTTGCCAGTCTTCAAGTCCTTCACCAAAAACGAATCAGGTAAGAATTCAATAGACACAGAGTTATCTTGGCAAAATTTTTGGACAGATAGTAAATTACGAGAAAGAGAAGGAACACAAAGCACATGATTTAATTTGAAAGAGGAAAGAGAGGTAGAGCCAATGTTCGTGATAGATAAAGAACTACCATCACCAATGACAATACGATCCGTACCTTGGTAAGGAGAGTGAAGAGAAAGCAAATTGAGCTCCTGTGTCATATGATGAGAAGCACCACTATCAAGCATCCAAGGAGCAGAGGGATCAGAGTACTGCAGAGGAGAGCTGGAAGGAGCAGGTTGGGCAACATGGGCATGGGGCGGTGGAGGGGGCCGAGATGAGCCTTGGTTACGGGGTGGACGGGGAAGATTGTTGTAGAGAGGATAAGCAGGGCAACGAGTGGCAACATGACCCTGAAGACCACAGAGTTGGCAGAAGCCCTGATAGCCTTTGGGATTGCGACCAGAGGAATTTTTGGAAGACTGGTTGGGAGCAGGAAGGTGTTGTGGTGGTCTTGGGTAAGGGGAGGAAGCTTGGGGCAAGGGAGGGGCTGGGGGCCGAGGCATTGGGGGATAAGGGGAATAGGCCGTATTGGGCGAAATATGCATGGGACGGGGTGAAGGATAGGCAGGGAAAGCAGTATATGCAGGGGGTGAAACAGACGGACTTTGTAAAAGCGACGCTTCATGCATGAGCAATTTTTCATGTAATAACGGCAGAGAGATAGTATCATCACGAGCTTGAATGGCACTCACAATATCCTTATATTCACTACCAAGATTTTTTAAGAGTAGTTCAACTAAGTCATCATCAGGTACTTTAGCATCTAGAGACGCTAGATCATCCGCAACATTCTTAACGGTAGTGAAATATTGAGAAATGTACATTGTACCTTTGGTAATGGAATGTAAACGCAGGCGGAGATGTCGAATACGACCCTTACTCTGTTTCCCATATGTGTCAAGAAGAGTATCCCAGGCTTGTTTCGAATTTGTCGTGTGCTGAATTGTAGTCATGTAGTCCTTGTCAACGGAACCCAAAATTAAATTATGAATTAAAGCATCCTGTTGTAGCCATTGCAGGTGAGCCGGATTTGGGGCAACCTCACCAGCCGCAGAGGTGGCTGTAGGTGGCGGCTGTGGGGTGTGACCAGTGACATAACCTAGGAGGCCATGGCTGACTAGGAGGGTTGTTAATTGAAGCTTCCAGGCGGTAAAGTTCTTGCCGTCCAGTTTGGTTGGAGCATGGACCATCGGATTCAGCGAGAGGACGGCAGGGGGATGAGCGGCAGCAGGAGGTGGAGCAGCAGCAGTAGGGACGGAGATAGCAGAGCCTGAGGTGGCAGAGGAGTTGGCGCTGGAAGTAGCCATAGTGATGGAGCGGTTGCCGGCGGCGGCAGAGCCCTAGCGGCTGGGGAAGAAAGCTGACGAATTTTTTTTTTTTTTTTTTTTTTTTAGATATCGAATATCTCTGATACCATGATAGATTGGGTGAACAACAAAGTAATTGTCATTAAAGAATAATGTTTGTACAATAGGTTTATATAAGGAGCCACAAGGCTAGAAGCGTAAAATAATATAATCTAATAGTCTAAATTAATCATGATGTAAATCTAACATTATCAACGGTGCAGATCACTGTTGTGCGACTCGAAGTGGCAAACTGTTATGCTCGTATCATTACTCATCTAATAAGCATAGCGATCGACATATGTTAATGTTTTTTTTCCCGCTTCTCATCTTTTATTATTCATAAATTTTATTTTGGTCCACTATTTATCATAAAAAAAACGACTATTTAATCCAATTGACTGAATATTGATGACATGGTGTTTGTTTGTTTTTTTTTTTTTTTTTTTCTGAAGAAGATGATACACAGCTTTTGAACTGGTAGAAACATTATGTACGTTTGATCAAACGGCTTCAGTTTATCTTTAAAAAAAAAAAAAACCCATTAATTAGATAAAAAATTAAAAAAAAAAATACAACACAGCATGTAGCAACAATAAAATATAAAATAAAATAAAATAAAAAACCTGATGACGGTAATTATCAAAACCCTTAGAGCCAGCAACAAGAAGAGCCCAGGTAGTGCCTTTGTTTTCTTCTTCCAAATCACTGAATACAGCATCTTCATCTTCCACCGGCGACCGGATCAACGGCTCCCAGCTGCTGTAGCTCCTCAAACCAGTAGTTGTTCTGCTTTCAGTAGCTTCAAAAGGCAGCAACACCACCACTAGAAGCAGCATCAGCACAAAGCATAACGAGCCAAAACCAACCATTTTCCGGTACTGATTACTGAACCGGCCGGCCACCTAGAAATGAACTGATCAGCCCAGGTCAAAGAAGAGCTAGCAGAGAGAAGAAGGAAAGAAAAAACCGATGGCGATGGGGATGATTCAAGTGTAAAAGGGGGAAAACCATCATTTATGGGGTTTTGTAGCCACCTATGACGCGGTGGGTGTTTCGACATGCAAAATTGGGGAGTGACACCTGTGCCTAATGCTGATGTTTGAAACCCCCCAGGTGTTTTTCTTTCTATTTTAGTGGACTCTCCTCTATGAATTACTACTACATCAAGTCTCATAAAAATTGTTCAATTTTAGCTGTTCATAGATTAAGAAGACAATTGACATTTATATTTTAAACATTGATGGACATATATACCTCTATTTCATAATATATGTTTGTTTTGAATATGAAAAGAGTATATAAAATTAAAATATAAAAAAAATATACAAACATTAAATGTATAATAGAGATATATTTAGTGTTATATTTTTTCAACCGGAACAATTAAGTAGGAACAGAATTAGTAATTTTTTTAGGGGGTAAATAACCTCTTGTATTTATTGTGCATTTGTTTGTGACTAAACACTCTGGCACCTTTTTTTTTGTTTGGATAAATACCTTTTTGTATTTATTTATTTATTTGTAAAAACCTTTTTGTATATTTAAGGTTGTGTTTATTGTGCACGGGTACGTTTATTTTAAATCAATTCAAATTGAATTCATTTGGGGCTGAGGATCAATTGGGCTAAGGATGTTTGGAACCATTGCGTACCTCGTGAGGAGCAAGGGGAATCCTTTGGGGCTGCCTCAGTGGTGGATTGGGTACGACTTAATTTGAATCTGAATGAGAAAAATCTCTTTGGGACACGAAGTGGATGTATCGTGGAGGGAAGAAACAAGCACACTCATGGACATGAGGAGGACAAGCCGCCGTCGTTTGTTTTTGTTGCCAAAGTTGTGGAACGAACTATAAATCTCCGCTTAGCTTGGTGTTTATATTAGTCCGTAGATTTTCTATTCAAAAACGCTTTTAATTTGAAGTTGTAGATAGCCTATTTGAAGGCAAGTCAATAAAAGATCCTGAAAAGTTTCAATCAATAGATTTCGCATGTCATCATAAATCAAAGAGTACAATATTTGTAGCCACATTCGGTCTTCTACCACTATCAAAAATACTCAAACTACCCTTAGTAATTTAATACACTAGTATCAATATTTTCCATAACTTAGTATTCTCCATAATAGTTTTCATAACTCATAATATAGTTTCCATAACTCGTAATACCCCCCCCCCCCCTCAAGTGGGAGAGTGAAGATCGCGAACACCCAACTTGCGCAACAAAAGCTCGAACTGTTGCCGACCCAGTGCCTTCGTAAAGATATGTGGCAACTGATGCTTTGTAGGAACGTACGTAGGAAGAATCAATTCATCCGTGATAACATCACGCACAAAGTGACAGTCCGCCTCGATATGCTTCGTGCGTTCGTGAAAGACCGGATTTTGCGCAATATAAAGCGCCGATTAGCTGTCACAAAAGAGGCGTATCCCAGGGGGGTGCTGAACCCCGAGCTCAACTAGTAATTGTTTCAACCACTTCAATTCACACGTAATCGACACCATAGATCAATATTCCGCTTCGGCCGAGGACCGAGAAACCATGGTTTGTTTCTTGGATTTCTAGGATATAGGCAAAAGACCAAAGAAAACGAACCAACCCCTCAACGAACGTCGGGTAAGAGGGCAACTCGCCCAATAAGAATCGTACCAACCTTCAAGCGTAAGAGAACTGTCAGACCGGAGCAAAATATCTTGTTCGGGATGTTTCTTCAAATAACGAACCAAGCACAAGGGCGCCTCCCAATGATCAACCCGAGGTGCCTGAATAAATTGAGACAACACATGAAGAGAATACGCCAAATAAGGTCGGGTAAATCTGAGATATATAAGGCGTCCAATCAACCGACGATAAGGGCCCGGATCACGCAACAACTCGCCAGATGCAAGGGCCAACTTGTGATGTCAAAGCCAGGTTCAAAGAAAAAAAAATCGCAGCTTAGTTTTCTGTTTTGTAGATCCTTTCCGGTGAAGATCGGCAATCGAAACATATTCCGATCGTGATGAAATTTTGAGAGATTGTTTGTTTCACCTTTTCCTACAATCTGAACGGTGGAATGTTTCTTTGGACGGTTCAATTTCTCATAATCGTCCCATGAACGATCTGAATTCGCTGGAAATTTTTCTGTTTTGCAGAACCTTTCCGGGGACGATCGGAATTGAAACGGATTCCGATCGTGATGAAATTTTGAGGGATTGTTTGTTTCACCTTATTTTACAATCCAAACGGTGGAATTTTAGTTTTGACGGTTCAATTTCTCATAATCGTCCGAAGACCGAATTGTTGTGTGTTGTTTCTGCAGAGTTTTTCCGGCAACGATCGGATATCGAAATGGACTCCGGTCGTGATGAAATTTGGAGGGATAATTCTTATCTTTCTCTTTTACAATCTGAACGGTGGGATTTTTTTTGGACGGTTCAGTTTCCTTGAATCGTCATGCCACCAAACTGGTGTTATTTTTGTGACACAACGACAATTATGGTAGTGACCGGCGGTGGAGATGGACGGGAAAGAGGAGCAAGTTTTAGCCCCTCACACCCGTCGGTGACCAGAATTGCAGCAGGTGGTTCAGTGGGCTCGACTCAGCCCACCACTTCTGCTCAGACAAGCAAGTTAGACCAATCCGGGTTGGTCAATATTACGCCAAACCAATGGCATGGAATCTTGGACCTTTTAAGCCTTTCAAAACCACGGGATCGCTTGATAGGTAGCTCTGCATGGATTATTGACACAGGAGCAACTCACCATGTGACAGGATTTTTTGAGTTGCTCGTTGATCCTCGGGAAATTGTTCAATGTCCCATTGGCTTGCCGGATGGGACCTCGTCTTTTGCAACTCATACTGGAACTGTTATCTTGTAAGAAAATTTACGGCTTATTAATGTTTTATATGTACCGAAATTAACTTGTAACTTGCTTTCGTCCTCTCAATTCTTGGATGAACGTCGTTGTGTTATGCAGATCACTGATCGTTTATGTATTATGCATGACCGAGTGACGAGGACACTGATTGGATTGGGTGGGCGTGTGGATGGACTTTTTCTGTTCTTAGGAGTACCAGAGGTTCGGGTTCTGGCGGTTGATGGTGGACAGATTGGGGATTTGTGGCAGCGACGTTTGGGACACCCCTGAAAAAGTTCTTCGAAAAGTGCCTAATATTTCTATTTCCAACCCTTTAAATAAAGATGGTGTGATATTTACTTTCGCGCAAAGCAACACTGTGAACCTTTTTCCTTTAGTGAGAATAAAGCTAGTCGTATTTTTGAGTAAATACATTGTGATTTATAGGGACCTTGTAGTGTACCCTCGACGTGTGGTGCTTCGTATTTTTTTGACTATTGTTGATGACTATTGCCATTCGGTTTGGATTTATTTATTATTGAATAAAATGGAGGTCGAATTTGCTTTCATGGATTTTGTTGCTTTAATTTCTCGTCAGTTCGAGGTTACTATTAAACGGGTTCGTAGTGACAATTGGATATAATTTCGACCTTTACTTCATTATTTTCGTAAAGAAGGTATCATCTTTGAAACGTCTTGTGTTGGTACTCCTCAACAGAACGGCAGGGTAGAACGAAAACATCAACACATACTTAATGTTGCACGTGCACTACGTTTTGATGGACATTTGCCACTTAAGTTCGGGGAGTGTGTTATGGTTGTTGCTTATATCACTAACCGAACACCGTCTAGTGTCTTGAATTATAAAACCCCTTATGAGTCTCTTTTTGGCAAAGAACTGGATCTCTCGATGCTTCGAATTTTAGGATGTTTATGTTATGCCCACGACCACCGCCACACACATAAATTTGCTAGCCGGAGTCGTAAGTGTGTTTTCCTTGGTTACCCTTTCGCGAAGAAGGGGTGGACTTTGTACGACCTAGATACATAGGAGATTTTTGTTTCTAGGGATGTTAAATTTTTCGAACATGTTCCCGTTTTCCCAACCAACCGATAGTGAATCCTATGTCGTCTCTTACCCTTTGTTTGACGATGTTGGCATAGTTGATCAAGGGTTCGATCCCTCTCCTACTGGGATTTCACCCTTGCCGGATCCTTTGGTTGGGGGAGGACAAACGCGACAATGAAACAGATGATACTGGGTAAAATACAGTGCCTTCACCACAACCTCGACATCCAGGTGGAGGTACCGAAGAGTTAGGTAGGGTAGGTGACAGAAGATTCCGAATTCGCGCTTTCAAGATTTTGTGACGCATATGTTGATTGATCAGACGAGTCCTCCTCCACGCTCTTCCGCTTCATCAGTTTCCTCAGGTACTCCGTATCCTTATCCTCTTATGCATTATATTAATTATGACATGTTTTCTGATAAACATCTCAAGTACCTTGCAGCCATTACAGTGGGTAATCCTCCTAAATCTTTTAAGGAGACTATCAAACATGAGGGGTGGCGAAGGCCATGGCAGAGGAAATTAAGGCTCTGCTACCATGAAAAGTTTCGATCAATAGATTTCGCATATCATTATAAATCAATGAGTACAATATTTATAGCCACATTCGGGGCTTCTACCACTATCAAAAATACTCAAACTACCCTTAGTAATTTAATACACTAGTATCAATATTTTTCATAACTTACTATTCTCCATAATAGTTTCCATAACTTGTAATACCGTAATAGATCCCTTTATAAAAAAAAAATAGTTGAATTCATTTAGTTTGGTTCGATTTTAATTATTTTCTGTTCAATTTTGGTTCATATTATAGAAATAGAAATTTTGATTATGTTAAAAACTCTTCAAATAAACCGTAATAGAATTGGTGCAGAATCGAAAGATCATGTACTTTACACACTTAAGTAGAGATTCTATATATTACAGATATTTTGTCAGCAGATTAAAATGATTTGGATCTCAATTTATTAATTGAATATTCAGTAGACCGCAGCTCGATGCAAGAGCGGCTGCAGAAATTTTGACATGGATCAGAAATTTGTCAATTTTTTTTCCGTATCATAAGATTTAAGGCTTATGTGAAGCGGCGGATGGCTATTCGGTTGTAGGAGACGGCAAAGATTGCGTTGCCTTTGGCCTAGGCTTTGTCGGCCATTAATTAAGATTTTAGTGTTTATTAATGGGGGGTAGATGTTAATAATGGAGATGATTTTTTAGAATTCCTACAAGTTCTTTCCTTCCTCAACAATAGCAGAAAATCATGGGACAAATAACACTTCATACATAAGGCCTTCAAGTGATAAGCTCAGCGACAGATGCAGGAGGGGAAAAAAATATTTGAGTAAGAGTAGTGAAACAAATTCGAAGATTAGTCGAGACATTAATTTTATTTTTATATTTTCTTAACAACAAAACCACATTATTTTCATACAAACTTTTCGATTTCCGCTCAGTAGGGGGCACTGCCCCTCCCTTCTCAAGGTGCATCAATATTGACTTTACAAATATCAAAGCATAAGACAAGTCTCTTAATATTATACAATATACTTGCAATATCAGGTAGGGCTGAGCTTGAGTTGGTATGGGTGGGTTTGGATTGGTTTTGAAAGACTCGGGTCGTTTTGGAGTGCCATAATTCGTTCCCCAAACCAAAACCAAACCAAAACGAAGTCAACCCTAATGATTTGGTTCGAATTGGTTTCGGTTTGGATCGAGTTGGTTTCAGTTTAACAAGCCTAATCTTAAAATAAAAAAAAAAAACAAAACCAACATTTTTTACATGAACTCTAAATAGCTACATCCAAACCAAATAAATTACAAACCAAAATTACAAAAGAAAAACTTAAAACAACTAACATGTAACAACACATTACAATATAATTCAACTACAATCAATCATCAATAGTTGCATACTTACATACATACATTTATTGATTTACATATTTACACCAAAAGAGAAAAAGACTGAATGTTGACACAACCAAATGATCAAAATACCATGAGTATCTTCTAACCAAAACAACATGGCAAAATCATCAAAAAAAAATTGGGTTATATTGGGTCGGTTGCGTAATAATATTTATAATTAATATATAAAAATTTTGGTTTGGTATGGATTGGATTGTGTATAATTAAAAATATCCGAAACCAACCCAATGTAATTAGGTTTGTTCCAAACCAAACCAATTCATTTGGTTTGTTAGTGGTTTGGTTTATTCGGATTGGTTTGGATTGGATCGTGTATAATTAAAAATATCCGAAACCAACCCAATACAATTAGGTTTGGTTCCAAACCAAACCAATTCATTTGGTTTGTTGTTGATTTGGTTTATTCGGATTGGTTTAAATCGGTTTATGGTTTGAATTGTTTTACTAGTTATTTTGCTCGGCCTTATCAGGGGTGATAGCAAGATTGATTACTAATAGCCTGACAAAAACAAAGGGAAATTAGGAAACGATTCAAAAAAACGCAATTTACTCGAGGCCAGTTTTGGATATGAAGAACGCAATATCAAGTATTGGAGACAAGTGTACAAATTAAGAAACAATTCAAAAAAAATCAGCAAAATATGAAAATCAAACTATTGCTCTTTTTCAACCTCCTGCCTATTTGACTTGGATAATCCCTGCATTAATGAGCTTCTGAATCTTATTCATGATAAGAGGATTCTTCATGTGACGTTGTGCTGCACTAGGGTCCTCCTGTAAGTCACTTAGCACCTACATAATCATTTGCATACACAAATCAATACCCATACTTCAATGGTTGTCCTTAAAAAGAGGGGTAGGGGGCGAAAGCTGTTATACATACATAGAAGAAAGCTATTGGCAAAGATATGCCACAACCCGATTGACACGTGTGCTACAACATGACGTGGGAGCTAATGTGACGCTATATCGTCTGTCACGTCATATTGTGACACTTGTATCGCCAAATGGGTTGTGACAATAACCGATTGGCAAATACCTGTTGCATCACTGGATCAGTGAGAATATTCTGGACATCAGGGTCTTGCATCCCTTTTGCCTGCAAAACCAAAATCGCAATAACACATCACATCACATTATATTAAAAACATTCAATGTTTCTTCTAATCAAATGGGAAAATAACAGTTTCTGTAAATCATCAAACCTGTCTCTCCTTAAGTTCATCAGGGGTTAGATCACCACGACCAGCCTTGTTTACCTGTTGCACGCATCTATTCAAAGAGATTTTTAGTCTTCGCCATTTCAGGATGATGTCTTTATCAGTAAAGGCAAAATAGTGAAGGAGATATTAATTACCTCTTTATGCCATCAAGCAGTTCGTGATTATTAGCATCGTGCTTCAACCCCTCTTGGTATGTTTCAATGGCTTTATCGTATTCTTTCATGAAGAACTGGATAGCACCCTTCCTTGTGTAACCTTTGACAAATGTCGGGTCAAGCTCGATGCACTTTTCAGCATCTTTAAGCCCTTCAGGCAAAGCCCCAAGTTTTGTGTAGCAAGCAGCTCTATTGCTATAAGCCTGAAATCGGATAAACAAGATTTATAAGAGACACTCTCAACCATTCGACACGTGCAAATTAGGCACCAAATTTGATACCTTTGGGTCTTTAGGATTTCTTTTCAGGGATTCTGTATAATGCTTGATAGCCTCCGGGTACTTCTGCTCTTTGAAAAATTGGTTTCCTTCAAATTTTTATGATGAAATGTGAGGCAGCAGAAGCATAATCATTTATATCAGGGACAGAAATAACTGGAGAAAAAAGCACATGAATACCTTTCTCACGTTCTTCATCAGCTATTTGTGGATCAAAATACTCCTGTTGTTCTAGTTCTTTTTTCGCCTTTTCAGCGTCATTGAGCTTTTTTAGTGTATCAGGATTGCGGTGTTCTGTTAAAGCTTTCTGGAAAGCCTCTATAGCAGTGTCATAATCTTTTGAGCATTTAGCCAACTTCATCAAGGCAGTTCCTTTTCTTGTCAAGGCCCTCGCAATCATTTTATAGTCTGATCGAAGTTCTCTCCCTCTTTCAACAGCTTTTTCACTATCTTTAATGCACTCGTCATACTGCAAAGAAAAGTAATATCACAATCATATGCATATACATAACCTTGAGGAAAGTCCCATTATTCAAAAATACATGCACAGCTCAATCAATAAATGCAAAACTATTCTCTTTTTTTTACTAAAGCCGGGCAAGAAAAGAACCCCTCCAGCTTCCAACTTTAACCCTGTCTACCAACCAAACAAAAGTATATCATTAGCATTATAAAGTCAATTTAATACCATATGAACACCCTGAAGAACAGGCAGAAAAAGGAAAGAAGATTGACATACGTAATTAACTCCTTACACCTACACCACTTAAATCTTTCACATTCATATGTCACTTTCATGTAGCAAGAAAAACTAAACATGCAGAATCACTTATTGCGTTGTCGGTACTGAACAAAACAGATTCTGACTTTATGGACTTGTTTTTATACCAAGCTCTGCTACTGCAGCAACGAAGTGTCGCAACGAATGCGGAATGTCACAAGCATAACAATACATTGCAGGGTATCCCAGGGTTGTCACAAAGTATAGCAAAACACAGCAAGCAAAGCTGAGCATAGCAACGCACGGCAAAGTATATAAAAAAAGTTATGATAATGTTTCAATACCGGACAAAATTAAACATGAATTCAGCTTATTGATAAAAGAAGCAACACCCGATTTAATTTATTAAAAAAAAAAAAAAAAAAGACTTGCACAAAGAAGGATAACCCAAATTCAAAAAAGAAAAAGAAAAAAAACACAAGCAGCATAGATGAATACCTTCCCGATCTCCAGGTATACCGCAGCTCGATTAGTAAGAAAAGAGATATCTTCATCATCCAGCTCAAGTGCCTTAGTATAATGATTAATGGCAGTATCAAAATCCTTCTTCTTGTAAGCAACATTCCCAGCCTCTTTCTCTTTCTGTGCTTGCAATTTCTTCTCTTTACGCTCCTTCTCCTCATCTGGAACCTCCACTGCCTCCGGTTCCGACTGGACCGACTCTCTCTCTTTTTCTACCGGCTTCTCCCCCGCCTCGTGCTTCTCCGGACTTGGTTCCTGCACCTCGGAATCATCCTCCGGCGCCCCTCTGTCATTGAATTTAAAACCCAGCAAAACCCCTAACGCCTGCATCACTCTCTGATCCTGCATATACATATTGATACTACTCGGATTCTTTTGAATCTCTTGCATAATCCTCACAAAATCCTTCTGTTGTAGCAAAACCCTAGTAGAAGGATCAGCAGTCAACTTAGTCCACATCTCCGGCCCGGAAAAGACATCCCCAAACGGGTTACCAGCCTGTGAGGTGGGTCGAGATCGAACCAAAGCGGATTCGGCATCAGCAAGACCCGATTTCAAAGCCTCGTTATTCGGGTCAATCTCAAGTCCCTTCTCGTAAGAAGATACCGCGTCTTCATAACGGCGAAGACCTAAGTAAGCTGCCCCGAGACGTGAATATCCTTTGGGCCAATCAGGTTTAAGCTCAACGGTTTTCTGAGCATCGGATAAGGAATCTGAAAATCTACTAAGAGAAGCATAAGAAGCGGATCGATTGGAGTAAAGGACGTGGTTAGTAGGGGAGAGATTTATGGCTTCTGTGAAGTGGCGGATGGCTTCTTCGTAGTTGCCGGCGGCGAAGGCTGCGTTGCCTTTGGCTTTCGCTTCGTCCGCCATTAACTACAAATTTAGTTGGGATATTATGTGATTAAGGTTGTTAATACTGGAAAAGGATCCCCGCCGGTACAAGTGTGTACCGCACCTGGTGCGGTGTATCAAAACGATACCGTTTTGTTTCGATACGGTGCAGTTTCGATCCAATGTTAAAAATAAAAAAACATCAAAACGACGTCGTTTTTGTCCGATACGACGCCGTTTCGATGCACTGCACCTCGAGCTGTGCATACTTGCACTGTCGGGGATCGAGGTCCATAAAATAATACCTCAAAAAAGGGTTTTGAATGTAGCACAGGAAAAGATTGAGAGACTTTAAAAGGAAAAAATCTATAGTATCATCATGTTAAAAGGAAATCCATCATATTATTTGATTATCATTAATCATGAAAAAAGATTGAATAATAATAAATTATGTTATACTAGCATAAAAAAATAATAAATATTTTATTGATATTTTGAGATAACTTATATTTTACGATAAAAAAGCAAAAAAAAGAAGGAATGGAGTATGACAATATGTAATGATTAGGACTTTTTTTTTTTTACCCAAATGACGAAAGCTTTTATTATCAATAACTCGGGGAAGTCCGGGACTTACAAAAACCGGCACTACCCGGTACTTACAACAACCGGACCAACCCGGTACTAAGCAAACACTTGAACAACAGCAATATACAACAACAACAACGTCAACAAACAGATAGAAAGGTCAGGGAGTGCTGAGCCAAAAGAGAAAAGATGTTCGGAAAAAAATTCCGAAAAGCTGGCCAACAGACACGGATTCCCCGGGTCCATCCATCGATTGACAACAAAACTAAACGCACACAAACAAACGAATACAATATTAACACAGTGCTAGTAGCGCCGCCGGGGAGGAAAGACTGCAAATCTGAAACCATGAACCAAGAAAGACGCCACCGCCACCGACCGCCGTCTCCGGGTGGAGAGCGAAGCCCGTAAGAGATGACTAACACCTCCGTCAAGAGAACGAGTACCATAACCGCCAGATAAGAGCCCGAAGCCTTAACGGTGTTATGAAAGTCACGCAGCAAAAAATGACATCACCCGGAATAGGAGACAGACAAGCCGCTCGTCACACCGCCGCCAGCCCCAGACTCTGTCCGCACCACCGCCGCCACCACAGCCGGATCCAAAACCGACACACCACCGGCCTTCACAAGACCACTAACTCCAAAAACAGCACCATAGAAGGAAGTCGTCGGAGCAAGAGCACAATAAACACCGGAGCCGCATCATATCTAAATCTACGGCCATGGAGAACAGCCTAAAAAAAGACGAACAGAGAGAAGAAGCTTCAAATATTTTCCTTCTCCGCCAACGGCATACGAAGCATTGATGCATAACCGCATTACACCAAGTCCACGTTGATAACACAATGCCCTAGAATTAATACTTCTAGAGCTGCCCCAATGCCCTCGGCCAAGAAATAAGACAAGTTTAATCCTACACAAACCGAAGGGTCTTGCTCATGCCAAAATCCACAAGCAGAGGCGGATGTACATGCACTGAAATGAAAGAAAACAACATACTCTATCTGTCTTAAAATATAAATCATTTAGAGTATTTTCATGCATTTTAAGAAAGTGGTTGAATGTTATAAATTTTAATAAGATATTCCTAAAATATTATTTGATTATCATTAATGAAATGATTATAAAGTATTCGAAAATTAATTTGATTGTTAATAAATTAGAAGGAAGATATTATTCAAATAAATTAGAAGGAAGATATTGTTAATAAATTAGAAGGAAGATAGATAAAAAAAAAAGTAATAAATGCTTAATTAGCAATGTAGAATAACTTATATTCTGGGACGGAATATATTACATTAAAAAAAATTTGACCTCATTGTTTTACTTTCAAAAATAATTCGTGCATCCACTGAAACGTTTTTTGGACTTGTCACTGCACACTGGGCAAATATCATCCCCTGAAACCCTACATCTGCAGAAATTGCCAAAGGAGTAGATGATACCTAATCGGACCCTTCAAAGCCCAAACCAACTTCAAGTTTTCAACCAGGCTGATTCAACGAATGATTACGCTGCTTCTTCACATTGTAGGCCGAATCTACAAAAACCTGACCATTCGCATTCAAGCTCCATAGAACCCTTCATGCGTCATTAATGGAGGACCATTCTAGCCATAATATACTTACACACATTTTCAATGCTCAAGCTTTTCAGATTAAGGATCATAAATTGTTGGAGGCCGAAATCCACAAAATATGTGTTGATTCCTTGCAAAGATTGGAAGCTTTTGAAAAATCCCAATATGTTAAGGGTCTAAAATATACATCAATTATGATTAAAACAAAACCCCATAAGATATTAAGAACAACTTTCAATTTGTTGTCAAAATTACACGAGTAAGTGAATTAATGCTTTGAATTTGACAATAAAATGATTACAAAAGCAGTTGATAAAGTATTATTCTTAGCCTCCCACAAAGTACCCCTCCATCCCGAAATATGTTTTTTCCATTATATAAGTCATTTTGGAATATTAATGGGTTTTTTTTCAAAAGGACTTTTATTACATTTTTATTTCTATAACCCTTAATCTATCATCAATTCAACAACTTTATATTATTTTACAATAATGAAAATCAAATGACATTTTAAACTTTTATCGTAATGATTAACGACATCTTTTTCCTTTCTTAATCAACGTGAAATTCTAAGAAACTTTATGATGAGAGAGATGAAGTAGTAAATAAGGGCAAATGATAAACATGACAATTAATGTTGCTTTAAAAAATGTTTTATTTCAGTCATATAAAAATAAATATTTTTAAAAACTAACTCACTTAGAATAAAAATTATACCCTTAATCACTCCGTACAATAAAACCTTTAATACAATTGTTAACACATGCATCCTTACATAATACTTCATTTGTCCTAAAAAAAAGTCGGAATTCCTACGGCAACGAACACGTGTTTGGGTCAAGACAAGAAAAACTTCTCAACATTTAAGAGACTTCCGAGAAGGCCTGTTTAGCCCTTCATCATTTATTAAACGGTTAAACCTTAACCGTAAGGGCCCCCTCGCCCCCGTTCATCATTTATTTCTTCCTTCCTCTTATATATCGCTTCCTTGATGAAGCAATTGTTGGAATAGTGTCCTAAACCCAATCGGGTTGGACCGGATCCGACCGGGTCGGATCATTTCTACTATTTCTTTATGTTTATACATATATTAAATGGCTTTTATGTTGTCATATATATGTTCTTTTAAAGGACCAATTGTGAATTGTTATATGATAACGTCCTTAGTATTAAACTGTGTTAGAGAACCAATGATATGCGATTATGGTTGATGAGATCTCTAATCACTTTAATAAGTTTGATACTTAAATGTCTCGATGCTGATGTACTATTAAACAGGGCATTGATAGTATGAACAGGCTAGCACGTATTAGATGTCTTCTGTCTTTAGGGCAGGGATAGATCTCGTCTATCGAAGTGTAGAGACACTTGGGTACGTGGACGTGTATTAGAGAATGCGTACGTTAGACTGACCCACTTACGGATAAGTGTCACACTATGTGGCGGTTGTGTAATTATCCTTAAGACCGGAGTCTTCATGGTATCACGGTGTGGATTGTCATGCTTTGACACTATTGAGATTTTAACCACGGGGCGATCATGCAGTAGTGATTGGGTATGATATTGAAGCATGCGGAGTATACATGATTGGTCGTCCGGGAATCGCGTATCCTATGATTGGGATCGAATATCGAAATGGCCTTCTTATAAGGAATGTCTTACTCTTGTGAATCTTTGCAAAGTGGGAGTAAATGAGTTACTTGAGAGAGCATGATATCAAATTATAAGATACGATCGTTGATGTTTTGACACTCGACTAACGACCGTATGGATATTATTCAGCGATAGGATTGTAAGTTACACGGTATTTCACATGAAAGGTAGTAGTCATTGCATTTGACTCTTCCGATGATTGGGGGTCACGGTGTGTTGCTAGACGCTATCCCGTGATCGTTAGGCATGAAGGGCATTTTGTAATTTGCACTTTGTGTCTACGGCCAACATATTCGGAAGCCTATCGGGTCACACACATATGGACATCTCGGATTAAAATGTGGTTATAGATGATAACCAAATAAGGAAAGTTTATCTCGAGACTATAAGGGTTATAGTGGTAAATTAATATGGTGGTATTTATTTATTATGAATAAATTAAATACAAGATAAATTAATATTGTGGTAATTATTAGTACCATGAAGACTCCGGTCAAAAGGATAATTACACAACCGCCACATAATGTGACACTTAATGTAAAACGTACGCATTTTCTAATACACGTCCACGTACAGTCCAAGTGTCTCTACACTTCGATAGACGAGATCTATCCCTACCTTCTATAAGATAGAAGACATCCAATACGTGATAGTCTGATTATACTATCAATGTCCCATTTGATAGTACATAAGACTAGAGACATTTAAGTACCAAACTCGTTATAGTGATTAGAGATCTCATCAACCATAATCACTATCATGGTTTCTCTATCATAGATTGGTACTAGGGACGTTACTATATATTTACAACAAATAGCATGAAGATAAACAATATATAATAACATAAGTGCTTTTATTAATCATAATAAAGTTATTACATGAACTAAATAGACTGTAAATGACCCGACTCGGTCGGATCCGGTCCAACCCGATTGGTTTTAGGACACCTTTCCAACATTGCCAACTACTGATTTCCCTTGAGACAACTTCACTAGCTCCCAGGCATTGTTATGTATAAGAGCTCTATACTCTTTAGACATGGCAAAATTCCATTCTGTGTGTTGTAATGCTTCTGTCACACTACTAGGTTCTGTGGGAAATGAGTGAGAGCTAGCAATAGCAGCAGAATAGACCTTGGGCTTGAAAATCCCACTTTTAGACCTAGTTTCCATAGGATGAGATGTGACTTGTGGGGATGCTGGTGCAGACTCAACCATGTGTTATGTGTCAGAATCTGACTGATTTTGCACAGTGTGACTACTTGTATCCAAAATTTCAGTGGGATTTGGTGACTGTATATTGGGACTTGGTGTTCTGTTTGGTGAGACACTTGGTGTTCTGTTTGGTAAAATACATGGTGAACATGATGATGCAGGATTAGGTGTGGGAGATACCTGCTGTGTGCTGTGAGGACCAATATCTTGCTCAGGAGATGTCATCCTCAGATACCAGTCTGCCTCACTTCCTGAGTGGATGAAAGAGTTAAAATAGGTATGGAGGGTGAAGAATCAGTGTACACCTCTCTGGATGGCCCCTATGTGAATCCAGTAGCAAAGGGAAAAAGAATCTCATTGAAGGTGACATTACTAGAAATGTAGATCCTACCACTATCATCTAGACATTAAAAACCTTTATGACAAGAACTGAGGCCAAGGTTGACACATATTTTAGTGTGGAATTGGAATTTATGACTGTGATAAGGCCTCAGATAGGGTAGACAACACAACCAAAAACCTTGAACTGTTTATAGTTAGGTTTTTTGTGAAAAAGGGCTTCAACAGGACTTTTGTTCTGTAGGACTAGTGTTGGGAGACAGTTGATTAAGATAAGAGTAGCCTGAAAACCATGCCACCAATATCTAAGAGGCATGGAGGCATGTGCCATAAGGGTCAAACCAGTTTCTACTATATGCCTATGCTTCCTTTCTGCCCTACCATGTTGGGCATGATCACGAGGACAAGGATGCCTAAAAAGGATACCTGCCTGATTTAGAAAGGTTTGAAAATATCTGTACTCCCCACCCCAATCTGACTGAAGACATTTAATCTTGGTGGAAAATTGAGTTTCTACTAGAGCTTTGAACTGTAGAAAGGCAGAAAGGTTTCTGACTTAGTCTTAAGAGGATAAATCCAGGTGTGCCTAGTGTGATCATCAATAAAATGAACATAATAAGTACAACCCTCAACAGATTTCTTTGGGGAAGGGCACCATAAGTCAGTATGCACAAGATCAAACATGGATTTAGCATGTGAATCAGACACATGATGAAAAACATTATGAGCTTTGCCGAATTGGCAAGATTCATAAAAAGACAAGTTTTCATTCAACTTCACATTACATAAATTCATGACAGAACTGAGAATTTGACTAGATGGATGACCAAGTCTCCTATGCCAAACATCTGGATTATAATCTAAACTATTACATCCAATGGATTTGCTGGAAACAAGAAAACAAGTTGAGGATGATTTGGAGTGAATGGAGGTCTGGCTTGTGACATTAAGAGGCAGACTGATCTGATAGAGCCCATCTTGAAGCCGTCCCTTGAGAAGCATTGTCCCTATGTGATTGTCCTTGACATCACAAAACAAACCATTAAATTCAATGATTATAGGGTTATCAGAAATCAGTCTAGAAATGCTAATCAAATTTTTGGTGATTTGTGGAACATGGAGAACATGGTTTAAGTGTAAGCCTCTAGTGTGTGTGTTTAGGCTTGTGCTGCCAATATGTGCTATTGCCAATTGTGCACCATTTCCTACAACCAGAGTGTCATTACCATTATAGTTGGTGTTGATGTTGATGTTCTCAAGATCAGCTGTTACATGGTTTGTGGCCCCACTGTCTAATTACCATGAGTTGTCATTTACTGTTCCAGGAGCGGCTACATAGGCTGAAATTTGTTTTGGGCCTCTAGAATTAGTGTTTGCAGTTGGACCCTGAAAATCCTGGTCAAACCTATGCCAACACTCCAAGGCTGTGTGACCAATTTTACCATATACTTGACAGGTAACTCCAGTTCTGCCACTACCTCTGCCTTGATTTCCTTGAGTTCTACCACTTCTTCCACTCTTTCACAGACGGCTACAATAGTCACCGGAGGTCCTTCAACCTTTTCACTGACTAGACCAACTTCTATACCACAACTCTACCCTAGATTTCTGTATTCACCATCGATTTTATGTATGGTCAGCTCACTGGATCCATGATACCACTAACACTTCCACCAGTTGTCTCACCGTTCATATCTCCTTCACCGAGCTCGGTTTTGCAACCAGGATCACCCTTTCACGGTCATCTCAATCAGGTCTGTAATGTCAAAATAACAAGAGACAATTACTTACTCTGGAGGTACACAATTTACCCATAGTCCGAGGCCATAAGCTGGAAGAATTCTTGTTTGGAACCAAACCTAGGCCTCATACATCGGGTATTTACTCTACCATTCCTAATTATGCAGTAGAAGAATGGGATGCTATAGATCAGCTGCTGTCTGGTTGGTGATGATCTAAACGCTCTGATACCAAGTTCAGAAAAAGAAATTAACAGGAAAGGTAATCCACCATAGCTTGAGGAGAAGATTTGCAGAGGAAATATGTTTTTGATTATATTTCTTGTTACCTTACATCACTGCAGCATATCCAATATATAATAATGTGGCACACACACCTATACAACAGAATCTAGTGTGTACAATAAGATAGTGCCACATGTACACTCTATCCATCTTACACTTATATAGCTGCTAATACTATTATCATTCTCAATTCCCAACCCAATTGTCGAATACCAACCCCTTATCATTCCCGGTTTCTAATTTCCCTTCCCATCCACAAAAACTTCTAATTCCCTTCCCATCAATAGAATATAATCAATAGTGAGCACTTTCTGTCAACACCGCCGAGTGTCTACCGGCGCTGGAGAGAATTGTGCTCAAGATGACACTTCGAGGAATGGGTGTTGAGCAACCTATTTCTGGAACCATTGCTTCAAACATCATTTGAAGGCTAAGAAAAAAATATGGTGAACAACTATTCACCTAAGAGAGTTGGGAAATAAAAATGGCGGAGGCAATTGTTGGTTGACATATTAGGGTTTAATAGGAGAAGGGGATTTAATTGCGCAAAAAAAACTGATTAATTTAACGTTGAGGAAGAAAATGGTTTAAGGGGGTTTATTTGATTAAAAGAAATAAAAAAAAAAAGTAAAAATGTGAAATTGCATGAAATGTTGATGGCGAGTGAATGACAAATACGTACTTTCCGTTTCATTTAACGTCAAATTCGAAAAAAGTGTTTGTTGCAAAATATTACACAAGATAGAGGGTAAAAGTGCTAAATTTAAAGATAAATAGCAAGTCTTAAAGTTGACTCATAGATAGAAATGTTTTGCGCTAATAAAAGGGTGTTTGTTGCAAAATATTACACAAGATAAATGATAAAAGTACTAAATTTAAAAATACATGACAAGTTTCAAAATTGACTCATAAATAAAGATATTTTACGCTAATTACTCAACAAATAAATATAAATTATGTGGTTTTGATAACTCTCGTGTCACTACGTACGTGAATGAGTTACTATTACTATTTATGTTATATAAAGCACAAAATTTTACTCGGATTCTCAAAACACCTGCAAGAACAAAAGAAAAACAAAACGGCATACTCTCCAACATCACTAAAAGCTCCCAAACATAATCGCCATGGCATCCTCAGCAATCTCCGCCACCAGAACCGCCTTGCACTTAACTCTCATCTTCATCATCTCAGTGGCGGCAACGGAAGCGCAACCATCTCCGGCGGCGTGTATATCTAACCTGGTCCCATGTGCGAGTTATCTGAAC
Organism: Gentiana dahurica var. dahurica; assembly: GCA_024500145.1. Lineage (NCBI taxonomy): Eukaryota > Viridiplantae > Streptophyta > Magnoliopsida > Gentianales > Gentianaceae > Gentiana > Gentiana dahurica. The sequence continues at coordinate 45,698,861 of CM044898.1, forward strand.
TCAACCAACCCCCCAGATTCGTGTTGTAATCCATTAAAAGAGGCGGTGACCCACCAGCTTGATTGCCTGTGTAATCTTTATAAGAACGAGGATTTGATGAAATCGTTTCACATCAATGTTACCCAGGCCCATGCACTTCTTGGTTATTGTAAGATTCCTCAAAGTGTTAGTTCTTGCAAAGGTATGTACCTATCACTTTTTCTTTTTCTCTTTTTTTGAGGTGGTGTTTCGTTTGTTTTTGTTTTGTTATTAATATGTTATCAGTAACTTGGGGTATGGATCATTAATTCTTTTGTTTCAACCAGAACCTTTTTTTATTTTTATTTTTTTACAGATCTTGCAAATAAGGGGGAAGGGGTTGTTTTACCGTTTTTAAGGATGACATTTATTGTTTTTAAATCAATGACATGGTTGTAAGTGAGTAGGACTACTCATGAGCTGTTTTACCGTTTTAAAGTATGAAATTTGTTCCCCTGAAAAACATTGGCGCACGTGTAAACGAGGCGCTCTACCAACTGAGCTATAGCCCCTCTTAAGTCAATGATATATGGTTGTAGGTGAGTAGGACTACTCATGAGTTGTTTGTGAATATTAATATATTAGTTTGTAACGATTCAAATATTCTAGAATTAATATGCAAGTAGTATATATTAACCTCGATAAGTTCGATGTGAAATTCAAACATGACTTGATATTTGAAACATTCCAGGTAACATTACCTCGAGCTCGTTCTCAAACTTCAATAATTTTTTTATAATATGTTTAACTCAAACATTCGAAAGTTTGTTTGTAACTTTAATGATTTCTTTAATGTAATAACTGTTCCGAATGACTACAATTTAATTATCTTTTACCGATTCAAATATTCTAGAATTAATTAGCAAGTCCTATTAAACTTGATAAATTCGATACAAAACTCAAACAAGACATGACTCAAATTCTTAAACCTTTTGGGTAATGCTAGCTAGAGCTCGTGTTCGAACTTAAACGGCTAATTTAGAGATTACGTGATTCGATTCAACTCGTTTCCTATCACATAGGCAAACTTAAATATATATTAATTTCCTTTTGGCAAATTATGTTTTACAGCGTTGGCTCCAGGTTCCTCTTCTTCCTCAAGCCAACAACCGGCTACAGGTAATTGCCAGTTTTTTTTTATAACGTGTACTATATATTACATGTCAACTGATACAATCTAGATACAATAATTGTAAGATAAATTAATTAAATAACTAAATTAATTACACCTTAACTAATTTATGGAAAGGAAAAAAAGTGATTTAATTTCTCGGTTTCTACAATGATTTGCAGTGACGCACGGTGAAAACAAGAGTAATGGCGCCGAGAGTAATGGTTGTACCGGATTAATGTCTTTCTTGCTCATGCTTGGGGCTTCCTTGATGCTTTAGTGATAGATTGAAATTACTGTATTAATTGTAATATTGATTATACTGGAGACTAAGAGAGATTAATTAGCCGATTATGAAGTTCTGCTTATTCCTTTACTTGTTACGTACTAACCATTATTGGGATTAAGCCTAAGTTTAACATTTTAATAAGCCTAAGTTTAACGTTTTAAGATTAACTTTCAGCAATATATGTTCATTCATGTGTTAAAATGATTTTTACCATTGAACATTTTAAGATGATTTTTGAGCAATAATCTATGATTCGTTTTCTTTCAAAAAAAAAATATCATTCATTCCGTATCAATTCACGCTGAAACATTGTGTAGACTAATGTGTTTGTTTTTTTTTTCTTGTTCATTTTAGAGAGAGAGGTGTTTGTACTAGTACTAAGTCCTCAAAGTGTATTGTTTCCCCTTTTCTTAGAAACCAAATAATGGGCTTAAGGCCCGTTTAACTCAATAAGAGAACTCTTTATTTGTAACGATCCAACATAGAAAGCTTGTTTGTTTAGTAGATCCGACATAGAAAGCATGTTGTTTGCTTAGTTCATGAGTATTACCCTAAGTTTAGTAGAACCCAACATGTAAAGCTTGTTTAAATTGAAAAACCGGAAAATTGACACTATGATAGCCCATGGTCAGAGACTGCTAACCGGCCATGTATATGTTCGATATTCTTGCCCGTGAACGAGGACTGATGCCGAAGACCTTCGAGGATTCATTGTCTTTATTGTTATCAAAGTACTTGGCCATGAGCGTCTGCTTAAAGTATCTCTTTATGCTTTTTAACATCTTTTATTTTCATACTTTACATCTTGTTAAGATGCCATTATTTCATTTCGTCAAATACACTACTTGCGTATCATTTATAGATCATAACCATATACTTCATATACAACCTAGCATGTGCTTTCTATAACATAAATAATAACCCAAATAGCACATAATCACATAAGTCCAGTTTGAACATTGCTTTCTAACATCACATTACAAGTTTCTCATTCGTGTGTCTTATAAGGTTCATATTCATATGTGCATTGTGTAGTCCTTAAACATGCTTATTTATTCATAGAATAACATAAACATATCAACTTGACAATTACATGATGTCAACTCATTACACACTCATTTTTGACCTATTAAGGTTTCAAAGTTGTTCCAACATACGTGCTTCTTCCTTATTCATTTACTACATAAATATATGAACATGTTTTCTAACCATTGAACATAACCACGTAACCACATAAAGTCAGCCTAAGACAGTGTTTTCTAACAACATATTTTAGCCATGTAACATCAATGCCCTAAGGTTTCCCTCATTTTTACAACTTACATGTCACACGTGGACTTATGTGATTATGTGCTAGTTGAAATATTCTTGTTATATGTTATAGAAACCATGTTTTAGGACTTTGGGGTGAATTATATGGATATGATCTATGAATGATAAGCATGTAATGTGTTACTTTATGATGTTGTGTTATAGCATGATAATAAGAATGGAAGTAAATATGTTAAAAAACATGAACAATAAGATATAAGCATCACTTCATGGTTAAGTATTTTGACAACAAGAAAGACAATGAATCCTCGAGGGTCCTTGACATCAGTCCATGTTCACGGGCAAGAATAGTGAGCATTATGTCGGGCCGGTTAGTAGTCTTTGTCCATGGACTATAATAATGGACAACTTCCAGTTTGTCAATAATCAGCAAGCTCTATGTTGAGCTCTATTAAACATGGTGTGGTACTCATGAACCTAGAGTAAAACACGAGCATATTCTTTATGTTGGGCTCTAATCAATAGGCTATTCATGTTGATCTCTAATAAATATGACATGATAAATAAGTTAGATGATAAATATAACAGTAAGATAATAAATACAAGAAAATATGAACTTGATTATGTGTGTGCTCATCTATTATGTTAAATATAAGATATAATGTTATATCATGTTATTGCTTGTTAACCTTATGTGGTTTGAGTAGCTTTTATTAATTTTAGTTATGCATTCATTTTGCGGAAGAGAATTATGGAACTTTGGCCTGATCCCAATAACATGTATCAATTCCCTTTGTGCGAATGATTCTTTACTGAACATCATACCTCACCCCATACTATAACATATTTCAGATGACTAGCTTTAATAGCAGCAATATATCAATGATGGAAGTGACCCTTACAACCTTCCCCATTTTAGTAGACAACGCTTGGGTCCAAGGTATCTTTTATAATTACCTCTTTTATCAAGAGTTTGGTGTCACCTTATTGATCTAAAATGAAAGAGTTGTGTACATCCATAATTTATAGTATGTAGATGAGGTATTGTTGTGGCTAGTATCTTTTGAATCTTGTGTTATCATAATAGAGTTGCATTATTTATGTTGAAGGGTGATGCACATAAACATATAAAATGTCAAAAAAAATTGATGCATCAAATCCTTACATTGAGGATAAAGGATTGGTACTGCAGATTGTTAAGATATATACACTTGTATGTATGAGAATGGTCCATGTGGATGTATAGGTGTCACTGTATGATTGGTACACCTAGAGAGTTTGTTAGATTGAAATCTTATCTTGTTGTGCTAGCTTTGTATTTATGATGTGTATCACAGCCAAACATATCCATCAATGAAATCTATCTCTCAGCTCAATTTCTAAGTTGGTAGCAGAGCCATGGCGGCCACTCCCATGACGGGCCAGCCTTCTTCCGGTGAAGTTACTTCACAATGATCAACCATAGCAAGTTCACTATCAACTGTCAATATTGGAACCATCCCAGTGTTAACATCAGCTTCAGCTTCTTTATCTACTCCACCACAATCCATCGTCTCCACCATTACAGCCTCTATTCCGATCACCGGAATAAGCATGCCACAGTTCGCTAGTTACTCATCATTTCCTTACTCCACAGCTGTGAGCATTCAACCGAGCTTCCCATCACCACCAAATTTTCTTCTATCTCCTAAACCTTAATTCGGATCAAGTTTGTCTTAGAGTATTACAGTCAAACTAGATCAAAACAACTACCTGTTGTGGAGGTACACTGTTCTTCCACTAATCAGAGGTCATTAATTAGAGAATCATCTCTAAGGAACAAATGTACCATTTATGTTCCTCAATTCAGGTCTAGGGATGTCTCAATTACAGTCAGGTATTCGAAACCCTGCTTATGATGAATGGGTTGCAGTGGATCAGCTTCTTCTTGGTTGGCTATGTGGATCCATGACTGAACAAGCACTTCAAGAAATTGTCTGTTGTAACACTGCACATGAGGTATGGATTACTCTAGAAACTTTGTTCAATAGTCAATCCCAAGCTAAGATTCTTGAGCATAAATATGCTCTTACTAAAACTGCAAAAGGAAGAAGATCAATGCCAGATTATCTTGCCTTAATGAAAAGTTACTCTGATGGTTTAGATGCAGCATGTTATCTTATATCCAGTTCCAAGTTAATACTTGCTACATTGGGTGGTTTGTCTAGAGAATATGAGTCTGCTATTGTAAACATAACATCTAGAGTGCAGTCCATGACCTGGGCAGAGGTTCAGGCCTAATTAATCATACATGAAAGACTTATTGCAAGATTTAATCCACCTGGATCACATGACTTGAACAAGCACACTGCTCTCATTGCACAAGGCAAAGGCAGGGGATCCTATAATCAGTCCAACTCACAGAGGGGCAGGGGATCCAATGTGTCAGGAAATCTACGCGGGAACACAGCGGAATTCAAAAAATTATTTCATTTGACCAGGATCGAATTCGTTTAAGCAATAAACAAATAAGCTAGTAGATGGTGGTTACCCTGGTTGATCTAAAATATCGATGCTTTGACCGTCTAAGGAGAGTAGCGATGCACGGAGCCGCCCAAGTGTTCGGCCTCTACCGGTGATTCACACGAATAGCCCGCTGGAATCCACCATTGGATTGCTACTAGAAAAACTCAGTTGCTAGACCGACATTTTCTCTCTCTAAACTCTCTCTAAGAAGCTCTCTATTTTTCACAAGGACTATTAGTTCTTGAAATTGTGTTGTACCAAAGAGCTAGCCAAGCCTCCCTTAAATAGGGTGTTGGGGCGCCTCTTTGTATTCCCAATCTGATTGGATTAGCTTCCTAGTAGATTGAGGACAAAGAAAACATTTTCCTAATAAAATAAGGAAAATCTCTTTGATTGATTTATCTCATTTAATATTCAATATCTTATATTAAATATATTTCCAAGATATATATTGACAATATCTTATATTGAATATATCTTTATGTTGGCAGTAGACACAAAGTGTAAATTACGAAAATGCCCTTCACGCCAAATGATCACGGGATAGCGTCTAACAACACACAGTGAACCTCAATCATCGGAAGAGTCAAATACAATGACTACTAATTTTCATGTGAAATAGTTACCGTGTAAATAGAATCATATCGCTGTAATAATATTCATACGGTCGTTTGTCGAGTGTCAAACATCAACGACCGTATCTTATAATCTGGATATCATGCTCTCTCGAAGTAACTCATTTACTTCCACTTTGCAAAGATTCACGAGAGTAAGACATTCCTTATAAGAAGGCCTTTTCGGATATTCATCCCTACTAATATGGTACGCGATTTCCAGACGACCAAACATGTATACTTCGCATGCTTCAGTATCACACCCAATCACTACCGCATGATCGCCCATGGCTAAGGGAAACCTCAATAGTGTCAAAGCATGACAATCCACACCGTGATGTCATCTAGACTCCGGTCCTAAGGATAATTACACAACCGCCACATAGTGTGACACTTAACAGTGTAAGTGGGTCAGTCTAACGTACACATTCTCTAATACACGTCCACGTACAGTCCAAGCGTCTTTACACTTCAATAGATGAGATCTATCCTTGCCCTTAAAGACAAAAGACATCTAATATGTGATAGCCTGTTCGTACTATCAATGCCCTGTTTAATAGTACATCAGCCTAGAGATATTTAAGTATCAAACTTATTAAAGTGATTAGAGATTTCATCAACCATAATCGCCTATCATGGTTTCTCTATCACATTTTAATATTAAGGACGTTATCATATAACAATTCATAATTGTTTTTTTAAAAGAACAAATATATGACAACAGAAAAGCCATTTAATATATGTATAAACATAAAGAAATAGTAGAAATGATCCAACCCGGTCGGATCCGGTCCAACCCGATTGGGTTGAGGACACCATTTCAACAATCTCCCACTGGGCCTAAAACCAATCACTCGAACACATGAGACCAAGTTGAAACACAAGAATCTCGTGCAATACTCGCAACCAGCCCTAAGCATGAACGGATCGCTATCCTTGGGGACTCATACTATCTCCATATCATGGTCCAAATGACCAAGTCAAAAGGAACTGCCTCAACACACACATGAATCTCCGACGAGACCCTGGTCTTTGCCTAAGCAATGAACCCACTTACTATATCAACTATATAGAAAAGGTGGAAGAACCATACAAGGTTCAGGAATGAACCTTCTAGACTTATGTACTGCTCCCGCTGCGCCTCCAAGGGCACTACTGTGCTTTGGCTAAGTTGTAGAATTTACAGTGACCCATAGCCAATAACATTTCCAGCTAACTGTATCACTTAATCAAAGTGACTGCAAACTCAGACTGTAGCTCACACCAGCCTTCATAAGACTCTGAATATACGTCTGTATATCTACGTTTATCTGATTTCAAGTTTCGACAAACTAGGAAACCATCCTTAACTTGTTTAAGGATATCCGCGACATTCACCAGTTATATTTTCATACTTGCTCATGATGCTTCATGGACTATGAACATCTGGCATTACTTTTATGATGGTTCCTATCGCAGTAGGAAAGGAAACTTTCCATATGCATCATCTTTCACCTTATCTTTAGGACCAACATCCTAACATAGATAGATCTTGAGAACACCGGCTAGCAGTATCTCCTGTCGCGATCTATGCTAAACTCTTTTAGCATCACATCTATATAGGTAAACTATAAAATAACAGCAGTTAAATCTATCACTATAGATTCTTATTTCTAAAATAAGAACTGCTAATCCAAATGCTTTCGTAAAGACCTTGAACTACCAAACATTAATTGACTGACATGGGGTGACGATTCCCGAGAGAGGTATCCAATGCCTTGCTCAAAATCATAACACACTCCAACTATCCATCTTGCACATTGGGCATATCCCTTATTTTGACTAAATCAAACTCCTTTGATTATCAAACAAAGAAATCGTCTAGAGAAACTTGTTCGAGTCCATAAATGGATCTCGTGGGCTCACATATTCATGTTATCGTCTATGAACATCGAGCTGTTTGCCCAACGTCTTCAACACTATCATATAGCCATGATACGAAGTTATAACAAGCATAGTGTGAATAGAACCGAGCTCAGTGATGGCCAAATTATAGCAAACCAACTTTAACCGGCAGAGTACCGGGTCGGATGTACTACAACGGCGAGCAAGGTCGTATCCCACGAAGAATCCGTCAATTATCACAATCATGGTTGTATTTAGTTTAGGCTCACAAATGATGTGAAAGTAGTTATAACTAAGCAAATAAAAAGGACTACTTTAATAGTATGATAAACGAATAGCTAAATTATGATCAGGACACTACTCTCAATACCCTTATCGAATCACTAGGGACGAGCTTTAACCTACCAACCAACCAATAGCTTCTAATGAATGTGTCGTGGGTGCAATCTCCTAAACTGGTCCATAGCCGCTAATACCACAACCTAGCTACCCTATATTCGGTTCGACAGTCCCCTCTATGAGATTTAATTGACCTAATATGATAAAAATAATTAGACGTTCCGCATCCACCGAGTTCACGGCTTAGCTAGAATAACCTTACCAAGGAACATGCTGCGAAATACTCGACTAGTTCGTGCATGACAATCCTAAAACTCTAGTTCGCACACTCACTCGCAAAATACATTTATAGAGTTCGTGTGTTGAATCATGAATCAAGTGATCAGTTTAATTCAAGCATGAAGATCAAATTTTAGGACACAACAACTCAAAAGATTTAATTTTTAAGCTTACTCATCCCTAGATCATCATTTAGGCATCAATTTCGCGATCCATCACATAATCTAGCTATAATAAAATTAGCTACTCATAATTAAATCAATAACACAAGAAATCATGAAAGAGCTGCTAAAAGACATAATTAAAAAGGATAAATTAAATTACCAAGAATAAACATAGCAATCTCCACTCGATTCGTCATTTCGATGTGTATCAATCGCAAAATAATTGAAGAAAAAGTATGATGTTCTTGCAGAAATTGGGAAAAATAAATTGTAGTTCTAATTCTATGGAAAGGAAAAAAACTGTTGCATTTAAAAAAATAAAATTGTTCTAAGGAGTCTGTGTGTTGAAATTTGACCTAAGAGGCTTTTTAATCAATTCATAATAGCCGACCTCCAATATCCGTATATTTCCGTCTGTAATAAAAAGCTGGGACCAAAGTCTTAGTATCAGAATTTGACTTTTAATGGTTGGGCTTCATATTATCCAAGCTCACGCCTCGATGCCGAGAAATAATATATAGAGCCAATGAGAGATGCGCAGGCTTAAATATATCAAGCCTGTGCTTGAGAATTTTTTCTTTTCCCTTTTTTTTCTTTTATTTATTTTTTTATTATCAAAAGATAAATAAATTATAATTTTTATCTCAAACTTTAATCTTGCTTCATTTCCACTCTCGAGCTCTGTCTCAGCCGATTCTCGTCACGTTGCGTTCTATGTCGCGCCTTTTATCATGCTATACCTATGATAAAAATAAACCACATACCACGCGTGACGAGTGTCAATAAAACATACATAATTACACCAAAAATAAAAAGATTTTCGGACGTAAACGTCTTTCGTCGCGTGATTCAACCCTTGGTGAAATGCAACTATAAAAACCACTTAAGTACCTCAAAATCACATCGAATAGGCTACAAATAGAGGGTAAAATGCATATGAAATTATATCAAAGTTGACTCTCATCACTCAGCTGGCAGCATAAAGATTTTTATAAGGTTTACACCCCGTACCCTTTGTTGGAAATGTGTCCTAAACCCAATCGGGTTGGACCGGATCCGACCGGGTCAGGTCGTTTACAGTCTATTTAGTTCATGTAATAACTTTATTATGATAATAAAAGCACTTATGTTATTATATCTATTGTTTATCTCATGTTATTTGTTGTATATATATAGTAACGTCCCTAGTGTCAAACTGTGACAGAGAACCCATGATAGTGATTATGGATGATGAGATCTCTAATCACTCTAACAGGTTTGGTACTTAAATGTCTCTAGTCTTATGTACTGTCAAATAGGACATTGATAGTATAACCAGACTAGCACGTATTGGATGCCTTCTATCTTGTAGAATGTAGGGATAGATCTCGTCTATCGAAGTGTAGAGACACTTGGACTGTACGTGGACGTGTATTAGAGAATGTGTACGTTAGACTGACCCACTTACATTAAGTGTCACGCTATGTGGCGGTTGTGTAATTATCCTTTTGACCAGAGTCTTCATGGCATCACGGTGTGGATTGTCATGCTTTGACACTATTGAGATTTCCCCTAACCACGGGGCAATCATGCGATATGTTAAGAAATCACTAGTTTAACGCAGCGGAATTTAAAATTTGATTTCCTTTTCTAGATCGTTCTTCGTTTAATGCAATAAACACGTTAAGTAGTTTGACGGTTATACCTTAGATGATCTACAAGATCGTCGCTTTGACCGCCAACGGAGAGTAGTTCAATGCGCAAGCCGTCCACGCGTCCGGCCTCTATCGCTAATCCACACGAACCCCTTGCCGGAATCCTCCTTGGATTGCTATCGGAAAAACTCCGGCTGCTAGACCGGACCTTTTCTTCCCTCACAAACTCACTATTGAGAGCTCTCTATTTTACACAAGAATTATGAACTCTTGCAATTGTGATGTACAAAAGAGCTTGACACCCACTTCCTTTTTATAGAGGAGGTGGCGCCCCATATGTAGTGTGGAGGAGAAGAAAACCTTTTTCTAATAAAATAAGGAAAATCAATTAGATTGATTTATCTCTTTAATTATTTTATTTCGTCAATATCATATATTGATTATAATTATCTTATTACCATAAATCTATTTTGCAAAATCAATTAATATCCTATATTAATATTATGGCAATATTTATTAATTAAAGTGCACAATCCAAGTGTATCTCATACACTCAAAAGTGGCGCCCCATTAGTCAACAAATTGACTTCTGGAATATTATTTAATTAATATAATTTATATATAATTAATATCTTGTATTTTATTTATTCATAATAAATAAATACCACCATATTAATTTACCACTATAACATTTATAGTCTAGAGATAAACTTTTCTTATTTGGTTATCAACTATAACCGCATTTTAATCCGACTCGATGTTCATATGTGTGTGACCCGATAGGCTTCCGAATATGTTGGCCGTAGACACAAAGTGCAATTTACTAAAATGCCCTTCATACCTAACGATCACGGGATAGCGTCTAGCAACACACGTGACCCCAATCATCGGAAGAGTCAAAAGCAATGACTACTACCTTTCATGTGAAGCGATTACCGTGTAACTTACAATCCTATCGCTGTAACAATATCCATACGATCGTATCTCGAGTGTCAATACATTGACGATCGTATCTTATAATCTGGATATCATGCTCTCTCGGAATAACACATTTACTCCCACTTTGCAAAGATTCTCGAGAGCTAGACATTCCTTATAAGAAGGCCATTTCGGATATTCGATCCCAATCATAGGATACGCGATTCCCGGACGACCAATCATGTATACTCCGCATGCTTCAATATCATACCCAATCACTACCGCATGATCGCCCGTGGTTAGGAGAAATCTCAATAGTGTCAAAGCATGACAATCCACACCGTGATGCCATGAAGACTCCGGTCAAAAGGATAATTACACAACCGCCACATAGTGTGACACTTAATGTAAGTGGGTCAGTCTAACGTACGCATTCTCTAATACACGTCCACGTACAGTCCAAGTGTCCCTACACTTCGATAGACGAGATCTATCCCTATCTTCTAAAAGATAGAAGACATCCAATACGTGCTAGTCTGATTATACTATCAATGTCCCATTTGATAATACATAAGACTAGAGACATTTAAGTACCAACCTTGTTATAGTGATTAGAGATCCCATCAACCATAATCACTATCATGGTTTCTCTATCACAGATTGATACTAGGGACGTTACTATATATATATACAACAAATAACATGAAGACAAACAATATATAATAACATAAGTGCTTTTATTAATCATAATAAAGTTATTACATGAACTAAATAGACTGTAAACGACCCGACCCGGTCGGATCCGGTCCAACCCGATTGGGTTTAGGACACCTTTCCAACACGATAGTGATTGGGTATGATATTGAAGCATGCGGAGTATACATGATTGGTCGTCCGGGAATCGCGTATCCTATGATTGGGATCGAATATCCGAAATGGCCTTCTTATAAGGAATGTCTAGCTCTCGAGAATCTTTGCAAAGTGGGAGTAAATGTGTTATTCCGAGAGAGCATGATATCCAGATTATAAGATACGATCGTTAATGTATTGACACTCGAGATACAATCGTATGTATATTATTACAGCGATGGGATTGTAAGTTACACGGTAACTGCTTCACATGAAAGGTAATAGTCATTGCTTTTATCCTCTGGATATGGCCTAGTGGTGAAGGCATGGGTGCGTAGTGCAGCCTCTAACCTAAGCTGGAGGTCAGCGGTTCGATTCCCGTAATGGGGTTGATTTCCGATTGATAACACCCTTCAGTGCAGAGGTTTCAAAGGCAGCCCATGTTGGAGCTATTAGGTTACCTGATTAACCTCTCCTCATTTTCCTGTGGGATCGGGGGTGAGGGGACCCTTAATGGTAGGGTTTACCATTTTAGTAGTCATTGCTTTTGACTTTTCCCATAATTGGGGGTCACGGTGTGTTGCTAGACGCTATCCCGTGATCGTTAGGCATGAAGGGCGTTTTAGTAATTTGCACTTTGTGTCTACGGCCAACATATTCGGAAGCCTATCGGGTCACACACATATGAACTTCGAGTCGGATTAAAATGCGGTTATAGTTGATAACCAAACAAGGAAAGTTTATCTCTTGATTATAAAGGTTATAGTGGTAAATTAATATGGTGGTATTTATTTATTATGAATAAATAAAATACAAGATATTAATTATACATAAATTATATTAATTAAAGAATATTCCAGAAGTCAATTTATTGACCATTGGGGCGCCACATCTAGGGTATAAGAGATACACTTGGATTGTGCACTTTAATTAATAAGATTACCATAATATTAATATAAGATATTAATTGATTTTGGAAAAAATAGATTTATGGTAATAAGATAATTATATTCAATATAAGATATTGGGAAAATTAATTATAATTAAAGAGATAAATCAATCTAGGAGATTTTCCTTATTTTATTGGGAAAAAAGTTTTCTTATCCTCCACTCCATATGGGGCGCCCCTCTCACTATAAATAAGAGGTGGGTGTCAAGCTCTTTTGTACATCACAATTGCAAGAGCTCATAGTTCTTGTGTAAAATAGAGAGCATCCTATAGAGAGTTTGCGAGAGAGGAAAAATGCCGGTCTAACAACCGGAGTTTTCCAATAGCAATCCAAGGAGGATTCCGGCGAGGAGTTCGTGTGGATTAGCGATAGAGGCCAGACACGTGGACGGCTTGCGCACTGTACTACTCTCCGTTGACGGTCAAAGCGACGATCTTATAGATCATCAAGGTATAACCGTCAAACTACTTAACGTGTTTATTGCATTAAACGAAGAACGATCTAGAAATAGGAAATCAAAATTTAAATTCTGCTGCGTTAAACTAGTGATTTCCTAACACCCTTCAGCCGTCACTTTAGCCTTATATTACTATCCATGTCAGCCTTTCTGGGACATTCCCTCGAGGTAAGACAAACTAGGTTCTTAACCTGGTTGTCACTGATGGGATCTAATTCAGACATTATGGCTCCTGGCCATATCTCTCAATCTAGCCTTTCAAACATTCTTTCATAAGTCGTGAGATATTCATTCTTCAAGATGAACATACCAACAGCCTTTTCAGGCTTGAGGTTATCCACAGACTTATAGAATTTTTGTGTGCACTGAGCAGTGTTCTACACCTCATCACTACGTGGCGTCTGCTTACGTTCCAATGGTTGAGTATCTCCTTGTGGCTCTCAAACTCTTTTGAGATCTCATGTACTCCCACTATCTCTTTTGGAAGAATCACTTCCTCTAGAAGATAGCATGTTTGGAGACAAACACCTTTTGCTCCGCGGACAAGTAAACGTTATCTAGCGTACTTGCTAAGATATTCCACAAAGTTGCATGTGTCGTACTAGGCTCCAAGCCTTTCTGACTTTGCCTATGACAACTTCAAATCATCGGTTAAGATAGATTCAACATTATACCCTTTCATATCTAATATGGAATTTATTCAACCTTTATTCTTTGTTACTCAGTTAAGTATAAGGGCATTATCCCTAAATGGGTAAGGGATTGACGTGAACCCCGAAAGGTTTATTCACGATTTGAAGGGTGGATCATGATTGAGATTAAGAATGACAATGGGATTGAGCACCTCGACCTCCAATCGAACAATGTGATTGGCAACCTCGGTATAACCTTAACCTCTAAGCGAACCTGTGCTTAGCAATCTCGGTATAGAACTAACAAGACCCGCTCAAAGTCTTGATCCTTGTTCGATTTTCGAATTCTCTACACAAGAATTCTCAACACACTTAACAAGTGAAATATATTATATATCCAAAATGAAAATCCCCTTTTTCCAAGTACAATAAGATGCCAATTTATAGGGCCAAATAAGGACTAGGATTCATGAAAAAAAATGAAAAGACTTCCTAATAATACTACAAAAGGCACCCCAAGTATCACCTAGATTAGTCATCCGGATGCAATGTTTCTTCATGTATCATGAAAGCTTCCAAATGCAATGTATCTTGATTTCTTCCAATCTTGATTTAATCTTCAAAATGGCGCCACCTTTGATTGATTTCTAGCCAATAATTATCCAATTTATATACTTAATAGAAACATATATAAAACACTTATAAATATAAAAAATAGTTAATCGGCTCCGTTAACGAATTCAGTCGCATAAATGAGAATTTTAAGAGGCATTTCATCTTCTGGGGATTCGTCGTATTCCAACTGAATTTTATGAACCAACGTATTCAAAGCTTCTCGTCTTTTCCTAGCTTGAAGTCTCGTGACCGGACCATCATTAATGATCAATGGATCAACATAGGAAACAACACTTAAAGGATCAATAACGGTATCCGGGATCATAACATCCCCTCCCAGTTGCGAAGGATTTGCCCTCAAATCTAACGGGTTATCAAACAATGATAAATCAGTCACGTTGAAAGTGGTAGAAACACCCCAATCCTCGGGAATATCAATTTTGTAGGCATTATTGTTGATGCGTTCGAGAACTTGAAAAGGACCATCTCCCCGAGGGTGCAATTTGGAAGAACGTTTGTGGGGGAACCGTTCTTTTCTGAAATGCAACCACACCCAATCACCGGGGTCACATACAACTTCCTTACGTCCTTTGTTGGCTTGCTTCATGTAATGTTTGGTTTGTGCTTCCAGATTGCGTCTAGCCTTGGAATGAAGCTCACGAATCAGCTCAGCTTTGTAGTCACCATCCAAACTCTTGTGCTCACCTGGGGGTATGAGAACAAAATCAAAAGGTGCATTAGGATTAAAACCATATACAAGCTCAAATGGAGATGACTTAGTAGCAGAATGCATAGATCGATTATAAGCAAATTCCACAAATGGAAGGCAATTTTCCCAATTCTTCAGATTCTGTTGTATCACTGAGCGAAGTAATTGTCCTAAAATCCGGTTAACAACCTCAGTTTGTCCAT
Organism: Gentiana dahurica var. dahurica; assembly: GCA_024500145.1. Taxonomy (NCBI): domain Eukaryota; kingdom Viridiplantae; phylum Streptophyta; class Magnoliopsida; order Gentianales; family Gentianaceae; genus Gentiana; species Gentiana dahurica. The sequence goes on from CM044898.1 coordinate 45,714,303, forward strand.
CAGTTTGTGGGTGATATGCAGTTGAAAACAACAATTGAGTACCCAATTTGGACCATAAAATACGCCAAAAATGAGACACAAACTTAACATCCCTATCGGAAACAATAGAACGAGGTATCCCGTGCAAACGAACAACTTCTTTAAAATACAAATCAGCAACATGAGAAGCATCGTTAGTTTTTGAACAAGGGATAAAGTGAGCCATTTTCGAGAAACGATCAACCACCACAAATATGGAATCCTTACCAGTTGTAGAACGAGGTAAGCCTAACACAAAGTCAATAGACACATCTGTCCAAGGAAAATCAAGAATAGGTAGCGGGGTATACAAGCCATGCGGGTGGGCTTTGGACTTAGCTTTACGACAAACAATGCAATTAGTACAAATTCGATTGACATCTCGTTTCATTTTAGGCCAAAAAAAATGGGAGGTAAGCATGTCAAGTGTTTTGGCTATGCCAAAGTGTCCCATTAAACCCCCACCGTGTGCCTCACGAACCAATCGTTCACGGGCTGAACATTGAGGGATACATAGACGTTCCTCACGAAACAAAAAGCCCTCAAATTGATAATATTTCCCTTGTGCAACAGATGTAGTAGCAGCAAATATATCTTTAAAGTCCAAATCAGAAACATACAAATCTTTCAAATGTTCAAAACCAAGCAAACGAGTTTGCATATGAGTCAACAAAGTAGAACGTCGAGAAAGAGCATCAGCCACCACGTTATCCTTACCTTTTTTGTACTTGATAATATAAGGGAAAGATTCGATAAACTCAATCCAACGAACGTGACGTGAACTCAATTTACCTTGACTTTTCAGAAATTAGACTCGTGATCAGTGTGGATCAAAAACTCACGAGGACGCAAATAGTGTTGCCATACATGGAGACATCGGACCAAAGCATACAACTCTTTATCGTAGGTAGCATAGTTTAATTGAGCCCCTTTGAGCTTCTCACTAAAATAAGCACAAGGACGACCGTCTTGACATAAAACTCCACCAATTCCCACCCCCGAAGCATCACATTCGATATCAAACATTTTATTAAAATCAGGGAGAGCAAGTACAGGAGCAGAAATTAATTTAGACTTTAAAGTTTCAAAAGACTCCCTTTGTTTTGGGCCCCAAATAAATGGGGTGTTTTTCTTGACCAACTTAGTAAGGGGTGCGGCAATACTGCTGAAATTTTTTACGCCTGTAAAATCCAGCTAGTCCATGAAAACTTCTAACATCCGCAACGCATGTAGGTTCGGGCCAGTCAGAAATGGCACGCACCTTCTCCTCATCGACCTCAACACTTGTAGCACTAACAAAAAAACCCAAGAAGACAACCCGATCCATGCAAAAAGAGCACTTTTTCAAATTAGCATATAATTGAGCTTGTCTAAGAGTGTCAAAAACAGCCCGTAGGTGTGTGAGATGAGAGTCTAAATCAACACTATATATCAATATATCGTCAAAATAGACAACTACAAAATGCCCAATAAACTCACGCAACAACTCATTCATCAATCGCATAAATGTGCTAGGTGCGTTAGTTAGCCCAAAAGGCATAACCAACCATTCATACAACCCAGATTTCATTTTAAAGGCTGTTTTCCATTCGTCCCCTTCCCGCATACGTACCTGATGATATCCACTCCTAAGATCTACTTTAGAGAAAATCTTAGCTCCATGTAATTCGTCTAACATGTCATCTAAGCGAGGGATTGGATAGCGGTACTTAACTGTAATCTGGTTGATAGCTCGGCAATTTGTGCACATACGCCACTTTCCATCTTTCTTTGGTACCACAATAGTCGGCACCGCACAAGGACTCAAAGATTCTCGAATTTTTCCATGTGAAAGTAATTCTTCAACTTGCCTTTGTATTTCCTTTGTTTCCTCCGGGTTAGCACGATATGCCGGCCGATTAGGCAAAATGGAACCAGGAATAAAATCAATTTGATGTTCAATGCCCCGTAATGGTGGCAGACCGGTTGGTTCCTCCTCGGGAAAAATGTCAACATACTCCTGCAACAAAGCAATAACAACACTAGGCAAAGAATCTGTCAAGTCAGCAATTACCAGCAAACAAGTACGGGAATAAGAGGGCGAAAATTCAGTACCTTTATCCATGGGAAGAAGGCGAGTGATTGTGTGTGGAGTGGACATAATCGGTTCCTTGAATAAAATTAAGAAAGCACTTTTTTCGGCCAGCCTTGGTTTATCATTTGAAATTCCCCTACTAAGAACATTTTAATCCACCAAAGTAACATTTTTTTCCGATTTAGATATAGAATTTTGGGCAGCTTGTTGGACACGTCCCTTAGCAAGACGCAAGTCTTCAGCTCGAGACTCGTGTGGGGATAATGAAACCAAAGTGTGTGTCTTACCATTTAACGAAAACTTGTAATTATTGGTAAATCCATCATGCATAGCACGCTTATCATATTGCCAAGGTCGGCCTAGTAAAGGATGGGTAACTTGCATGGGCGCAACATCACACAATATAGTATCCTCATATTTACCAAGAGAAAAAGAAATTAAAGCCTGTTTTGTAACCCGAACCTCCGCACTTTCATTTAGCTATTGTAATCGATATGGAGTTGGGTGTTTCATAGTGGTAAGACCTAATTTGTCCACAACTTCATAGCTAATCACATTAGCACAACTTCCAGAATCGATAATCAAGCTACAAATTTTTTCCCCAATAAAACAGCGACTTTGAAACACATTTTCCCGTTGATTATCACTAGCAAGTTTTGCCTTAGCATTTAAAGTTTTTTTTACTACCAAAACAGAATGGGAGGCGTCAATATTAATAGGATGGTCAACATATTCATCATCAGATTCATTCACATTTTCAGCCGATGGTTCCTCATTCTCGTGATAGGAAACATACAAATTTTCACCCACCGCAATCATAGCACGTTTAGTAGGACATTCAGATTGCCTATGTCCTAAACCTTTACACTTAAAGCATTGCATTTGACTAGTAGGTGCACGAGTAGAATCAACAGATTTTACTTTTTCAATTTCCTTAAGTCTAGTTGCATTACTAGCTCGTTCAACATACGGACGGGGAGGTGTAAAAGAAGTAGGCTGATTTTTAGAAAACTTACCGTCGGTCCCCTTGCTTTGAAACGGTGACCACGAAAGTTTGAAATGGCACGTCTGTCCGGTGCCTTTTCCTTGAGATGTTTTTCCACAAAATCAGCGGTGTGAACCATATCCAGCAAGGTATCACAATTCTTGAGTCCAATCTCATAACGAATTTCAGGCCGCAAAGCTCCAATGTATCGAGCCATCTTTGTTTCCTCACTTTCTTCGGTGCCGGTTCTTATCAAAGTTAATTCCATCTCTTGGTGCAATTCATGAGCCGTCAAACCGCCTTGTGTTAATGATTGTAATTTTTGAAATTGTTCACGTTGATATGATGGGGGAAAAAATTTCCTTCGCATCTCACGTTTTAATTCGGCCCACGAGGAAATGGTGACATCATTTTCCTTAATCCTGTTTCTGTTAAACTGTTCCAACCAAAGAGAAGCAAATGTGCCAAACTCACTTGTGGCCAAGTTAATCTTGTCTTTTTCAGAATATTCATAACAATTAAAAATTTGATCAACTTTTCGAGACCAATCTAAAAAAATTTCAGGATTATTTGTACCTTGAAATGGAGGAATTTTTTGTTTGAAGTTGGTTGGAGTGGAACGCCTATGGTGCCTCCGTCGTTCCGACCGCGCATTACTCCTCTCAGATTCCGCATCACTTTGTTCATCATCATTATCATGGTGTGAATCACCAGCATTAGTACCCGCATTATCACGTTCATCCAACCGAGCAAAGGAAACAATTTGACGTGTCAGATTCGCCATATTTTCATTGTTTTGCCGCATATATTCACGAATTTCTTGTTGATCTCCCATTGTGATTCTTTGTTTACCTCCTTCTTCAACCTATCAATCCCTTTCTCTTTTCTTTTCTTCTTCTTTTTTTTTTATTTATATATTATCCGACTTTTTGGTACTTGTACGGAACAACCGTTCTTATACTACTGTTGGGGAGATTTTGCATCATTAAAACAAAAGACAATTTATAAAACCTATACTACCATGCAAAACTACCTCCTAACCGGCCGAATACCGGGTAGTTGCTAGTAAAGTTGGATAAGTACGGGTATCGATCCTCAGGGAAAAGGGATGTTGAATCTAACTTCATTAATTCCTCTTTATTAACTAAACCTAAACCTAAACTAGAACGGAAAAATAACTGGACGGAGGATTGTTAATCCAAAGCCAGGAAATATAGTTGCGGACAAAATAAATAAAACTACATCTACGAAAACAGTAAAACTAACTATCAACTGACCAACCATAAACAAACCATGATCAACCTATTTCCAACAACCATCACCCCACCGAAGGAAATAAGATAGACAAATATTTATTCACAAGTTATCTTGGATTATTATCTTATCTAAAGAAGCGTTTCTTCTTCCGATTTATCACGCCATTAATTAGTTTACCTTCCGGTCTTAACTAATATCGATACAAATCAAAGATATGGATGAAATCCTAATCTAACAACATTATCCCTCAACTTCCGTTTGTTGGAACAATAATTGTTAATCTCTCTCACGGCAATCTAACGAATCTATTAACTTTCGTTATCTAAATTCGATTAACATATAACCATATAAATCATGAAAGAAAACAAGAACAACTTAATGAAATAAACACGTGAAAAATCATATCTTTCCGGTAACGGTGATATCCCTCAATTCAAATCTAAGATAATCTTGCATCGAATTAATTAAATTGTGGTTCTCTCGTAAACCTAGATATTTAACCTACGAACTTCCGTTATGTATAGGTTAAAGATCTAAACTTTCCTACGGTGATCTAAACTACACCGACTTCCGTCATACGGTAGCATCAACAATCAATCATCTTCCGATATAAATTGAATGATAACTAATAAACATAGGAAAGAAACAATTTAAATCAAACTTACAAAAATATCCAGGAATTGAAACTAAGTTGCTGCTGCGAAAAAGAAAGCTTCATGGCTCATCCATGGCTGCCTCAGCCTTGTTCAACAAGAAAGAAAAAAACGAAAAAGAAAGGAGAAACACCTAATCTAACCACCGGCCGGCCAAGCATGAAGCTCAGCCGGCCGGCTGCTCTCATGATCGACTTTTTGAGTGCAAGCGAGAAGCTGCTGTGTATAATGTATATTGTCTAGGGTTGCCTCATGCGCTGTATTTATAAGAGAGTAAGTCGGTTTGGGCTGGAGGCGGTGGTGAACGGACGTTTGGCTTCATGGACGCTCGTTTGAAGACAGTCTGAAGACTCTGTATCAAAATTAAGCTCCTGAACGCTGGTTTGAGAATGGACTCAAACTTCTAAAATTCATATCTTGAGTTGTAGACCTCCAAAAATTATGATCCGAATGTCATATTAAGCCCTTGGGAAACTCTACAACTTTCATTAAGGACTCTTCTTCAGAAAACGCCTTTTTGATTAGCCCGTCGTATCCCGAGTATATTTCGGGATTTTCCACTAGTTTCAGCAACAACATCCAAACTTGTAACGCTCATATCTCGGGCCTCGTAAGTCGGAATGAAGTGATTCAAGATCCTGTAGAATCCACTCTTCAAGCACTACAACTCTTCTCTTGTGGTCGAGAGTCAAATCAGTGTATATCATATCAAGAACTGCATCGGAAGTTCGGCTGCTTGAATGCTTCATTCCAAGCTTTATCTCCATCTTTATCCTCTTCCAAGTCAAAAACATGTATCTACATTGCATCCAAACACCACAAAAACGTAACAATATCCAAAACCATATAAAACAATCAAATAATCGTACAAATTGATACGTTTTGCAAATTACCTATGAAAAGCCTCATTTACTCAATATTTAACTATAACGCTCAATATCTATGAAAATCATCCGAATATGGGGGAAATTGATATAGAAAATATATGTAAAAACACTACAATTTAGCCCTTAACACTTACGTACAATTTGCTTGATGTACCGGGGTACACGTACGGAACAACCGTTCTTATACTTACGTACGTTTATGCTACCCGTCTTGGATGTCTTTTTGAAAGCTCTTAGCCAATTGGCCTTGAGTATTTTTTTTTTGAACGTAAGAAAAGAGGGGAGGAGAGGAAGAAAAACTGAAGGTATCTCAACCAAAGTCTCTGATACCAACTGACGTGAACCCCGAAAGGTTTATTCACGATTTGAAGAGTGGATCATGATTGAGATTAAGAATGACAATGGGATTGAGCACCTCGACCTCCAATCGAACAATGTGATTGGCAACCTCGGTATAACCTTAACCTTTAAGCGAACCCGTGCTTAGCAATCTCGGTATAGAACTAACAAGACCCGCTCAAAGTCTTGATCCTTGTTCGATTTTCGAATTCTCTACACAAGAATTCTCAACACACTTAACAAGTGAAATATATTATATATCCAAAATGAAAATCCCATTTTTCCAAGTACAATAAGATGCCAATTTATAGGGCCAAATAAGAACTAGGATTCATGAACAAAAATGAAAAGTCTTCCTAATAATACTACAAAAGGCGCCCCAAGTATCACCTAGATTAGTCATCCGGATGCAATGTTTCTTCATGTATCATGAAAGCTTCCAAATGCAATGTATCTTGATTTCTTCCAATCTTGATTTAATCTTCAAAATGGTGCCACCTTTGTTTGATTTCTAGCCAATAATTATCCAATTTATATACTTAATAGAAACATATATAAAACACTTATAAATATAAAAAATAGTTAATCGGCCCCGTTAACGAATTCAGTCGCATAAATGAGAATTTTAAGAGGCATTTCATCTTCTGGGGATTCGTCGTATTCCAACTGAATTTTATGAACCAACGTATTCAAAGCTTCTCGTCTTTTCCTAGCTTGAAGTCTCGTGACCGGACCATCATTAATGATCAATGGATCAACATGGGAAACAACACTTAAAGGATCAATAACGGTATCCGGGATCATATCAGGGATACTTTGCATGGCTTGCGTCACACCTTTATCATATAAAATGTTGTTTCCATTTTAGGAACACAATTTAATTGCGTATCCCAAAAATGGTATCCTTCAAGGGAGAATCTGATTCCTTTTCAGACAACTTCTGAAACTCCCTTCAGGTATTAATTGCTTCAATCCAATTGAAGATTAATTCTTAAGCAACATCAATCTCATATTCGTGTTAGCTCGAACTTTTCGGGCTTTCCGAATTATGCACTTTACTGAGTACACTTGACTATTTCTAAAAATAGTCGTAGAGTAATATAAGCAATTATTTGTGATATTGATTGTCATGAGCCAACAAATATCGGTATGTTTAGGCTTCAGACAATTTTCTAGATCTTCTAACCTTTTTATAAAAATGTATTTTAGTCATCTTTAGATAAGATACGTATTTCCCATATGATTCATAATCACATGGTCCAGACATCATCGGAATGACATCTGATTACACGTTTCTATTCCAGAGAGTCTATATCTAGAACAACCATAAATATCAAGGATAACAGCCACACAGATATTTAGTTGAGATTTTTCACCTATATCAACTATATAGTGACATCAATCTAGTATGTAAGATTCAGTGACCTTTCGACTTTATCGGAATAACATTTATTCCTTACAATTGAATGTGTCTGCTAAATCCTAGCAAACAACTGATCTCGTGTTCTTCATAAGAACCGGAACACAATAACGTTTATTTAGCTCCTTTGTCAGTTTAGCACACTCAGAATACAAAACCGAAAATGTCGCAACGTTTGCTTCACCTTTCCGTATCTTTGTGTATTCCGTATTTAATCCTTCTAATTTAATCATACTCGTGAGATATCATATATCTAAGAGTTGACTTGAACTTAGATGGATTTATCTCAACACATATGCCTAGAATAAAGACTTCGATAAGATCTCTTGTTTTAAGCACATGCCCTAACTTCCTTTTTAATCCTTCAAGCATTTGTAAATATTTCTTAGTATAGTCTTCATAAGACTTAAGAAAGATCACAAGAGCTATGTCTTTAATTTCATTTCATAAAGTAAATCTAAAGTTTATTAAATAGTTTATTTAACATTTTGAATCGTATTCAAAACATTGACTAATTAATTAACCTTTAAGCAATGATTAAAGAATTAAGTCAATACTTAAATCTTACAATTTTGAAAACAACATTTCCAAAATTCTATGCGGTCATTCTTATTCAACGTTTGAATTACATTGTCATCGTATGACAAAATATCATATTGGATCGTATCCAATATATGATTAATTTGTTGAGACTCATTTCAAGTGATTCAATCATATCATTAGCTTCCGTTTTCATTAATAATTTAAGTCTTGGAGCACTACATCAAATATGTAGTCTCCTTGTCTCTAACTACTATAAGGATGTTGCTCGTGTCATTGCTTATTTTAAAAGGATTAAAATTACTTAACCATATTTGAGAACGTTTCTCAAAAGGTAACAGTCATAATTTGGTTTTAACAATCGAGAATAAAAACATAGAAATAAAGTTTGCTAAAACTACAACATAAATATAAAAGAGTGTTGTTGTTTATACACACAAAATCAAAAATGGTCTTACGGTTTATGATTTTACTCCCACTAGTCAACTACTCCCAATTGACTTTGAAGAATTTTCAAAAATTCTATAGTGGACAAGATCCCATTAAACTACCGCGACCCCCGCTTTGGTGGTGGGCGAAAATAGTCTAACCGGTAGACAACCCTTTGTCAATCGTATCTTATACGACTCTTGTTGTTTGACTAGTCAACTCTTTGACAATTTCCATCTTATGAAATAGTCAAACCTTTGCCTCTAAAATCCAAACGACCCCGCTTTGGTGGTGGCCGAGAGAATTCTTAGTCAAATAATAATCACAATATTCGTGAGATCTCATACGATCATATCTCGATAATGACGATATACCAGAGGTAGGTCAACCCTGCTTTGGCTGATGAGTTGGATCCGAACAAGGGATCTTCACCGTCATTATAATATGGGGAGACAATTTCGACTTGATTCTTTTGATGTGGAAGTAATTTTAAATTAATTCACTTAATTAATTTCAATTAATTCTCTTAATTAATTTAATTATGGTCTCATCATGTATATCTATCTCTATAGACATACATCCTACACATTCATCTAGATCGTGCCTAATTATGCATCTATCGTATCATATAAAATAAATACAAGCACAAAATAAATAAATGCGTAAAGTAACCGGTATGATCATGGATTTTTCCTAGGTGCGGTTTCGAATACAAACTGACGAAACCGCAGGTCACAATCTAAAGGTAGCTGCAACCGCCAATAGGATCTTCAATGCTCCATTCTCTAATGTGATCTTTATTTTCTTCTTTCTTTGGTCTTCATCTTCCGCTTCATTCTTGTTACATAAATTTTATCTAATAAAATAAATACACCCGCCGCACACGGGGGGAGCTAACGGGAATGGGATAATGCATAAAATAAACTAGGTCACGTTCTTCATAACGGCCTAGGACAATTTTTATAATCCAACAGAAAAATAAAATCATTCACATCTATCCTATCGGTCGAGTCAATGATCAATCGAGGTCCTTATAATTATATTATATCTACTACATCTAATCCATACAATTATATCTTATGAAAAAGATCAAATTAAAATTTAACTACTTATGCGTCTTATTTTATCACATCAAATAATTGATTAAATTTTAATTAATTAAATGATTTAAATCGAAAATAAAATTAACATTTAATTTTAAATCGATTTTAGTTTTAATTTTATTAATTTGGAACTATGCAAAATTAAAATCAAAATTAAAACGTCTTTTTTGTTTTTGTTTTTGTTTTTGTTTTTTTGTTTTCTTAACCAAAAGGACCTAAGATATTGTATGGTCTATCCAAAAGAATCTACTGAAACAGGTCGCCGCTTCATGTCCAACTCAGCAAGTGGATAGCTCAAAACCTAATAAAATGTCGCTCGCGTGAATCCGTCAGTTCATACAAAACCATCGAAAACCGACATCACTCTACTAAAATCTTTTTTTTCCTTCTCAAAATCAGATCAAAATTCACTCATCTTTTCCTTCTGCAATTGCTATTGAAGATCAGAAGACTCAAAATGGATGCTGCAAAGATTAAGGAATTGGAAAAGTTCATCCGTCAGTGCAAGGACAACCCCTCCATGCTCGCCGATCCCTCCCTCTCCTTCTTCCGTGACTACGTTGAAAGGTATGTAATCATATTTTATGCTTTTGAATTCAAATGCTGGTAGTGATTACTTTCCGAGACACAGTTCAGCAGTGCTGTTGACTGTTGAGCTGCTAATGATTTTAGTAGCTTAATTTTTATATTTTATTTTAGTTTTCGATTGAAGAATTTGATCGGAAATCTGTTATTGTTTTTGTTTGATTTCTGTTTTTCAGTGTCGGGGAAAGCTTCCGCCATCTGCGTACAAGTTTGGAGAGCACAATACGGTATTTATTTGCTTGCGAACTAAATTTGTTATTATTTGACATATCTGTTCTGGAATTGATGAAAAAATTCTGAAGCATCTGATTTCGTTCATACATGGAAATGTTTCGAGGGAAGACATATAGCAATTTTTACTCGATGACTTAATTAGTTGTTTCATATAATCTCTACCGATTCTTGTGCTCCTGATCTCCCTATATAGATAAGATATCCTCTATTCTTGTCACATTTCCTAGGCTATAGATCAGCGCAAGTAAAAGTACTAAAAATATTTTTGCAGACATACTTTCCTTTACCTATTTCTTAGCTTGAATGCTAAATTCCTTTACATCTTCATGATTTTCCTTTTAATCATCCTTTCAGCTGTAGTATCTAGGCCAAAAACAAGTTTGAAATGAATTTCCCCATCCTGTAATGAATTAATTACCTAATATGTCATTTTTTCCTATTAAGTATGCTTAATTCTCTTTATAGCATGGGTATTAGTATTATAATTCGCATGGCTACATACATGTGCCTTTGTGGTGGACTACAGTATTAAAATGCTGGAAATGCTCTAATATTTTTACAAGCAGCTGTTGGATAGGAAGTGAAGTATCTTCACGGTGCAATTTATTCTATTGCATGGATTTTTGTTCACATGCCTACAAACTTTTGGTTGGTGTGGCTGGTTTCAATGTGCTGCCAATACTAAATTGTTTTTTCTTTCCTGCGTTACTTGTTTAGATATTAATTATTAAGCCTGAAATGAGGATTTATCACATGCAGTTTGTATGGTGATTGATGGATTTGTTTGCAGAGTCCTCATGTGGTGGATGATCTTGATGAGGAAATAGAAGATGAAGATGATGTTGACCTCTCCAAGGGCACTGCTGAGGATGAAGAAGAGCCTGAGATTATGGAGTCAGACATTGAGATTGATGACAGTGATGTGGTGGAGCCTGATAATGATCCTCCGCAGCAGGTTATATCTTTAACACTTACATCCCAATTCTTAAATGCTTTTTGGAATTTACTGATATCTGTAGAAATTTGTTGATTGCTTTCCCAGATGGGGACCCTTCTGTAGAGGTCACTGAGGAGAGTCGTGATGCTTCTCAGGAGGTGAAGGCCCAGGCAATGGAGGCACTTTCTGAAGGTTATATGCTTGCATATGTTGACATGATAATTCAAAACTGAAGGATGTCCTTACATTTGTTTGTAAGTAAAGGATATCCTGACCTATTTCGACTGTTTAACTTTCCACCAGGAAAACTGGATGAAGCAATTGAACATCTTACAAAGGCCATCACTCTTAACCCCACATCAGCAATTATATATGCATCCAGAGGTAATGCTGCTTGAAATCATTGATGATGATTCATCCTTCGGACATCTTTTTGGTTTTGTTTCTAATGTTACTTTGGCCATATGGTGTTTAAATCTTTCACAGCCAGCGTGTATATCAAGATGAAGAAACCCAATGCAGCTATCCGGGATGCAACTGCTGCATTAGAGGTTCTCCTTGTCCCTTCTATGATATCTTGAGTGAAAAGCTTACTTTTAAATGTTGTTTTGTGAATATATACATATATTTTGTTTTTCATTTACTGGAGTATCTGTTTTACTTAAGTATGGAACTCGAAAATGGTGTGTGGGAGGGAGGGTGGGGGTGGGGGGGTGGAGTTCTGTATTATTATCATAATATGTGCACTGAGAGACATACATGTGCATCTTAGATGTTCTTGTAAGGTACACCCAAACATGTGATGTGTTATGTTTAGTTGCCATTCTGTGAAGCCATCCTTGTATCCAATTCAAACATTAGATCTGGTTCTTTTTACATGATGGCTTCACACATTCAGGTTTTGTTTCTTTGGAGAATCATAGACGGCTCCCCCCCCCTCTTGCAGATTAACCCCGATTCTGCTAAAGGGTATAAATCCCGTGGTATTGCAAGGGCAATGCTTGGCCAGTGGGTGGAGGCTGCCAAGGATCTTCATGTGGCTTCAAGGCTTGATCATGATGAGGACATTAATGCTGCATTGAAGAAGGTTATCTTCCTTTCAATAGTGAAATGATAGTTTATGCAACTTTTTGGTTCATAATTTAGTTCTCCGACTTTAAAAAAAAAGAAACTTGAGTTTTGACATTAATTACACATGAAATTCTCCTTGCATTGGTGTTATTATCTTACAAATATGTTACTGTAATGTGTTATCATCCTGTGCTTATATTGGAATCTAGGTCGAGCCTAATGTCCATAAAATTGAAGAGCATGTTAGGAAATATGAGAGGCTTCGTAAAGAAAGAGATGCCAGAAAGATTGAGAGGGAGAAACAGCGTCGCAAAGCTGAAGCTCAGGTAAGATGTATTTGTGTTGGTGCAATGAATATCCTCTCTTTATTTGTGTAGCTGATGTTTATGTTGTTTTCTTGTGCAAATCTTAGGCTGCATACCAAAAGGCTAAGAAGAAAGAGGAGTCATCTTCAAGTCAAAGACCTGGTGGCATGCCAGGTGGTTTCCCTGGTGGCATGCCTGGTGGTTTCCCTGGTGGGATGCCTGGCGGTTTCCCTGGTGGGATGCCTGGGGGAGGGTTTCCTGGAGCCATGCCTGGTGGGATGCCCGGAAACATTGACTATAGCAAGATACTAAATGTGAGTGGTGTTTCCATTTACAATATGTAATATACACTTTGATTGTATTAAAGAAATTGTGCATTTTAGAGTGGACCTTACTCTATTGTAAATCTCTAATCACTTACATCTGCGTTTAACATTCGTATGAAAAATAACATATTGTAATTGAAAAGTGAAATTCTTCATTCTTATCTTATTTTTGGTGGTGCAGGATCCTGAGTTAATGGCTGCATTCAAAGATCCTGAGATAATGGCTGCTCTGCAAGATGGTAACTCCCCTTGTTTGATGTATTCAGCTTTTTGATTCTCCCAATTTATGGTCTTGACACATTCAGTGTGCTAGATAGTTTGTATGGCTTGGGGGTGTCTGTAGCTTGAATGGAGTATATCTGGTTAGTGTTGCAATAGTTGTGTTATTTTGGAGTCATTGCTTTACTAATTTCTTTACGTCTAATTCGTGGCAAACAATACTACGCATTAGTTGTGAACTAGTTGCCAATTATCTGTTGAGGTGTTTATGTTATGCATCACTTTCCCAGTAGCAGTCAATTGAACTATCTCAACATCTGCTATTTCTCGCTGTCCAGTAGTTTTTAGAGTCGGCAACTTCAATATTGAAGTTCGTAGTCCCTAGTCATGTTACAGTTGGCTTATGACAGGACACATGCTTACAGTTGGCCCTTTCAGAGCGAACCTCTTAAGTGGTTTGCTTTATTTTGTTACTGATCACTGCACGAGATGCCCCCCATCACCAAGACACGTGGTATCAAACACACTACAAATAAACTCATAAACACCAATAATCAGGCCATGTGTTGTGCTTTGATTGAATACAAACGAATATCCTCATGGAGGACATTCCGCGGTAGAGTTTCCCCTGTGAAGAGTGCCTAGTTTTGTTCAATGGGAATATGCCCGAGCCCCCTTTGCATATATTAATGAATGTGAACTGTATCCACCGTTTACTTGCATATGGTGTTTATTTAGTTTTACTTTTCTTACCGTTGTAAATCTGATTGCAGTGATGAAGAACCCTGCAAATATAGCCAAGCATCAAGCTAACCCAAAGGTGGCTCCGATTATTGCGAAAATGATGAGTAAATTTGCAGGACCAAAATGAGTTGACCAGTAGTTTCTTTTGGGGGTAGATACAAATTGTCACCATCGTTCTGTATCCCGTAAGCTTTTGTGACTACTGACCGGTTTGTTGAGCAGTTTACTTTTATTTTTGGCCAGTTTGGAGATGGATGGTTTCATCAAATACTACTTATGTTTTAGTTACATAAGATGTGTACTTCTAATGTATGGAATTCATAAACAAATGTTAATGGTGGACCCTGTAAGAGACTTCTGCCCGAAAATATTTTCTTTATTTTGCTTATATCATCCTTTAGTCGCAGTCAGAAGATCCTGAAGTGTGAACATACCGTAGGGTTGGTACCTTTTTTTTTTTTTTTTTTTCTTCTTCCTTTTTTTCGTAGGTTAGATTTTAAGACTGTAAGAATAACCCCACCAACTTTTTATCTTCGCAGATTATGCTGATAATATGCACTACCGTCAATTGAAGTAGCTATATCTAAGAAAACTAATCGGAATAATTGTCATATAGTTATAATATTACTTCTTCCGTCTTATTTTATTTGTCCCGTTTGACTTTTACACAAGGTTTAGTTAATGCTTTGAATCTCATAAATGATCTAATATTTTTACATTTATACCTTTTAAGTAGTTATTGGAGCTTTTGATACACATTTTTTTATTGTAAATATTGTAAAGAGGGTAGGGCATTTGAAGAAATTTGATAATAAATGCATAAAGTGAACACTTATTTTGGGACAAACCAAAAAGAAAACCTGGACAAATAAAATGGGAGTAAAAATGATTTTTGTAATCTTTAATCAATGATGATAAATGTACCACATCAAAGGGATGTATCATCACTGCCATTTTTATTAATGGTGCCACACAAAATGCAGAATTTGCGCATAAATTTTGCTTTACTATATTGATAACGGTGAAGGGTGGGGTGATGACGAAGGTGGGGCAGAACGACAACGTGGTGAAGGGTGGTGGCGTAGTGAGGCTTTTTGGTGGCTTTGATTGGTTGGAGAAAGCGTTGGAGGCGATAAATTGGTGGTGCTTAGTGCACGAGGGGTTGGGGTGGCGGTTGAGGGTTGGGGTGGCGGGGGTGGTGGTGGTGGGAATGAGGATTGGAGTAAAATGCGGTGTGACAAATTTGTTATTTAAAATGTGAGACCACTAAAGGCTTGTATGAAAAAATCTAAAAGCAACGTGATGCCTTGATACAATTGCAAGGGACGGGTGATGCCTCAATATGATTGCAAGGGAAGGTGTGGCGTCACTAAATGATGCCCGAATACGATTGCAAGGGACGTTTGGCGCCACAATACAATTGAGGGGAAGGCGTGGTGCCACTAAAAGTCTCGTTAAATTAAGTTACATTCTGATTTTAACTTCAATACATGGCTCACATTCTCACAATTTACACACAAACAGTATGTGTTCGATTTATTTTATTAAATTGATGGAAATCACTAAATCGATGTGAATCAAACCGTTTAAATGATTTTACTAAATTATAAAATCGAAGCAATCTAAAACCATTTCCACCAATACAAAGTTTGCTTGATTTTCGATTTTAACAGAAATATATTGAAAAGTATTTCAACATTAATGAATGCCTTCTTACGTTAAGATCGATCTTTATATTATAAACCTCATAGTGTTGTGGTTAAACTGGAAGATAATCTGGTTAAAGAAAATTAAAAAGTATTTCAATTTTGTCGTTAATTAATCCTAACTCAATTTTAGGTAAAATATTGATAATTTTACTGATTTAATTTTAATCAGAATTATTTCATAATCCTTTTCTCGATTCCAACCTGAAAAAACCGCCGGTCCTCATTAAATTTAGTAAATTTTCCTTACAATTTGTTAAGGGTAATTGTAAGGGTATAATTGTAATAGTGTGTATATTGATCTAATCAAGGTTTGATGGGGTTGACTATACTGAAACTTTTGCTTTTGTCGCCAAAATAGGGATTGTTCGTGTTTTTCTTTACATTGCAATGACTCTTAATTCACAATTCCATCAGATGGATGTTCATAATGCATTCTTACATGGTGAATTGGATGAAGAGTTTTACATGCAACTTCCTTCGGGCTATCACAGTGCTGCCCCGGGAAGGTCTGTCGGCTGCGTAAGTCATTGTATGGGTTGAAACAAGCCCCCCGCCAATGGTTTTCTAAGTTGTACATCGCTTTGCGGGAATATGATTTTCGGCAGTCTTATGCTGATTATTCCTTGTTCAGATATGTTTGGGATGGCTTGTCTCAGCATGTTCTTGTGTATGTCGATGATTTGATCCTTACGGGTTCTTCGAATGAGACGGTCCTTCACTTCAAACGTTATTTGAAATCTTGTTTTAATATGAAAGAATTGGGACCATTAAAGTATTTCCTTGGTGTTGAGGTGGCCGTGGTCCAGATGGCATTTTTCTCTTTCAGCGGAAATATACCATGGATATTCTGACCGAGGTTGGTATGTTAGGTTGTCGGCCGATACCCCCATGGAACAAAATCATCGCTTGGCGTCGGTTCAGGGGGAGCCGTTTTCTCGGCCTGATCAACTTCGGCGTCTTGTTGGTTGTCTGGTTTACTTATCCTTCACGCGTCCTGAGCTGAGTTATATTGTGCACACTCTTGCACAATAATTGAGTAATTCGTAGGTTGCTCATGGGGATGTTGCTTTGCATGTCCTTTCTTATTTGAAGGGTAGTCCGTGTCAAGGTGTTCTATTGCGTTTGGGGACTGATATGTCCCTCATGGCTTTTTGTGAAAGCGATTGGGCGGCTTGCCCGTTGACTCGTCGCTTGTTGACTGGTTACTTGGTGTTTCTTGGACGTTCCCCTGTTTCTTTGAGGACGAAAAAAATAATCTATTGTGTCGCATTCCTCTACTGAAGCCGAATATCGTGCCATGGTTGTTACCACGTGTGAGTTGAAATGGTTGCGGGCCATGTTGTCTTCTCTCGGCGTTTCCATCCACAACCGATGAGGCTGTTTTGTGATAGTTAGTCTGCACTTCATATTGCCCGCAATCTGGTGTTTCATGATCGTACTAACATATTGAGGTTGATTGTATCTTTGTTCGTGCTGCGTTGTTGTCTGGGATGCTTGTCACTGCGCATGTTCCTACTACTTATCAGTTGGTGGATATTTGACCAAGGCTCTTGGTCGCCAACAGTCTATTTTCTTCTTGGGTAAGTTGGGTATTCGTGATCCTAATGCTCCATCTTGAGGGGGAGTGAGGGTAATAATAAGGGTATAATTGTAACTGTGTGTATACGATGTAATTAGGGTTGTACCATACATATCTTTATGATTGTAATACAAAACATCATGTTTTTCCAAATCATTCGTATCTTAACACAATTTATATTTTGTAGGTAAATAACCCATGTAGAAAACTTATCAATGAAAATTGAACACGCAAAACAATATAAAAATCAGAACAGCCAAAAAAGCTTCAAATTGTGATTATGTCAAAATGAGATTTCAACAAAATATGTAGATTTGGTTGAGAGATAAACCACTACTTAATGTTTTTTTCTTTTAATTATCACATAATATGATAAGGACACCATAACCCCCACAGACCATAGTTCACCTTTTAAGTCATGAGAAAGTGGGCCCACATGACCCTTACTTCCAAACACCATAAAAGTAGTAATAAGGAAATTAAGGGTTCAAATATAAGTTGTTGATCTACATCTACAGATCTACTACACCTTTGAAATTTAAGGACTCCCTAATAAGATGTTAAGTGGATTAAAAATTTAAAATGGTGTTTTCAACGTCTACTTTAATCTAACTTTTGTCTTTCTTTAAGCATTAATCTTTTCTTCACTTGTCTTTTAATGATGCTTAGTTTTGTTAATGACAATTGCACTGCGTGTATATTTCATCATTAAGGAACTCCACTGTATCTAAGCATTGACGGATCCAGAAAGAAAAAAAAAAACGATCATTGTAAGCAAAATTTGATGGTTTTTGTATCATAAAACAGTAAAACTTAATACTACGTCGCGGATTCATGAAATTTATTCAGCGGTGTCTATAATTTCTTTTAACAGTAGAAAAAAAAAATAGCAGGGTCCACACAATTTCTTTATAGATAAAGCTTAATAGTTTTTTGTTTAACGGGTCCGTACTAATAGATTTTATGGATATTATTCACACTTGTAATTGACTGAACTCTACAATATATATAATTACAAAAAAGAGTTCCAGACCCTATCTAGAAGTATTCAAATATTTATGGTTACAATAATAATTACACATAAATATTTTAAACAATTAATTTAAATACAAAATATATAGTCTATCACGTACACCCATTTAGGAAAGAGGGGCTCTGCCACTAGGACGCGGCTCTTCTGCTGTATAATATACACAGCAGGAGCTGCTGTGACATGAAACGGCGGCGTTTTGAGCATATGCGACATCGTTTTGGTCTGAGTTTAAAAAAAAACAAAAAAAAAACCTTCAGACGACGTCGTTTGAAACTTCCAACAGGAACATCACTAGGGCGACTAAAAACAATTTTTCGAGGACAAACTTTGTTATTTTTCTTTTACACAAACTTAATATTGAATATATATATATATATATATATATATATATATATATATATATATATATATATATATATATATATATATATATATATATATATATAGAATAATAAATAAAAAAATCACTAGGGGGATGTCACCGCTGGTGTCTGAAGGTTGGCTCTGTATCTAAGGACATGTCTCTAAAATTTTCTTTTACACAAAATTAATATTGATTAGCTATAGAATTTAAATAAAAAATTAAAAAAAAAATCACTAGGGAGATGTCACCCCTGGTGTCTGAAGGTTGGCTCTGTATCTAAGGACATGTGTAGCTGAGGAAAAAACATGGAGAAAATAAAAGACTTAAAACGAATTAGGGGGAAAAGAGGAAGGGGTTCTATTTGTACTCTTTTATTTATTACTTGCATCCACTTACTACTTATATCATAAAAAATTACTTCAGCATCTTATGATTTTTTATATAGGGAACGTCAGTCATACTGGTGTTCCACAAGAAACACCAGTGTGACTGACGTTCCCTATATAAAAAGTGTTAAATCTTAGAACGTCAATCCATGACTTTTCACTGGTGTTCCTAGTGGCATACCAACGTCAGTGACACTGAAACTGACGTTGGTGTGCCACAACGAACACCAGTGTGAGTGACGTTTTTTTATCCGAAAAAATATTCATTAATGTGGTGCAAGTAGTAAATAGAGGGGTCCAAATCGAACCCCCCAAAATAAAATAAAATAATTATTAGAAAGTTGATTTTTTTTTAAAATTTGTGTAGATGAAAAAATGGTTGGTAGGAAAAAATAATATAATGAATAAAATAATGACAAAAATGTTATAAAAACTAAATAAATAAGAGAAAATACAAAGTATATAGAAGAAGGAAAATTGTCTCTGTATTGTTTCACTAGTATAAAAGGGCATTTATAGTTAAGATTACGGTGTAGATACAATAATTTAAGTTAATTCAATATCGGCATAAATAATGTTGAATAATAATTAATCCTCTTTTGTTTCTTCATCTTTCTCATTTGTCAAGTGGACCGGTTATTTCCCAGCACACTTACTGGCTAGGCATGTACCAGGTCATATTGGTCGTGTTGTTTGGGATGTAACCCCCCGAATGATATAATTTCTGCCGCTATTGCGGATTTGGCTTAATTAAATTTTTCTTCTTAAAAAAAAAAAACAAAAAATAGTGGAATGAATAAAGTGAAATGAATAGAGATGATTTAAATATGTTTTTTATTTGTTGATAATAAAATAATTGATGAGAAAAATTGTAAGATATGAGTAAAATGAAAAAAATAATGAATTAATAAACTAATGGAGTGATTTAAATAGAATCTTTCTCAGCGTCCAAACATAACCCTATATTTTTTTTCTCAACTTGATGCATGTTTGACATTCTTGAGAAAAATATTTCTTTCTTAATTATTTTTCTCGACATTTTCACTTTTAACCAAAAATCAATTCTGATAATATCAGAATTATCATGATGGAGTTTGTGGATATTTTATGATGGACATCTAGTTATTATATGTGATTTTGTCGGTGGTGCACGGCGGCGTATAATAAATATATGAAGCCTGTTTGAAGATCAATGTGGCGATCTTGGAGTCGACGAATTAGCAGAGCGTTGCCTGCTTTTGTATATTTCAAATGCCTTTATGATTTACATGATGCCGCTACTTATAGGCGGGTTGCTAATGACGATTAGACTAAGTATGACAAGATATAATTAAGTATGATGTGACATAATTAATCTAGACAGCTGTCGTGACGGTTTCATGAAGGGCTGACCCAACATTTGGCCACTTTGCTGGATCCGTCTTGCATCTTCATCATGTATGAACCGTGTTCGCCTAGTTGAACGGGCTTGGTCCGAGCTGGCGGACTGGTGACCCGGAGGGCGGATTGGCCGGCCCTAGTGCTTCGTGTCGCGTGGTGTGATGCAGATTGAAGGCTTCAATGGGGCTAGATTATAGTCGGTTTGGTCCGGTTTGTGCCTATGCAGACTCATTGAACTGAGGGCCTTATACGTTGTTGGACCCATATGCGAGTCCAAATTAGATCCGTGGGCTCTTTTGCGGGTCAGGCATATCAAATTCTTTAGCAAATTTTAATTTTATCTAAAAAATAATATTGTCACCTTCCATTTTTTTTTTCCCTTCTTGTTGCTTTCCTCACAATTCATGCAATCTTGTTTGTAATTTATTTGGCATGTACTACCCCTAATTTATTTATGTAAGTTCATTTACAAAACCAATAAAGCATTTATTATATCTTTCTCCTTCTATTCCTAATTTATTATATATTTAACCATTTTGTACTATTTTACATTAGTACCAATGAAAGATCATTTTAGTCTTTTTAATCAAAATTAATGACAAATAACAAATTTAACTAACTTTCTTAATATATGTGAAAAAACTTACATTTTAGGACGGAGGTAGTATATTCTTGCCACGTTTCTTTTTTTGAATATTCTTTATATCAAACAATGTTTAAAACAAATAAAAAAGAAAGCATACGACAAAATCTCAAGGACTTCATAACAAAATAATGTTATTGTAATAACAATTTTCTATTTTTTATAATAATATTTTGACACAATAAACATCGTAATACAATTTGACAGTATGACCCTACATATAAAACTGCCTTGAAATAACTATCACATCATATATATTGATAAAATGGTTGACATTAATTACTCTTAATTTGCTATAATGAAAATTTAAGGAGCCAAGGATTGGCTGGGCTTTTGATGTGTTGCTTTCCCATGTGCTTGATGATGCTTTAAGGGACAAAGATCGTTACTACTTAATTAGTAGTGTGTGCTTTAATATACCGGTAGTGTTTTTATCACAATCATTTACATGCAACGAGTGATAAAATTTGTTTTTGCATATTTAATGGTCATGGTTGATCCATTCTACCATGACATAAATTAAGGGCGTAAACGATCCAAATCAACTTGAGTACATTAAGTTTATCGAATCAAACTCGATCACGATCACCTTCGAATTCGAGGTGAATTTGAGTTTATTTTAAGTTCAATAAAATATGTTTTTCATCTTAAATGAATGTGACAAATATAAAATAATGTTAGATAATTTTTATTCTAAACCTAATAGAAATTTCATTTCTTAAATAATATTTTCCATCATCGATTTAAGTCCGGAATTACTAAAACATAAAATTTAACATGTATTAATTCAATTTATACATAATATCTCACAAGTATATCTAATTAATTAATTTGAGTATACTCACAGGTTGAAGTATAAGAATATATATTTGGGATTCACTTATGTAATACAAGTCACACCTATTTAAATTTGAACTATATTCAATTAAATTATTCGAACAAAAGGTAAAACCTAAATTAAGCCGCTTGTATCATTTACCCTTACAACATAAATGGTTGAATTTGTCTTTGAAAATCGGTTAAATTAGGTTTCAAACATGAAAATGCCGGAGAGTGAAGTTTAGTTGCAATTGATTAACTTAAAAAAAAATGGTTATACCTTAACAATGAGAGTCCCTACTTTTCATTTTCTACGAAATGAGCGAAAATATTAATTAGGAAATCTAGTGATTCTGAGTACGCTGTCGGTTTGCAATTATTCAAAAAATTGAAAGAAGTTCCCTTTACGGGTTCGAAATAAATTTTAATTGCCAAATTGAATACATATTTGATATGTTCGCGAAAATACATTAATTTACATTAATCCTAACTCAAAAGAGAAAAAGTCATTAATTTATCTAATTGAGATTATAGATTGATTTTATATAATATTTAAATATTTTATAAATATTTTTGTTGTGTGATAGAAAAATACTGTCAATAACCTAAAACTTAAAAAAAAAAAAGTGAAAATCTTGTATTAAAGAGTGTTTGTGAATATTATCGACACCCTCTCAGAGGAGTAAATCGGAACACTAAAATCTTTAATAATTTTGTTTTAATCAGTTGTGCAGTGTCAGATATACGTCTTGATTGAACGAATATCGTGTCGAAAAAGTGTCCGATGTTACGCACGACACATGTCAAAAGGACGACAGGTTAATTATACGAATATGCAATCCATTAAACAGCCACCAACTTTTGTTATAGGTGTCTAATAATATGATGATTTTGTGCTTATGTGTATGGCAATGACTTGTACATTTACACCTCATAGTAAAAATTATTGCTATTAAAGAATAAACGGACCACATTAGCTTTCCTTTTTGGGTTAAGTACGTAGATGTTTAGCAATTAATCACATACTGCAAATGCGCCATGTGTATAAACTATAAACCAACCATCAAAGATTATTTATGTATGGAGAACATGAATTATTCGAGTTCCAATCATAAATGATAGTATATATTTATAAAACTTTCTACATTTTAATTAAAATAAGCAAAGTACTATGCTTTTGTTGTTAATTAATTAATTAATAATTATTGGATAAGATGTTTCCGACATCTCTCACCTTCACTTAAACCAAATTGAATGAGTCCCACACGTTAACCAATCAAGTTGTTGCACACATGTCCTCTTAAAGCTTCATTTTTACTGTAGCATTTTGTTGAAGTCTATATTAATTAGTGCTTATCCATTACTTGCGGTATAACGGGTTCAATAACTACTAAGTAGTATCGTATTTGTTTGATAGAAAATAGTTAAGAAAGTTAATCAAATTTTAGTGTAGCATCGATCGTGTTGAAATGTATATTCTGGTTTATCGGCTACTTGCGTGTGACATGATGTATTCAATAAATACTTAGCACTATCGTCAGTGGCAGACATACATACAACTAAATGAGCAACTGTCCTCTCTTGATCTGAAAAAATACACTAATATATGAACTATGTTTATAGTTTGCACCCCTTAATTTTTTTATTTGCCTTTAAAAAATTTATTACCCCTACCTGAGATCCATGCGTCCGCCCCTGACCATCGTACTCGTTTGACTTTAACTAGTTAAGAAAGTTAATACGTTCATAATGGTTAAAAAATGGTGATATATCTTACTATTGTTTCTTCAACTTCTTCGATATGAGACATTGCTCATAAAATATACTACCTCCATCTTAAAATGTATGTCCCTTAAGTTTTTTGATTTTGTCCCATGATATAAATCTTAGAATAGATACTTTGTACTTGATTGGCTAAATGGATTGTGAAAAGTCCTAAAATGATTTACATTTTGGAACGGATGTAGTATAAAATATGTGAAAATTGGAGTTGAATCCAATTCGATCGAAAATCTGGAAAATAGGAACTAGGGTTCATCGAAGTTTTGAAGTAAATAGAAAGGGGGGCAGCATTTTATTTCTATTTTTCTTTTTCTCAAATGTTATAATTATAAGGTGGAAGCCTTTTATATTTGGCCCCAAAAAGAAATAACGACACTAAAAAAAACTGGTAAATAGTAAACTAACTATTATACTAATACCCCCCTCAAGGTGGGCTTCGGAAGAAATGAAAACGGCTAAGTAAAGAGTGAAAGAGGCCCATCTAAGTAGTAAAGATGTCAGCCAATTGTTGAAGTGATGGTACTGAGACGAGTTTCACAAGACCCGCTTGCACTTTCTCCCGAATGATGTGGCAATCGATCTCGATGTGTTTTGTGCGCTCGTGGAAAACAGGATTGTGAGCCAAGTTAATAGCACTCAGATTGTCACAGAGAAGAGCAATAGGCATGGAGAAAGGACATCTGAAATCGTCTTCCAGGTAACAGAGCCACTGAATTTCACATGTAACCAAGGCCAAGGCTCTGTATTCAGCTTCGGTGGAGCTTCGGGAAATGGTTTGCTTCTTCGACTTCCATAAGACTAAGGCTCTCCCCACAAACATGCAATATCCAGTGATACTACATCTTGTATCCTTGCATGTTGCCCAATCAGAGTCAGCAAATGCTGATAACGTAATAGAGTTCTTGCCTGAGTAAAAGAGGCCATTTCTAGGTGCATATACGATATATCGAAGAACATGCTTGGCTGTGTTAAAATGATGGATGGTGAGGGCATCTAAGAATTGGCTTAGTTGCTGTACGGAATAGCAAATGTTTGGACGTGTGATGGTGATCGAGATACAAGAGCTTCCCAACCAAGCTACGGTACAAAGTATTATCAAATATAGGATGTCTGAATGCCCATGAAATAAGGTAGTTTTGGACTTCATGAGAGTATGAGCAGGCTTACAATCTAGCATATTAAACTCTTCTAGGATGCTGAGAGCATACTTACGTTGACTGATAACCATTCCAGATTCAGATCTGGATATTTCAAGACCCAAAAAAAAAATCAATTCACCCAAGTCCTTGATTTTAAACAGAGTATCAAGATGAGTTTTAATTTCAGTGATTAAGTCCATGTTATTGCCTGCTAAAACTATATCGTCTACATAGACTAAAGCTATGACAAAACTCTGTCCATGTGTCTTGATTGAACGTCTCCTGTCCTCCTGCCGGTGGGGAATCCGCTCCCGGGTCGTCGCTCTGCTGCGTCTGGCCCGTCCTCTAGGCGCCTTTGGAAGGCAGGGACAACGTACACGCTTCCCTTTACTCCTCATGGTCATGACAAGATTGTGTGTAGCCCATCTCATGTAAAGTTGAAGCAAGTTTTTGGTTCCACTGACGGCTAACTTGTTTTAGACCGTAGAGAGACTTCCTAAGACGATAGACTTGTTTAGGGTGTGAACTTTTAAACCCGGAGGAGGTTTCATGTATACCTCCTCAATGAGATCCCCGTGAAGGAAGGCGTTATCGACGTCAAGTTGGTGCAAAAACCACCCTTTCGCAACTAAAATAGCTAACAGACTCTGTATGGTTGTAACCTTGGCTACTGGGGAGAATGTCTCTTTATCGTCTATTCCTTGGGTCTGAGTATACCCTTTTGCAACTAAACGAGCCTTGAATCTTTCAATAGTACCATCTGATTTATACTTAACCCTATAAACCCATTTGCATCCTATAGGTTTCTTTCCTTTAAGTAGCTCAACCAACTCCCAGGTCTGATTAAGTTCCAAGGCTTCTATCTCCTTGGTCATGGCATCTTGCCACTGGGGATTAAGAACTGCCTTATTATAAGTTTGAGGTTCAGTGACCTTGTCTAAAGTAGCTATGAAAGCTGAATATGAATCAGGAGATGTGGCACCTCCTAAACTGGACTCAAAAGTGTGAGGTGAAGAATGCTTTTGGATCTGTGCACAAACAAAATCATGTAGATGTGATGATGGTTTTCTGGTTCTGGTAGGCCTTTGTGCTATAGGAGGTGCAGGTTCTGGTATGTGTGTGCATTTTGAGTTGGTGATGTAGGTTCCGGTGAAGGGGTATTGGCTGGTTGAACTTTAGGAATGTAATCTGGTGGCAGGTCAGTTTCAATACTTTCATGCACATTAGACAAACATATGTCTGAATGAGATTAAGGTTCAGAATATCCTTCATGAAAAGGGAAATGAAGCTCATGAAACAAGACATCTCTAGAAATAAAAATGTTTCTAGTGACTAATTAAATCAAGAAAAATATAGCCTTTTGTGGTGGTAGACATGCCAAGGTTAACACATGTGTGTGCCCTAGAATCAAACTTGCTACGGTTTCAAGTGAGTGTAGATGCAAATACCAAGCAACCAAAGACTCTCAATTGTCCTAAGTCTGGCTGTGTGTTATGTAACTTTTCATATGGAGTCAAGTTGTTCAAGAGGGGTGTAGAAGTCAGGTTTATAAGCTTTACTGCATGTAAAATGCAGTATCCCCAGTATATGATGGGTAAGTTTTCCTGCAATTTAAGAGCCCTAGCTGTGTTTAAGATATGCTGGTGCTTCCTTTCCACTGCACCATTCCGTTGTGGTGTGGAAACACAGCTTTCTTGATGTATTATACCATGCTCAACATAAAATTCTGTCCATCTAAATTCCTCCCCATTATCCGTCCTAACAGTCTTAAGTTGCACAGAAACAAAAGTACAAAAACTTTTTATTAAGGGACTGACCTCTCCCTTTGATTTCAATAAGAACACCCAAGTGTGTCTGCTAAAATCATCAACCACTGTCAGGAAGTATCTGTGCCCATAGACAGTAGGGTGTCTGTATGGACCCCAAATGTCCATGTGTATCAGATCAAAACAAGCAGCAACAGTACTATTGCTTAAACAAAAAGGAAAACGCATCAGTTTAGCTTGAGGACAAACAAAACAAACACTACTAGGTAAAACTATATCTCCATGACTTAAACTAGCTACACTCATCCATTGGTGTGACATATAGCCTAATCTCAAGTGCCATAAGAGATCTTTATTAGGCGCCATATGTGAAATATACTGCTAGAACTGCTGCAAAGAGCTCTGACACACTGTTTTGCAGCAACACATTCCTTATCAGCATGCAGGGTATATAAGCCATCTCTTCATTCGACTGTACCAATCATCTGTCCATGAGTCTTGTCCTGTATACAACATTTCTTATTCAGAAAGACAACACAAAGGGTGTTATCACTAGTTAATTTTCCTAGGGATATCAAGTTGCATTGAAAACTAGGAACAAACATGACTCCATGCAATACCAAATGCTCATTCAATCTAACTGTACCAACATGAGACACATCTACTACTGTACCATTTGGAAGATTTATTGTCACACCTTGTACTCTGCTTATCTTTTCAAAAACACTTAAGGTGCACGCAACATGGTCTGTTGCACTAGAGTCAAGAATCCAAGAGTTAGAATGCTTACCTTGCAGCTCTCGATCACTTTGCCTGAAATTTACTGTCATAACCTTTGCCTGATTCACCATGTGCTCCACCTTATCATCAAAGCTCATGCTATCCAGCAGTTTGGTCAGTTTTTCAAGCTGCTGATAGGTAAGTCCTAGGATATTGCCTTGTGGTTTCTGTGGCTCAGTCTGCTGTGAATGTGGCCCTCATGATGTATCTTCTATCTCAACATGGTTGACTCTTTTCTTTGATGGATACCCATTCTTCCTATAGCAATCATCTATAGTGTGACTAGTATATTCATAGAAAGAGCACTGCACCTTTCTTCCTCCACCTCTAGAGTTTCAATCCCATTTAGATTAAGATTTCTCATTTCCCATTTCTGAATAACTCCTTACAGCACTAGATTCTGTGTTTGATTACTGGCAAACACAACTGACTGAGTGGTTTGTGGATGACTAGCAGTGTACTAGCAAAGGCTTCTGTGATATTTGGTAAGGGTTTCATCAGAAAAACTTGTGACCTTACTGGGGCAAAACTCTCATTCAGTCCTTTCATGAACCTAATGACATATTCTGCTTCAATATATCCAATAAACATTGGTATAACATTGCAAGTGCATTTTACAGCACATTGACAAGATGGAATTGGCCTCAAAACCATTATCTCATCCCAGACCGTCTTAAGCTTTGCAAAATACTCCGTTACAGACAGAGTGCCTTGGGTAATCTGGTTAATCTCCTCCAATAGGTCTGATAAAAGAAAGTTGTTCTTCTTAGAGTACCTGTTTTGCAGATCCTGCCAAACTTCGCGAGCTGAGTTCATCCATAGCACACTCTTAGCAACTGAATGAGTAACAGATTTCATTTTCCACGGCATCACTGTGATGTCACACTGTTCCCACTTAGCTATCATTCTCTCATCATCTGTAGGTTTTGGAATCGAACCGTCTACAAACCTTAGCTTATTCTTCATGATGAGTCCCATCCTCATGGCTCTGCTCTATGAATGATAGTTATGTCCATCCAGCAGTAATTCTACGAGAATCAGAGCAGGACTCTCGTTCGGATGCAGATAAAACGGACACGACGCCTCTAGATCGTCGATGCCTCTGATATGTCTTTCTTCCGCCATCGTCAAACTCCAATCGAAAATGAAAAACGATAACAAACAAGAAAAAATAAGCAGCGAATGTGAGAAGCTGGATCTAGGTCTCAATTCCTCTGATACCATGTGAAAATTGGAGTTGAATCCAATTCAATCGAAAATCTGGAAAAAGGGAACTAGGGTTCTTCGAAGTTTTGAAGTAAATAGAAAGGGGGCAGCATTTTATTTTATTTTTTTTTCTTCTCAAATGTTATAATTACAAGGTGGAAGCCTTTTATACTTGGCCCCAAAAAGAAATAAAGACAATAAAAAAAACTGGTAAATAGGTAGATAGTACTCGTTTGGCTAAAATGATTAACCCAGTCAAACAGATTCATTATGTCTCAACCGAATATTTTAATAATTTTTCTCCGATTTTTTTATCCATAGATTGATAGAATAAGAGAGAAACGATAATTGATTGTATTCATAATACTGAAAGACGATTACAATATTTATAGGACAATATACTTGGCCAACAAGTGAATAATAAAGACAGAATCAAATAATATCAAATGATGATCAATCATCATTATTTGCAGTATCCAAAGATATGGTAGCAATTAATCTTCAATCTTTGTCATTATCTCTAATATAGATATCATATTTCTAACAATTTAAATTTTATGAAAATTTTATAATATTGCAACATGATTTCATTATAAAAGATCGGAAAATGATAGTTTTACTTCCAAAAATTTAAATAATGTCCACACCCATATCATTTCACAATATTTTTCATTCGTAATATCATCAATTAGAAACATTACTCAAAAACCATAAGAAGATGTGGAACGTAGACATTATGTAATTTTTGATAATAAACATATCAATTTGTTTGTTATACCCTTTTATTTATATACACGTACTGTTTATGTTTCTTGTGTTGTGTTTATCAGGACCATTCATTCATTATGCTGAATTGTTTATTGTACCAATATTTAATTACTCATCCCTAACAGTTTTTTTTGTTCCTTCAAAAAAAAAAAAAAAAAAACAGTTAGGTGTATTATTGGCTAAGTGTGTCCTTTGCTAAGTGTGTGTCTCTTATTGGCTTAATTTGTTATATACTTTTGTACTCTTTCGTGTATTTTATGTTTCATCATCAGCTCTTATTTTACCACTCAAAATATATTATAAAAAAAAAAAAAAAACCAGTTCTAATTTTTAAATTTTTTTTATGCTGAATTATATATTTTCAAGTATATACGTAAATATTAATTGTTTACCTTCAACAGCTTAAACGTGTTTATTTTTTATTATTTTTTTGAAGGGAAAAGAGCAGCTTAAACATTTATGAAGTATGATAATTGTATCACTTGAAATGAATATATATATTTCATCTAGATTAATAGTACGTAGTTTGAAGCTGCTGGGTGTGAAGTCTTAACTTGAAGACTTGGGTTTTTGACCTTTTGTTTGAAATTTATTGTCACCAGTTTCTTTTGACAATATAATAATTGTTTTTATATTAATTTCGTGAAAATAAATAACGACACCTTGACTTTATGTTCGAGCAAATGTTAAAGAAAATGGAAAATGATATATCCACGGCTCTATTGTACACAACATGGTGTACCGCACATGATTTCACCATCAATAAGATGTGGAACACATTGATTGATTTAAATCTCACCATAATCAATGGTGGATCATGTGTAGTGCACCATGTTGTGCATAATAGAATTTGTGCATGTATCACTACAGAAAGAAAATTGAGGAATGTACGTTATCTACCTCCAAGTCATCAACTATCATCCTCATAAAAATAAAAATAAAAGTCATCAACTATCCTCTTGGATAATTACCTGCCCCCTCCACTCCTAAGTCTATCTAACTGAATAATCTGTTTTGTGAAAAGGTATTTAAGAATGGAATCAGGATTTTTTCATTTTAGACAGTATTTAATAATGGTGATTACAATGTATGGAACTTTCGTGTTAAAGTATCTGATACGATTGTGTTGAATACTTAGGATATGATACACATTTTAGAGTGAATTTATAAATTTTAAAAGCTAGGTAAGAGATTAAGATTTGCATATCCATATATAGCTCCGACATGACATGTTAAACGAACAATCATGTTTTTTTTCTTTCTACACGACGAAATTACATCATTTAGAGGACTGTAAACCCACACACACATGATGAGATTTAAACCTAACACATCAAGGTTTTGTAACCTTCGCTTAACCACTTGAAGCTAAGCTTCATTGGCAAATGAACAATCAAGTTCAATAAAACCCGCAAGGTAATCAATGAATTAATTTTAATACTCCCTCCGTCCCATAATATAAGACTTTTTGATCATTTCACTCAGTTTAAGAAAACATAATGAATGAGTTGTTTTTTAATATTTCAATGCAAAATATTGTATTGTTTTTTTGGGACTAGCTAATAATATTACATTGTTTAGTGTGAAAGTGAAAACAATGCATTTAATATTGTATTGTTTTGTAAGAAGGACTTATATTCTGAGACACTATTAAAAAGCCAAAAAGACTTATATTACGGGACGGAGGGAGTATATCATTTGACACCTAATACAATTTAAAAGGCAATTTAACCAAAATTTATTCATTAAATAAAAATAAATACGAAATATTTAATGTCTAAATGAATCCTATATACCACTAGTAACGCTTCATATTCAGATCTAGCGGCCCTACATGAGGACCATATTAGAAGTGCCCCCACCTTTTCACACGGTGCGACATACTTGTAACACGTCAAAACTCGGCCTTAGCGTCGCTAATTGAATCATAATTGATCTAGTAATCGCTTTTTTGTTTCGGATGATCCGAAAAACCTACACACGAAAAGAAAAAAAAAAAAATGAAGAAGAAAAAGAAAGAGAGAGACCATTTTCTTAAGCAACCAGTTTCCAACCAATTTCGTAATGGGCTCAATCTGATGGAATTGTTGTGTGTTATAAATGTGGCCCAAAACCATGAAATCAAAAGAGTCCACCTCATACTCCCTACTGAAGTGGACATCCATCCAAACGTGGTAATGACGAAATGCTTGCGTAAGAGTGCAATAACAGGTACTACATGTCTTTTAGTATTTTCTTTCTTTCTTTCATTTATTTATATTTTATTTAATTTAAGAAAATGAGAATGATTTTCTTTTTGGAAACCTTTTATCTAACTTTATGTTTGGGTCACCCCTAAGTTCACTATCACCTATGTTGTGTGGTCGATTACACACACCATACCCATCTTTGCTTTGCTGTTCATCCTTGATTCTAAATTAAACCCTTTGTGGACCTGCCGGGAACAATAATTCGTGGCGGATCCATATTTTTTTTTAAGAGATTAATTGATACATTTTTATCGAAGTAATTTTTTTACTGAGGTACATAGACTTAGGGGTGCAAATGGTCCGCTTTTCTGGTTTTCAACCACTTTTAAAACCAAATTATTTTTTACGGTTTCAAAATTTACAAACTAAAAGTGAACCATAACTAGTTAAAACCATTTTATCCGGTCCGGTTTGGATCGACTTGGCTACGGTTTAGTCCGGTTTTTAGTCCTCTTTTTTCTTTTCTTCAAATATTTCACTGAAATGACATTATCACGGTTCAGCGAATTCATGTCATTATTCATACGACAATCATACAAGATTCTTATTCTCCATCTACCATATACCATAACTCAAATGTCACTGGATCCTCTCTATATATATATGTGTGTGTGTGCGCACACAACATCATATTATCATGTTTTCCAATTAAGATGATCATTGTAATGCCATGTAAACTGTTTTATTTCATCTTGTCATAGGTCCTATTAGGATGGGTTTCAAACTACGTGTGTGAGGTAGTTGATTGAAGTATTAATAGATCATGAACTAAGATATTAGTTATTTAAATGTAATGATAATTGAGGAAGGCCGACAAAAAGTCGTTTCACTGTGGTGATCAGTTCTCACAATGTACTGACGATATGTCAGATTTACTGTGGTGCACTGGAAGAGTGGTACATGAGTGGATTGTGTGGTGCAAATAACGGCCCCTTAATTAATAGTGTCGATATTCATAGACATACACACACACAAAAAAAAAAATATATATATATATATATATATATATATATATATATATATATATATATATATATATATCCGGTTTTTATCTTAGAAAACCAAAACCAAATTGGTTTTTACGGTTTGGTTTTATACAATACAAAAATCAACCAAAAAACCATGGTTTACGCATTTTCGGTTTGGTTCTGCCGGTTGGTTTGGTTTCTGGTTTTTTTTGTTCACCCCAACATAGACTCCTATTACTTCTGGTTTGGTATCCGGTTTCCGGTTTACGCATGGATCCCTTTCATACACATTCGTTAGGTGATTCAACCTTAAGTTTTTTCTTTTCTTTTTTCTCAATGAATTTTAAACGATATTGTTATAATTTGATATTGTTTTAATGATAGTGTATCAACATATACACAATCGCGTCACACTTCTTAGAACCAATGATTTCCATAACAATCCACACCCTCTTATATCATAAACAAAATGAAATTAGTGTATGTATCACTATTTTTAATATCGCCAAATGATTCAATATTTTCATTGAATGGGTCATATGAGTTTTTAATTACATTTTTTTTCCCGATATATCTTTTTTCTTTGACATGAATATTTTTCAAGACATGAGGGTACTCAACCAAAGTCTAAATATTATTGGTATAAGAGTAACAAGTCATATTTACTTCGTATAGTAATAATTTTGTATGGTGCAGTTGTCTTTCAACAATTAACTAGCTTAAAACCCAGAGTTTGATATAGATAACAGTAAAAAGTATTGAGGGTATAGTATTGCGGATGTGATCAAATATATATTTTCGTAATATTTATCATTTTACATTTTTATCATCATTAATCATGGTAGAACCTATATCAATTACTATTTATACAGTAGTCAAATTAATGTTGATATATATTGTGAAATGATATGCTAACGAATCCCCTGCCCTCCCTTTAAAATCCAAATTTAAATGTTCCGATTTTATATGTTAGGAGTGTGTTTTAGGTTTTTTTATTTTTATATTCTAGTTATAAAAAATTGTGAAACCAAAAGCAGTACACATATATATTCATTTAAAAAAAAAACTAACCAATTTATAAACCATTTTCTTATACTTTTTCATCAAGTATACCTCAAGATAATTGTACACCATAATATTATGTAGAAATGGTCTTTTTGTACCTCACTCTCTCGTCTGATGATCCTACCAATAAAAAAAAAAAATTAAAAAAAAATAGTCTACAACCCCGATCGCGCGCGTCCCTGCGCGATCATGTATAGAGTGGATATGATGATAATGTAAAAATATATACGTGGACTGTAACCATCTTTACAAAAATGCCACGTGTACTAGCAAGAAGTTGGGTGGGTATATAAAGGTGGGTAGGAGACAATAGAGTCATAACAAAAAAAAAAACATAGTAGTAGGAGTAAAGAAGAGAAGAGAGATATATATGGTACATTCTGAAATAGCTAGGATATATAGGTTAAAAAAAAAAGGAAAAAAGAGAATATAATTAGTATGGGGAGACAACCTTGCTGTGATAAACTAGGGGTAAAAAAGGGGCCATGGACAGCTGATGAAGACAAGAAACTCATAAACTTCATCCTCACCAATGGCCAATGTTGTTGGCGGGCACTGCCTAAGCTCGCCGGACTCCGCCGCTGCGGCAAGAGCTGCCGCCTCCGGTGGACTAATTATCTCCGTCCTGACTTGAAGAGGGGTCTTCTTAATGAAGCTGAGGAAAAATTGGTTATTGATCTTCATGCACGTCTTGGTAATAGGTAATTTTACAAAATCCTTTTTCTTTTTTCTTTTTTTCCTACGCGGCATATTTTACATTAGTGATCATAATAAGCCATAAATCAATTAATTATATTATATACTATCATGATTAATGGTGTGTTATGTCATTATTGTATCACACGTCTGTATAAAACATTAATTCTCTATTTATTGTTTTATTATTTGGGCAAATTTTATCCTGACCGGCCACAAGTATGATTTGATGGTCCGAAACAAATTACATTCATTTGTTTCAAGTTGTTCCAACATGTTTAGAACATGACCATTAAATTTAAAGTTTATGTTTGGTCAAAAGGGTGACAACATATGGTCCTGAAACACCATAAAATCACTTGTTTCTTTGCATTCGTAAGTAATTAACAATATTATTACAAGTTAAATGTAACGTAGTAAAGTGTTTGGTTATGAAAAAAAAAAAAAAAAAAAAGAGCTTTTCATCCTATGCTATCCGGGGAAAGTAATTTTTGGATTACAAGGTAATTAATCTTTTTATTATTAGTTTCGTCACAATATGCGATACATAATATTGTACTCTTAATTTGTATCCTTCATTATAGACGATCGTACGTCAAGATAAACGAGTCTTATATTACAATCAATAGTATAAAGTTTGTTATATCACTCGTGTAACAACTGTTGTGGTATTAAAATTAATTTGTTTGCAAAAAGCATAGGGATGTTGTTATCTACATCATTTTAAATGTCTGTTTCTAAGTGAAAAAGTTGGAAAAATGTTATCACTATTGCATGCCATGGACCCTCTTTTGGAGTTATACATAAAGTTTCAACTTTTGCGTCCGACAATCATTATATTTCAAGGGCAAACCCCAAAGATATAAAAGAAAACTGGGTATTATTTAACTTTTTTATGAGACAAACAATTTTTTTATATCCTAAAAAGAAATTCATTGGCTCTACTTTTTTTTTATTTTTTGGATGGAAAAAAGAAGTTCATTAGAGGGTTAGTGCAGCTCTACATCATCGTAGAAGTAGAATACAATTAATAGAGTTTCTTTAAAGTCATTTGGGAAAAGAATATTGAGGCACAATGATGGGGGTTGGTGTAGAATCAAATTAACTATAAACTAAAAATATTTGGAGCATTCTTAGTTAAGCCTTCAACAATAACACACAAACTAGTATATATCATTTTCAAACATAGAGTCATCAATTAATTAATTAATGAGTTTTCCCATATCAACTTTGAGTACATAATGAAAAAACATATACATGAGAAATGTTAATTACTCCTATATATATATATATATATATATATATATATATATATATATATAACTATTCTGACACAACTATAACTACAATATGATGTTACGGTGACATTTAATTATGTGTCATTTATTTAAAGAGGAGTCTCACTGAAACATTATGATTATTCGTTGATACGTCCAAGTATGATATTACGCACAATTGTGATGTTATGGAAACACACTAATTAATTACTTGGCTAATAATAATATGTTGAGCAGTCGTTGTTAGGATATCAAACTTGTTGAACATCCTTTGTTTTAGTAGGTGAATATATTTACACCTTTTTTGGACTGTAGTTCAATTGTCAATTAGTTAGCTCACTTGTCTTTTTTCGACATAGTTACCATGATTTGTCCAAAAATTCATCATCCTTAATTTCCATATTATAGATGTTTAATCAGTGATTATATTGTATCTAATTATGGATTATTTTATTAACTAGGTGGTCGAAGATAGCTTCAAGATTACCGGGAAGAACAGATAACGAGATAAAAAATCATTGGAATACTCATATCAAGAAAAAACTTATAAAGATGGGAATTGATCCTGTCACACATGAACCCCTTAAAACAGAAACAAACCATGTTACAGAAACATCGCCGCCACTGGAAACGGAATCCGATATCTTGCCGCCTCCGCCTCCGCCGGAGTTCACACAAGAAGTTAATAACACAACAACATGCAGCCAAGAAGAAAATTCAGGATCATTATCTAATGATGATCATCAATCACCCAATTTATTACCCCCAAATGATGATATTATGAATCTTGGAAATATATCTGATTATGATCCATTGATGAGTTTCTTATTGGGGGATGAAAATGAAATTGACAATATTCCTGTTCTTGATTCTTTACCGGAGATTCCACCGGAGATTCCTCGAGTAGCGGAACAATCGAAGTGTGATGATATTAAGGAAACATCATGGGATGATCCACATTGTTCTTGGCTTTTGTCTTGTCAAGATTCTGGTGTTCTTGACTTCGGATTTGATTGTTTTGATTTCAGTGACATGGAGATATCGAATATGATTGATTCATTAGAGATGGAGATCAACAAGCTTTAATTATTATTATTATTATTATTAAAGCTAATTAATGAAATTATTAAAGTCCCTCTAGAGGATTTTATATGTAATTTAATACTAGTAGTGTCATGTATATGTATTAGACAACTGTGCATTGCTCTTGTAAGTTCTAATACAAATTGGGTTCAAATACAATTTTCTGTTTGCATATATATAATTTTTTGTTGTTTGAAAGGATTGCAGATATATTTCTGAGCCATACTTTTCATTCTGTGACACGAATTGCACGCTTATAAGAGTGATAGGTTATGTGATGTCACACATTATTTGAAGAGCATATGATCGTGACAGAGTACCAAATATAACATAACCCAAATGTTAAGTTGCCCGAGACATAAAAGAGTAGGGATTTTGTACCGATAGTCTTGTTTCTGAGTTGAACTATGAGAGTTCTGTAGACTCCTCTCAATAAAAAAAAATGCATGCAACTTCTTTCAAACTAAATCATTG
The DNA here is from genome assembly GCA_024500145.1 of Gentiana dahurica var. dahurica. Taxonomy (NCBI): domain Eukaryota; kingdom Viridiplantae; phylum Streptophyta; class Magnoliopsida; order Gentianales; family Gentianaceae; genus Gentiana; species Gentiana dahurica. The sequence continues at coordinate 45,751,595 of CM044898.1, forward strand.
ATGCATAACTATCGATTTACATCATTTACGAAAGTCTAATTAAGGGCAAGGGAGTAGGGGCTCTTTGGGTTGGGGATCCATTTATTTTTCTTTTTCAAAAATGTTGTAGTCACGGAAATGCTAATACTGAAAGTTTACTCCGTTCTAGGGAATTCAATTTCCATCCAATACGGTTGATATCCACAATATCCAACTGGTTAGGATATGGTACTTTTAAGTGTAGGGTAGTACAAACTTATATTTTTAAAACCTGCCACGGACAGGGTATATATAGATGTTTATTTACCCGCCGTAATACTCACTGACCCACCATATATAAAATACATCATTCCGTCTTAAAATCGGAGAGAAAAATGAACGATTATTGAATGGGCATTAGAAGATTAAATTGAGTATGTTGTCGCATTTATCTAAGAAAGCAATCAATCGAAGATGAATACACATATATATTTTAATAGTTTCTCACCATATAACGATAATGATGTTGGTTGTGAGAGAAATTTTTTCTTGTTTGTAAAGCTATGAAGTTAATCTCATATTAACTAGAGCTAGACCACCATTCAAGTGATAATATTTTTGATATTGACTCACGTATTATTGAATGATCGAATGGGATCAAGTATCGATCACTAAACTATTGCTAAAGATATTTTGGGCATGTTTGTGACTTCTATTGCTTCTGACATAATTTTTAACATTAAAAGTAAGTATAATCGTAACACTATCAGATACCGAGTATTTATCCGAAAATGTAATGTTCGGTATGCGTATTTCAGAGTAAACTCTAAAATCTACGTAAGTCTGATATCATATAATAATAATAATAATAAAAATACACGAAATTGAAGTAACTCGCCGAGACATGGGGAATAGATCCTCATAGTCTTCCATAAAAACAAAACTCAACAGAATGCCTCTGCTGTCAAACTAAAGTCATAAATAACCGAAACAAACTACTAAATCCATTAAGCCAACATATCATCAGAGAGGTAAGAACTATTGGGTACTAACTTGACGCGTATACCTTATTCAAAGGGAACAATACTAAAGACAATAACTACTAAAAATTAGTAATTAACTTCATCATAAGTGAAGAAGATGGAATCACTCCATCTTTTATCGAACTAGGGTTTTATTAGTTCATTGCAGAAAAGGAGAAGAACGGTTTTTGATATATTGATTCTATCTTCCGAGTCAACTTAGAGTAAACTATTTATAGGGTGGCAAGCCCAGCTATACAACATGCCCCAAGCTACATCAGACTAATTATACTGACATACATCAGCTGACTATATATACTAACACCCCCTTCCCAATATGGACTTGGGGAGCTATATATGTCCTTTAAATGCAGGCAGTCTAATAAAGAATGAAAGAGAGGACTATCCAAAGGCTTGGTGAAGATGTCACCTAGCTGATGCAAGGAGGGGACAGAAATGAGCTGCACAAGACCATCTTGAATCCGTTCTCGAATGACATGGCAATCGACGTGTTTTGTTCGCTCGTGGAAAACTGGGTTCTTGGCAAGGTTTATGGCACTTGTATTATCACAGTGCAAACGGACTGGAGTAGGTTATGCAAACCCAAAGTCTTGAGCTAGATAACACAACCACTAAATCTCACATGAAGCTGAGGCTAGGGATCTGTATTCTGCTTCTGTAGAGCTTCGTGAAACAATAGTTTGTTTCTTGGTTTTCCAAGACACTAACGCATGGCCAACAAACATACAATATCCAGTAACACTCCGTTTGGTATCTTTGCAAGTTCCCCAATCTGAATCAACATAGGCTGTCAAGGTAAGATGATTATCAACAGGGTAAAAGAGACCCTTACCGGGAGCGACTTGAGGTACCTGAGAACTTGTTGGGCAGCAGAGAACTGATGAACAGTCAGATTGGAAAGGAATTGACTAAGCTGCTGTGTGGCATAGCTAAGGTCTGGTCTTGTTATTGTCAAGAAAAGAAGCTTCCCTACTAAGCTCCTGTAAAGACTATTATTGTTGAAATAGTATCCTAAACCCAATCGGGTTGGACCGGATCCGATTCTACTATTTCATTATGTTTTTATATATATATATATATATATATATATATATATATATATATATATATATATATATATATATATATATATATTAAATGGCTTTTCTGTTATCATATATTTGTTCTTTTAAAGAACCAATTATGAATTGTTATATGATAACGTCCTTGGTATTAAACCGTGACAGAGAAACCATGATAGGTGATTGTGGTTGATGAGATCTCTAATCACTTTGATAAGTTTGATACTAAAATGTCTCTAGGCTGATGTACTATTAAACAGGGTATTGATAAGTACGAACAGGCTAGCACATATTAGATGTCTTCTGTCTTTAAGGGCAGGGATAGATCTCGTCTATCGATGTGTAGAGGCACTTGGACTGTATGTGGATGTGTATTAGAGAATGCGTACGTTAGACTGACCCACTTACACTGTTAAGTGTCACACTATGTGGCGGTTGTGTAATTACCCTTAGGACCGGAGTCTACATGGCATCACGGTGTGGATTGTCATTCTTTGACACTATTGAGGTTTCCCCTAGCCATGGGGCGATCATGCGGATATCCAGATTATAAGATACGGTCGTTGATGTTTGACACTCGACAAACGACCATATGGATATTATTACAGCGATAGGATCTATTTACACGATAACTGTTTCACATGAAAGGTAGTAGTCATTGCATTTGACTCTTCTGATGATTGGGGGTCACGGTGTGTTGCTAGACGCTATCCCATGATCGTTAGGCAGGAAGGGCATTTTCGTAATTTGCACTTTGTGTCTACGGCCAACATATTCGGAAGCCTATCGGGTCACACACATATGAACATCGAGTCGGATTAAAATGTGATTATTGTTGATAACCAAATAAGGAAAGAATTTATCTCATACTATAAAAGTTATAGTGGTAAATTAATATGGTGATATTTATTTATTATGAATAAATATAATACAAGATATTAATTATGTTGATTAATTAAATATGTATATAGATACATACATTTCAAATATATATATATATATATATATATATATATATATATATATATATATATATATATATATATATATATATATATATATGTGTGTGTGTGTGTGTGTGTGTGTGTTTGTGTGTGTGTGTGTGTGTGATATACATGTATTTTGTGAATTAATTAATCATAGTATTATATTAATTAAAGAAAATCTCAATTCCCAAATTAGTGGGGGAAAAGGGACGCCATTTTAGAATGTATTGGACACATTCGAATTGTGCAATTTAATTAACAAGATTACCATAATATTAATATTGGTTATTAATTGATTTTGGAAAAATAGATTTATGCTAATAAGATAAAGATATATTCAATATAAGAAGTTGTCAATATATATCTTGAATATATTTAATATAAGTTATTGAATATTAAATGAGATAAATCAATCAAAGGGATTTTCCTTATTTTATTAGAAAAATGTTTTCTTTCTCCTCAATCTACTAGGAAGCTAATCTCAATCAGATTGGGAACAGTAGGGGCGCAGGTCACCCTATTTAAGTGAGGCTTGGCTAGCTCTTTTGTACATCACAATTCCAAGAGCTAATAGTTCTTGTGAAAAATAGAGAGCTTCCTAGAGAGAGATTTATGAGAGAGAAAAAGTCGGTCTAGCAGCCGAGTTTTTCTAGTAGCAATCTATGATGGGATTCCGGCGAGGTGTTCGTATGGATCACCGGTAGAGGCCGAACACTTGGGCGGATTCGTGCAGAAACTACAACCGTAGACAAAGCGTCGATCCAATTGGATCAACCAATGTATTCTTTTGTCTACTTCTTTTATGCTTGTTTCTTAAACGAAGCCGATCTTGGGTAAAGGAAATCAAAATTTTGAATTCCGCTGTGTTCCCGCGTTGATTTCCTAACAGTTATCAGGTAGAAATGCAGAATCTCCAGCGAACAGGGCAACTTTGGACTTCATTGGTGTCTTGGATGGTTTACAGTCCAGGATGTTGAACTCTTCAAGGAGGGATAAGGCTACTTGCGTTGGGAGATGACAAGTTATGTCTTCGATCTTGAAATTCCCAACCAAAGAAAGAACTTGAGATCACCAAGATCCTTGATCTTGAACAATGTATGAAGGCGCATCTTCAGTTCATCTATCAGGAGCATGCTGTTTCCTGCTAGAACTATATCATCAACGTAGGCTAATGCTATCAAGAGGTCTGATCCACTACTTTTGGTGAACATGATGTGATCATGTTGTGACTGAGTATATCCCAAGTCAAGTAAAGCACTTGTGAGTTTTTGGTTCCATTGACGGCTTGCCTGCTTTAAATCATAGATTGACTTCTTCAATTTACAGACCTTTTTAGAATCAGGTGCATCAAATCCAGGGGGCAATTTCATATACACCTCCTCACTAAGATCCCCGTGGAGAAACACATTATTAACTCTAACTGATGCAGATACCAATCTTTGGCAGTGGCTAGAGCCAATCGACTACGAATTGTGGTCACTTTGGCTAATGGGGAGAACGTTTCCTCATAATCAATTCCTTGGGTCTGAGTGTACCCTTTTGCTACCAGCCGTGCTTTGAAACGTTCAACACTTCCATCTGCATTGTACTTGACTCGATAAACCCATTTGCAACCTATGGGTTTCTTGTTTGGAGGCTAGTCTACCACTTTCCATGTGTGAGTGGCCTCTAATGCCTCTATTTCTTTCTTCATTGCTTCTTGCCAAGCTAGTGAGGTGACTGCTTGATTATAGGTTTGAGGTTCTTGGATTTTGTCAATGGCACCAATGAAGGAATAATGAGGAGTTGAAAGCTGTGTGTAAGCAAGCACCTTGGTCGGATCATGAGGTGAGGTATGTTTTTGTACTTGAGCATACACAAAATCTTGCAGATGTGAAGGAGGTCTTCTAGTACAAGTTGGTCTGTGTACTGTATGTGTTTGTTCAGGATGTTGTACTGATGAAGGTTCATTTGAATGAGTTGTGGTCCCTAATCCAGTAACAACCGGTTCAGTAGGGTTGTCCTCAGCAGGGTTGTCCTCAGCTGGGTTGCTCTCAACAGGTTTGTCCTCAGAAAACCTGTATCATTGGGCTCATGTACCACAGGTAATGAGAAAGTATCAGTCAAAATATCTTCCTTACCTATGTCATGAAAAAGAAAAGTTAATTCATGAAAAATGACATCCCTTGACAAGAAAATCTCTCTACTCACTATATCAAGTAAAATATATCTTTTCGTAGTATCTGATTGTCCCAAGTTGACACAAATTCTGGCTCTTGGATCAAATTTACTACGGTTTCTGGTTAAGGTAGAGGCAAACACCAAACACCCAAAGACTTTCATGTGTTTTATGTCTAGATGTCGAGTGTACAACTTCTGATATGGTGTTAAGTCATCCAACAAGGGTGTGGGTAAGGTTTATTATTCTGACTGCATGTAGGACACAGTAGCCCCAGTAAATGATTGGAAGATTTGCTTGAAACTTGAGTGCCCTAGCTATATTGAGGATATGTTGGTGCTTCCTCTCAACAACCCATTTTATTGTAGGGTAGAAACACAACTCTCTTGGTGTACTATCCATTTCTGTGTGTAGAACTCTGGCCATCTGAACTCTGCACCATTATATGTTCTCAATGTCTTAATGTGAGTTCTGAATTGATTAGAAACATAAGCACAGAAGTTTTGTATTAAAGGTCTTACTTCAGCTTTAGATTTAAGCAAAAATACCCAAGTAAAACGACTTAAATCATCCACAACAGTCATAAAATAACTCTGGGCATGCACAGTCAAGTGTAGGGTCCCCACAAATCCATATGCACTAATTCAAAAGGTTCATTTACAGAACACTCACTCAAAGGAAAAAACAACCTTTTCATTCTTGCTTGAGGGCACACATAGCAAATACTATCAGGAAAAACAACTTCATCAAGCTCTCTCTTTACAACCCTCATCCTTTGATGAGACATATGTCCTAACCTCATGTGCCATAAGAGGTCTTTATTAGAGGACATATGGAAAACTGAATTACTACAAATTGTCTTCTCCACTTCTCCAACTTTACTCTTTCGTTGTAGCAAGTAAAGACCACCTTTCCTTTTAGCTGTACCTATCTTCTGCCCAGTGTCCTTGTCCTGTACATAACAAAATCCATCAGAAAGCACCACACAAAGTGTTTTGTCATAAGTGATCTTTCCTAAGGAAATTAAGTTGTACTGAAAACTGGGAACACACAACACTTCCTGTAGTACCAAATTGTCATTCAATCTAACAGTCCCTATGTGAGACATATTGACAGATGTACCATTTGGCAGTGTTACCCTTACACCTTGTACTTTCCTAACCCTTTCAAAGGAATTTATATAATGTGCAACATGGTCTGTTGCCCCTGAATCTACTATCCAATTATCTAGACTCCTACCTTGTATCTCTTCTTCATTCTGATGGAATCTTGTTGTCAGCACACTTGCTTGGTTCACCTTATGTTCTGGCTTGTCTTCAACACTTATCTGATCCAGTAGTCTTGTCAGCCGTTGCATCTGTTGAGAATTAAGATTCAATCCTACACTTGTGGCCTCGTCACTTTCAGAGTTTGAAGTTCTTTCACCTTCGACCAGATTGATTCTCTTTCTTGATTTCCAACCAGGAGGAAATCCAACTTTCTTGTAACAACCCTCAATGGTGTGTCCATTGTAGCCACAATAAGAACACTGCATCTTCTTTCCAGTACCATTTCTTGGATTACCATTCCTCTGATTACCTTCCCATTTTGATTGTCCCTTATCTTTTCTTGTGCCTGAAAAACTCTGTTTCCGCTATATTCAGCATTTGACTTATTTGCAAATATCATAGACTATTCATTCTGAGGATGACTAGCACTATACTCTGTCTGACTTTCAAACTGAACGCTCATAGCAAAGGCTTCATGATATTAGGTAGAGGTTCTGTAGAAAAACTTGTGACCTAACTTGTGCAAAATTCTCATTCAAGCCTTTCATAAACCTTATGACATATTCAGACTCAATATAACCTACAAAGGGGGGAATTACCCTACAGCTGCACTTCACAACGCATTCACAAGAAGAAATTGGCCTCAGCACCATAATCTCATCCCAAACAGTTTTCAGTTTCTCAAAATACTCTATAACAGACAGGTTACCGTGTGTAATCTGGTTGAATTCTTCAAGTAGATCTGAAAGATGAAAGCAATTCATCTTCGAATACCTTTTTTGAAGTTCCTCCCAGATTTCATGTGCCGAGTTCATCCACGGTACTGTCTTCACAATCGATGGAGTTACCGATCTCATGATCCATGCTGTAACATTCATGTCGCATTGTTCCCATCGTAATTGCAACCTCTGGTCATTTGTAGGTTTTGGAATCGTTCCATCTATGAAACCTAGCTTGTTTTTCATAACCAGTCCCATACGCATTGCTCTACTCAGGAGTGGTAGTACTTGCCATCCAATGGTGGATCTACGAAAATTAGAGCCGGACTTTTGTTGAATCGTGTCCTAAACCCAATCGGGTTGGACCGGGTCGGATCATTTTTACTATTTCTTTATGATTATACATATATAATAAATGACTTTTCTATTGTCATATATTTGTTCTTTTAAAAAACCAATTATGAATTGTTATATGTAACGTCCTTAGTATTAAACTGTGATAGAGAAACCATGATAGGCGATTATGGTTGATTAGATCTCTAATCACTTTAATAAGTTTAATACTTAAATGTCTCTAGGCTGATGTACTATTAAATAGGGCATTGATAGTACGAACAGACTAGAACGTATTAGATGTCTTCTATCTTTAAGGGCAGGGATAGATCTCGTCTATCGAAGTGCAGAGACACTTGGACTGTACGTGGACGTGTATTAGAGAATGCGTACGTTAGACTGACCCACTTACACTGTTAAGTGTCACACTATGTGACGGTTGTGTAATTATCCTTAGGACCGGAGTCTACATGGCATCACGGTGTGGATTGTCATGTTTTGACACTATTGAGGTTTCCCCTAACCATGGGCGATCATGCGATAGTGATTGGTATGATACTGAAGCATGTGGAGTATACATGTTAGGTCGTCTGGGAATCGCGTACCCTATGATTAGGGGTGAAATCTGGAAGGGCCTTCTTATAAGGAATGTCTTACTCTCGTGAATCTTTTCAAAGTGGAAATAAATGAGTTACTTCGAGAGAGCATGATATCCAGATTATAAGATACGGTCGTTAATGCTTGACACCCGACATACGACCGTATGGATATTATTACAGCGATAGGATTTTATTTACACGCTAACCGAGCACATGAAAGGTAGTAGTCATTGCGTATTGACTCTTCCGATGATTGGGGGTCATGGACGTGTTGCTAGATGCTATCCATGATCGTTAGAGGTAAAGGGCATTTTCGTAATTGCGCATTATGTCTACGACCAACATATTTAGAAGCCTATCGGGTCACACACATATGAACATCGAGTTGGATTAAAATATGGTTATAGTTGATGACCAAATAAGAAAAGTTTATCTCATGACTATAAAGGTTATAGTGGTAAATTAATATGGTGTTATTTATTTATTATGAATAAATATAATACAAGATATATAAATAAATAAATTATATATATATATATATATATATATATATATATATATATATATATGGGGCGCCATATATATATATATATATGAAGATGGCTAAATCCTCACGGGTGTCCTTGCGGTGTTTGGGTGGTGGATATCTGTCTGTATTTAAGGTGTGGTGATACTCCGGCGGGTGGTGGTGTGGAGAGAGTTAGAATGGAGAGAGCTTTTGCTTGCAAATATAGTGTATTTCATATCTCTTTTGTTTACAATGACCACCCCTTTTATAGAGGTGGATAACTTAGGGAATAAGCAACCTCTTAGATATTTTACTAATAGCTAGGTCTTACTTAGATACTAAGCAAGACGAAATATCTAAGTTATAAGTGGGGAAAAGATCTGGATCAATCGGCGGCCATCTCTCTGAGGTCGCAAGGAGCAAGCCCTCTTTGGCTGCTGAAGGAGATTCACAGGATCTGCTACTTGCCTGGGACCGCACGTGTTGTGGTCGCGGCGAGGTGAGACACAGTGGCCGCCCCTTTTGCGATCTCTCTTGTCATTCCGGAGGGTGGCCACAGTGGGCTGATTCCTACTGTTGAGGTGGTGGAATTATTTATACCCATCAATGGCCCCCTACTCCGTGCTTTAATGACATTCCCTGGGGATATGAAGGATGGAGTAATTATCGGGGCCGTGCTTTCAAAGCAAGCGACCTCAAAGCAACTCTGGGTCTGTTTTTTGCGACCTTGTCGTCTGATGCGACTTGTTCTCTAAGGGCCGTGCTTTCAAAGCAAGCGACCTCAAAGCAACTCTGGGTCTGTTTTTGCGACCTTGTCGTCTGATGCGACTTGTTCTCTAAGGGCCGTGCTTTCAAAGCAAGCGACCTCAAAGCAACTCTGGGTCTGTTTTTGCGACCTTGTCGTCTGATGCGACTTGTTCTCTAAGGGCCGTGCTTTCAAAGCAAGCGACCTCAAAGCAACTCTGGGTCTGTTTTTGCGACCTTGTCGTCTGATGCGACTTGTTCTCTAAGGGCCGTGCTTTCAAAGCAAGCGACCTCAAAGCAACTCTGGGTCTGTTTTTGCGAGGCGAGGCCATCAATCGCGGCTGACGTCAGCCCTCCAGGTCTTTTTCTGCGGAGTGATGCGGCCGTTTCAGCAACTGCCTGGGTAGTTGTACGTGGGTATTGATGGGACGCCTTTTCGTATTTCAAAACTGACAACTGCCGCCCTAATCTGAACCGTTGGATGAAGCGTTCCCAACCGTTCGATCGTGGCCCCCTTGCCTATATAAAGCTTTCGCTTCTCACCCTTCACACTTTTAGTGTTTCTTACTTTCTCCGTTGTTTGTTGCTTTTAGAATTCTCGAGTTTTTGGGCAGAGCTTTGAAGGTTCATACGGCGTTCCTGCGGTGGTTCTAGGATTTCACGGCGGTTCTTTTGAAGATTCCGGCCACCTCTTTGAGTATTTCCCAGTTTTCAAGCGGTTTTCCAATCTTTCTCAGCAAATCAGGTAAGAAATCCTTCTTGTTAACTTGTTTATTCATCCATCCCTGCCTTGTTTTTCCATACACATCAATTTTGTCATTCTTTTTGCAACGGAAATGCAACATCGCCTTGTTTTTGATTAAAAACGGGGATTTTTCCCGGGGAGAGATTATAGCTTTCCTGGGAAAATTGGGGTTTCACCCGCTCCCCTGCCATCCTCTGTAGTTTTATTTGCGATCTCTTGTAAAAACGGAGGAGGCGGTATTGAAGTGGGTGCGATCACCTTCCTGGGTTAATTTATTATTATACCAGGTCTGAAAGCTCCACCTTTTTCCTCCCTTGTTTTTGCAGGATGTCGGGGAATGACTATTCTGGCGACGACTCTACGGAAAGAGAGATTTACGATTATGCTGAGGACGACCCCGTACTATCTGCTGCCTCTGTTGGCGATCTGTTGGACGAGGTTGAAGTGGAAAGTAGTCGCGCAGATATTGGCGAGATTACCGCTGATGAGGTCGCTCATATGGATGTCGACCCTTTTGAGTTGGAGGCCTTCATCTCTGCCCGAAATCCGCCGCGCCGAGTGAGCCTTAAGGAGAAGGCGCGGGCTCAAAAGTCTCCAACAGCTCGTGGGGCTGAAGAAATCGCTTTCCCGATCGAAGGACAAACTGCGGTCCCGAGTACTAGCGGCGCCCCCGACCATGACGAGGCTTATGTTCAGGACGCCGCAGTTCATGAGCTAATGGGGTCCAGTGAGGACGAAAATGCGGAGTTGCCCCGGAAAGATATCTGGATGCCTGCGAAGAAGCAGAAGAAAAGGAAAATTGCGAGCCAAACCATGACAGTTGGTGAGGCCGCTGCGGCTGATGCCCAGCAGAAGAGCTCTCGTCCTAACAATCCCGAAGCTATGCGAGAGTTTGCGATCGTGGCGGCGTTTGAGAAGGATGTTGACAAGAAATGGTCCCGACTGTGCAAGAGCAGCGATCTCAACGGGACCATTAATCGCATATTCGGAATCGACACCAGCGTGTATCGGTTTTCTTTCTTCGATTATGGGAAGGAGTCCGATAAATTTAAACCCGGGGACCATAAGGATTATGTATGCGCGCGTCGATCCGAGGACACCCTTATCCTCCATTTCCATCATTTGTGTGCGGGTCTGAGGCCTCCTTTCGATCCTTTCTTTGTAAAGATCTGCAAGGAGATGGAGGCGCTTCCCTCCGATTTTGCCGTCGGGGCTATTATCCGATTGATGGCCTTCATCGTTATGTGTCGGATCCTCAAGATCGAGCCGACGTTGACCTTATTGGGGCAATTTTATTCCTTCTGTGGGACGTCTATTCCCGGACAAATCTCTCTGAGGTCGCAGACTCCTCGCCTACTATTCTCGCTTCCCAATAAGTTTCACAAATGGGGGCAGCGGGTACTGAAAGTTGAGTCGAAGGTAGGCTGGCCTTTTCCTAGGGCAGGAGTTCGTGGAGGCAAATCCACGCTTGTACTCTTTGACCCCCCTGTGAGTGAGCGGCGCCACGTAAAGGGGCTGATGACGTTGATTCAGTCGGACGGGGCGGCGCCATCTCGGAGAAACGTTTCCTGGGTTGATCTTCTTGATCTAGCCGAGCCCTTTGTATGCATGGCGGGCCTGGTGGGCAGAGGGAATGCCGTGCCCATGGTACAAATGGGTCCAGAGAGCTGTGATCCGGACTGGATTGGGGGTTGTCATATCAACAAATGTTTCCCCTCCGAGTGTTTGGAATGTGGGGGCGATCCTATACTTAGGCCGCTTTGTAACTTTCTTTGTCCACTTGTATTTATTTGTAAATGTTCATTTTGTTTTCCTGGGTTCTAAGCCGCTCTCTTTTTGTAGGCATGGATCCAAATGCTCGCAGGGCTCACCGAAACAAGCTTAATGCGGAGGCAGATAAGGCGGCCAGTGCTCGACAGGAGGCTTTGAAGAAAGCTCTGGGGATGGTGCCCCGAACTGTAGACGCCTCGATTGTCGAAGAGACACATATCCCGGAAGCTGCGACCTCCTCTGCCCTTGTTGCGACTTCCTCTGCCGTTGTTGCGGGCCCAGGCCAGGCTGGTGCCTCAAAAAAGACTCATCCCCCTGCTAAAGAGTCGCACGGGCTGAAGCGACCTCAACCAGAGAAGGCGAAGGATGATCGCCACCCCAAACGGTCCGCTCCTAGCCCGGCGCATCTTGAAGAGGTTGAAACTCCCGTGGAGAAGAGCGCACCTGCTGAGACGCTGCCGCAAAGGACTTTGCCCCGAGGCTATTCTGGGAAAGAGGCCCTGTGGTTGGATCCGAGCTTTACCCAGGATCTTGACCTATCCAAAGCTCGCCGGGTTGGTGAAGCAATCGCTGACGTGATTCCTCTTGGGCCGATCCTCTCGGTTATCCTGATCATGTTCAAGTGGAGATTGGCCGGGGCATATTAGCCCGCTTTGCGGCTCAAGACGACTCTCCGCCTCAAGATGAGATTGCTGAAATCAGAGATTTGAGCGGCCAGTTTGGGATTGCGGCTTCTCTGGTAAGACTTTATTTATTTTATTTTATTTTTTTTTTTTTTTTTTTTTTTTTTTTTTTTTTTTTTTTTTTTTTTTTGCTTAATCATCCCCTGTTTTCCACAGCTCGGTGCTCGTTTAAACAGGGTACTTGAGGTCACTGAGAGGCGCGATGCAGAGGTGAGGAAAGTGACGACGCAGCTGGGAGCAACTGATAAGGCGAGGGTTACCGCCGAAAAGAAAGCTAAACATGCGGTCGGCGAGATGGAGAAGATGAAGGCAATCATGGAGGAGCACTCTAGATTGGATGCTGAGGTCAATGAGAAAGTTGCATCTCTGACAAAGGATTATGCGGGGGCGCAGGAGGAGATCGCCGCGTTGAGGGTTAAGCTTGTTGAGGCGGAGACGGCCGCCAAAGAGGCTGCTGAGAAAGCCATGGAGGAAGCTGCGAAGAAAACGGCCGAGGCTGTCGAGGAGGCCAAGTCTGGGGCCGTTGCTGCCTACAAGAATTCGGATGACTTCTTCGACCTTGTAGAGAATAGTTTTGACCAGGGCGTTAGTCACCTAGCTCGCTGTATCTGGGCTGATCGAGGCAGGGGGCACATCACTTTGGAGGATATGGTGCGGTGGGTGAACACGCATCAAGGTCATCCCAATTTAGTGGCCTTTCACCCGGAAATCCCCTATGCAAGCGAGCTCATTACCTCGATTCAGACTGAACAGCTTAAACGTGGCGAGCCTGTTTGGGATCCTGCTCCTGTCAATCCTGTGAATTTTGAGACGTTGAAGAAGCCGCCGCCCTCTGAGCAAGGCGACGAGTTTATCAGCACCCCGCCTACTCCGCATGCTCTCTAGATTTCTTGGACTTTTCTGCGAGCTCTTGAAAATTTGATTTGTAACTTTGACTATTTACTTTGTGATTTGACTGAATCTTGATTTGTAATAGCTTGACAATTTATCTTCTGCATTTTTTCAATTTATACTTGGCTTTTCTTGTCGCTGATTCGATCTGGCGGCCTTTCCCGAGGCTGTGACAGGTTATTTTATTTTCTGTGCTTTCTTGATTCGTGCGAGGTCGCTTAATAATTTGGCGACGTCGATCTGTCATGAAACGTCGTCGTCTTGTTCTAACCATAGTCGCTAAGCGACGCTAATTTTTCAAAGTTTCAGCGGCCTCATTGAGAGCAGTGCTTTTGTCGAAGATAGAGCCTGTTAAAGCGCCTTTGACCGTGTCATTAACGCAGAGTTATGACCCCTAATGACTAGGTGTCGGTTGTAACTGTAGCCATAAATTTCGGTCTCTTTATGGTCTGGCGCTCCTGTTGCCTTGGTCTTCGGTCAGCTTGCATATCCGGCCCTAGGATCCAGTTAATCCCAACCGTTGATCATACCCCTTCTCTAGTATAAAAAGGGGGTTATTCTGGAACTCACTTTACCTCTTGCCTCATACTGAATTTTGCTTTCTTCCCTCAATCGTTCATTATCCTCTTCACTGTCTATCCTCCAAACTCTATGTCTCATCCAGGGGAAAGCAGCCAGGTTCGGATATTCAAAGCTCGTCCCATCCGGGATGTTTCCCCTTTTTTCACCACTGCTTCCCCCGTAGCCAAGGATTATTTCTGGGATTTTTTTGAGTGGCGTGATATTATGAGGGAGAGGGGCTTATATGAACAACGAATAGAAGACGGCTCCATGCTGCGCGTTCGGCTTTCTGGATGGTGGGAATTTATTGCCGAGCCTCTGGGAGCGGTTAATGTTACCATGATACGGGAATTTTACTCCGTGTTGTCTGATGTAGCCTCTGGCGGGGCAGTGAGCAGCATTTCTCTCCGGGGTGTTCCCGTTATCTTTACTCCGGAGAGAATTAACCAAGTTTTTAACATACCCGCAATAAATCCCTCCTCCCATTATGAGATCGCCTGGGACCTTGCGGATGAGGAAAACAGGCAGATTCGTCTGGGTATTGCAATGTGCGAGCTGTTCCCCGAGAATCAGCGGGTTTGGTCTTTGGGAGTGACTGCGTCCGATCTTTCTCGCAGCGACCGTGAGTGGAAGAAGTTTATAAATTCCCGCGCTCTTATCACTGCCGATGCTGATGTTGTTAGTGAGAGCGAAGCGCTCCTTCTGCATGCCATTCGCGACCATCGAGTGGATATAGACTGGGGAGTGTTAATCCATCGCGAGGCTCTAAGATATGCGTGCTCGGCGGTTCAAGGTCGCCGTGGTACTGGTCGCCGCATGCCTTTCGGATCGCCGATATCCAAATTATGCAGTGGCGCCAGGGTTCCCTTCCATACGCTCGACCGATATGGTTGAAAAAACTTATCCGGTGGAGCCCTTTGCAGGCATGATGCCGTTTTTGGACCTCCACACATGTGATCGGAGGAAGATAATCATCCTGCAGTTGATGGAAGTTTGTCCAGGCTTGATCGATATGTTTGAAAAAACTTTCATCGTCATTTTTTTTTTTTTTGTGATGACGACGAAAAAGACAAGAATGTAAATACAATTTGGAAGAACAGCTTTATTTGAATTGGCTCGTTACATATAGTATTTTTTCAGATTGTCTGCATGCCATGGCCTATTATACTCGCGGCCCTCCTTGTCACTTAGCATGTACGTCCCCTTTTTGATAACTCGCGAAATCCGTAGGGGGCCCTCCCAGTTTTCCGATAGCTTTCCTTTTTTCGCTTCGTGGCCCGTGGCTTGTCTTTTTTGTAGAACGTAATCCCCGACGGCGAAGTGATGATTGCGAATCGTTTGTCGTGATGACGCTTTGCCGCCTGTTTATAGTTGACCAGACGACTGTATGCCTGGATGCGCCGCTCCTCTACTAGATCGAGCTCGAGTTTACGCGCCGCTGTGTTATTGACCTCGCCGTAGAAAACGACCCTGGGACTTGGTAAGGCCATTTCCACGGGTGCCATAGCCTCAGACCCATATGTTAAAGCAAAAGGAGTTTCCCTCATTGTGATTTTTCGCGACGTCCTGAGTGCCCATAGAGCCGCTGGAAGGTGATCCGGCCAGTGGCCTGCCTTCTCACCCAGGCTCTTCTTTAACACGCTTAGGACCTGTTTGTTGGCATTTTCGGCTTGCCCATTTCCTTGCGGGTAGCATACGGATGATTGCCAATGTTTAACATTGTTCTCTTCACAGAATCTGTCGAATTCGTCTCTGAATTGAGGTCCGTGATCGGAAACCATCACTCTTGGAACACCAAATCTTGTCCATATTTGGTCGAGCAAAAAGTATGTTATGTCCCTGGTATTGGTTTTTACCAAGGCCTTAGCCTCGACCCATTTAGTAAAATAATCCACCGCGACGACAACGTACTCGCAACCTGAGCGACCCTTCTTCAAGGGTCCGATGAGGTCGATTGCCCACATGTCGAAAGGCCAGGCAGCTACCACTATGCTTTGTTCGACTGAGGGTAGCCTGGGGATATTTGCGAACCTCTGGCAAGTATCACATTCGCGGGTATGAGCTTTGGCGTCTTCATCTAATTTTGGCCAATAATATCCGGCTAGAAGTACCTTCTGCGCTAGTGTTCGATTGGAGAAATGGCCGCCGCACATTCCCTCATGTAGCTCTGTTAGGATTCCCGTTACCTCCTCAGGTCGTACGCATCGCAGAAGTGGCTTCGAGAATGAATGACGGTAAAGCACGTCGTCCATAATCGTATATCTTGCTGCCCTTCTTGCTAAGGCCCTAGCTTCGCAAGGGTCGCTCGGAAGCTCTCCTAACTCAATATAAGACTTCATGATGTCGACCCAACAAGTGTTACTGGGTTGGAAATCCATGATCTCGCCCTGGGAGATGGCGGGTTCCGATAAGTGTTCGACCATGATGTTGGGATCGCACGACGCGTCTTCGCTGGTTAATTTGGACAAGTAGTCCGCCCTATGATTGTCCTCTCGAGGGATGTTTCTGAATTGACAATATGTGAAGTTGCCTTCGAGTCTTTTGACGAGGTTAATATACCTTTGTAAAATTTCGCAATGAATGCCATATGACCCATTGATTTGATTTACCACCAACCGTGAGTCGCAAAATACTTGTATATTTTCGACTTTCATGGCTTTGGCGAGTTTTAACCCAGCAATGACGGCCTCAGATTCTGCCTGGTTGTTAGAGGCGGTGAAATCAAATCTCAGAGCCTGCTCAATTTCTTCTGATGTTCCCGGTTCTAACAGGATTATTCCCGCGCCGCACCCTTTGTGATTAGCGGAGCCATCAACGTAGAGCCGCCAACAGTGACTTGGCCTGATAGGCTCGTCCTCTGTGGTGACCCTATCTTGGTTGCGTTCGGAGCAGAGCTGCTCTTTCACCTCTTCGTTGAAGCTTGTTTCCGCTATGAAATCTGGGAGAGCTTGGGCCTTTACAGCCTTCCGGGGCTCATATCGGATATCGAACTCAGTAAGCTCGATGGCCCATCGGAGCAATCGACCGGACAGGTCTGGCTTGTGAAGAACCTGTCTTAGTGATGCATTCGATAATACTACGATGGTGTGCGATGAAAAGTAAGCCCTTAATTTGCGGGCAGCTATAACAACACAATAAGCCAACTTTTCTATATTAAAATAACGACTTTCAACGGGGCTTAGAGCTTTGGAAACATAAAAAACTGGCTTCTGCGAGCCTTCCTCCTCTTTTATAAGTGCAGCGGCTACGGCCCTATCTGAGGCCGCCAAATATAAAAACAGAGTATCCCCGAGCCTCGGGCTGGTTAGCAACGGTGGTCTTGATAAGTATTCTTTGAGGTCTTTAAATGCCTGGGAGCATTCCGCTGTCCAAGAGAAGGTACCAGCCCCTTTCAGAATTTTGAAGAAAGGCAGACTTCTTTCTGCAGATTTCGAGACAAACCTACCCAAAGCTGTGATCCCGCCGTTGAGCCGCTGTACTTCTTTAATACTGGTAGGTTCGCTCATGTTGACCAGGGCCTCGATTTTTTCGGGATTTGCCTCGATCCCCCTCCGACTTACCATAAAGCCCAGGAATTTCCCTGCCTGGACCCCAAAAGTGCATTTCGTAGGGTTTAGTTTCATTGAGTGATTCTTCACGTTTGCAAAGGTTTCGCGAAGGTCCTCCAAGTGATCTTGGCGACTTGATTTCACGACCATGTCATCAATGTAGGCCTCCATGTTCTTGCCTATCTGCGTGCTGAAAACTCTGTTTACCATTCTCTGATAGGTTGAGCCTGCGTTCTTTAGGCCAAACGGCATCATCTCATAGTAATATAGCCCGCCGGCGGCCCTGAAGGCCGTCAGCTCCTTATCTTCATCGGCCATTTTGACCTGGTGGTAGCCGGAATAGGCGTCCAGAAAGCTTAAGGTTTCAAAACCCGCGATCCCATCCACCATTTTATCGATTCGAGGGAGCGCGTAGGGGTCCTTTGGGCAAGCTTTGTTTAGATCGGTGAAGTCGACGCACATCCGCCACTTGCCGTTGTGTTTTTTCACCATTACTACATTTGCCAGCCAGGTGGGATATTGAAGTTCTTTGATTATGCCTGCTGCTAAAAGTTTCTCGACCTCAATTTTTATCGCGACCTCCTTTTCAGTAGAGAACTGACGCGCCCTTTGTTGTATTAGCCTGAAGTTGGGATCGACATTCAAGTTATGCAAGGCGATCTCCGATTCCACACCTCTCATATCAGTAACCTCCCAGGCGAATGTGTCTAAGTTTGCTTTCAGAAGCTCGATCAGCTCTTCCCTTTCTTCCTCGGTAGTTCTCGATCCTATTTTTATCTTTTGATCGGGATATTTGACGTTTATTATAACTTCGATCAACTCATCTTCGGCAGTGAAGTCGGGCTCGTCCCGAATTTGCAATGTTTCTACCTCTACGGCCTTCTCCGAGATTTCTTTCACCATAGCAATCTGATCCGTAGCCGTGTTAAGACCATCCAGTCGGGGTCGCTTAGAGTCGACCCTGTTTTTGGTCATATAGTCGAGGAAAGCTCCAGGTCGGCTGATGGCGACCCCAACTTCTTCCCCTACGTGAAATTTGACCCGTTGGTGGGGAACGGATGCCACCATTTGGAACTTCTTCATAGCTGGGATTCCCAAGATCATGTTGTAGTAAGAGGGCAGGTCGATTACCAAGAAAGTTATTATCTCCGTTCTACAGGGCTCATAGTCGCCCAAAATGATATTGAGGTCGATCGTGCCTTTGACCCGTACTGTGTCGTTGGTAAAACCTTCGAGGACCCCAATGTAGGGTTTTAACTTGGCCTCCCCGAATCCGATCTGTTTTAAACAGTCGAAATAGATGACGTCGCGGCCGGCCCCTGTATCGACCATTACTCGGTTGACGCCGTGTTTGTCGTTCACCCCCACCTTTAGAATGAGGGGTATCTCCATAGGGCCACTGACCGTTGTTAGCTCGCTTTTTGTGAATATGATTCCCTTCTCATTCTCTCCCAACACCATCTGCTTTTCGAAGCCGCGGGTATTGATTTGATTTATCCGAGATTTCAGTTGATGGTTGCTGGGAATATTCCCGTGGATGACCTGAACCTCTCTCTGATAAACGCGAGGTTGGCGTCCTTGACCGGGAGTGTTGTTCCCCTCGCGTTTATATTTATTGGCTGGTCCCTCACGGATCAGCCTTTCTATCTCGCGCCTCAGGGTGAAGCATTCATCGGTGATGTGGCCATGGTCCTTGTGATAGTCGCAGTATTTGGATTTATCGCGGCTATCAGGATCGCCCCTCATAGGCTTTGGTTTGTCGAAATGTTCACGAATTTCAAACAGTATTTGGGATGCTTTGGTGTTGAGTGGGGTAAAATTATCCTCGCTAAATTTGTACGGCTTCTTTACCTCACGATCGCGATTAGTATCTCGTCCCTTTTCTTTTTTACGATCATCTACGCGATCCTCCTTCGGCGAACGTGGCTCTGTCTTAGGCTTTGCTTTCCCCGCAGACGGCGCCTCGCTTACCCCCATCATTCTGGCCCTTTCCAACATCTCCCTGAGACCCGCTTTGGGGGGCCGCAGATTGAATTCAGTTTTCATCGGGCCTTTGGCGATTCCGGTGAGGAAACATGTTATGACCGCATCGTCTGGAATGTTCCTTGTTTGATCATATATTCTGACGAACCGTTCGTAATACTCTTTTCCGGACTCATGCCCTCCCATACGAACCTCATATAGGTCCTCAATGGTTTTCTTTGGCCTGCTTGCCGACTCAAATTCTCGACAAACTTTTCCGACAAGTCCTCCCAACTTTCAATCGAGCCGCGAGGAAGCCCGCGTATCCAGGACGCAGCCCTATCCTGCATGCCGCCAACCAATGCGATGCACCAGCGGATTTATTTTGTGTAGCAAGGGTGATGCGACCCTGGAACGCGGTGAGCCAGTCGTTTGGGCATGAATTTCCATTGTAATAGTTGTAACTGGGATAACTAACCTTTTCTCGCTGGGAGGCAATGTTTCGGTAATCCTTTAGCGAGTACGTCGATCCCCGAAATAGGGGCGACTTTCTCGACGGGCCTCGACTTTTTTAATTCCGCAAGCTCTTTTCTCATTACCTCCATCTGCTCCGCCAAAATAGGGTCGATTCTCGGTCGCGACTGTGCTTGCGTATCGGCCCGCTCCGTTCTACGCTCCGATTCCCTATGATTTTGTGATCCCTCTTGGCGGGCCCTTTTTTCCCCGATAATTGTGCGGGCATCTTGTGCGTGTCTATCCGGCTGGATGGGCATCTCTTCTCTAGGAAGGCCGAGACGACTTGGGGCTAAAGCCTTGTCCTTCTCACCCAACCTATTAAACGCGGACCCTTTGTCGATCCTCTTTCCTTTTTGATGGTCGCGATCTTGGGGGGCCGAGGTTCGTGGAATTTCTTTCCTCGGTCCATAGCGACCAGAAGAGTGCACGCTCTCCTCTACGTCGATTTGCTGAATTTGGCTCTGGCGGCCTTGGTCTGCGACCGCAAGAGGGATTTCGTTTCTGGGAGGATTCTGGGGTCGAATCGTCATAGGGGCCTGGCCCTTAGCCACCAGGCGGGAATTGGTGAGATACATAGTTTCAGCGTACCTGGCGTATTCCCTCATTTCGGCGACCTCTGGGTCCTCCTGAAAGCCCGGTTGTAATTCTGGGATCGATCTTTGGCTTTGCTGTGACTTCTCTCTGCGAGTTCCATCCAGGGCAACAATAGCCTCTTTCGACTTGGTTTTTTGATTAATGACATTTCGAGCATCGCTAGGTGCTAAGACCCCTCTCTGGGATCCTTCTCCTTCTGCAGGGAGATTGTCTAGCGTTTCTCCTGCGCCTTCCCCACGAGCTTGATGTAGCATAATACCTTTTGCAGGGGTTTGGGGTGTTAGATGCCCTTTACTTCCAGCCATCTCTGCGTGGTGGCTTTTTGAGCGATTTCTTTGGTAAAGGGAGGAAATAAAGGCAGTTTGAGGACTTTTCTTTGTAAGATTTAACTCCTCCTGAATGAGAGCTCTAGGTGATTTTTTACTCAATCGGCTTCCCGGTAACGGAGCCAACTGAAGATGGCTAAATCCTCACGGGTGTCCTTGCGGTGTTTGGGTGGTGGATATCTGGCTGTATTTAAGGTGTGGTGATACTCCGGCGGGTGGTGGTGTGGAGAGAGTTAGAATGGAGAGAGCTTTTGCTTGCAAATATAGTGTATTTCATATCTCTTTTGTTTACAATGACCACCCCTTTTATAGAGGTGGATAACTTAGGGAATAAGCAACCTCTTAGATATTTTACTAATAGCTAGGTCTTACTTAGATACTAAGCAAGACGAAATATCTAAGTTATAAGTGGGGAAAAGATCTGGATCAATCGGCGGCCATCTCTCTGAGGTCGCAAGGAGCAAGCCCTCTTTGGCCTGCCTGAAGGAGATTCACAGGATCTGCTACTTGCCTGGGACCGCAAGTGTTGTGGTCGCGGCGAGGTGAGACACAGTGGCCGCCCCTTTTGCGATCTCTCTTGTCATTCCGGAGGGTGGCCACTAATGATTCCTACTTGTTGAGGTGGTGGAATTATTTATACCCATCAATTATATATATATATATATATATATATATATATATATATATATATATATATATATATATATACATATATTATATGGCCACGTGATTTTGCTAATAATGTGGCGCCAATTCTTTTTGTGTATATGATACATTTGAATTGTGTAGTTTTATTAATAAGATTATCATAATATTAATATTGGATATTAATTGATTTTGGGAAAATTGATTTATGGTAATAAGATAAAGATATTCAATATAAGATACTGACAATATCTTGAATATATTTAATATAAGATATTAAATTAAATTAGATAAATCAATCTAAGGGATTTTTCTTATTTTACTAGTAAAATGTTTTCTTTCTCTCCACTCTACTCAAGACTTGTTCCCCAAGGATTTTGGGAATACAAGGGGCTAGAGCTGTAAACGAGCCAAACCGAACCGAACCGAATATATGATGTTTGAGTTTGTGTTTGCTTAGTACACGAACGAGCTCAAGTTTGTTTGTTTACGAAACAAACACAATTTTATGTTTGAGCTCTGTTCATTAATATATTGCTTGGGCTCGAGCCGAGCTCGAACGAGCATGCCTCCCTTTTTACAACTTGTGCTAATGTTCTTCAACTACCGCTTTCAAGTGTGAAATGACAAATGAGTTGAATGTCTTATGAGTTTGATTGTTTGTTTTTTTTTCTGTGTTTTTTTTGTATTAACTAGATAGTTGATATGGAGAATATTAAGAAGATCGATAGAGACAAAGGTGAAGCGACACTAAGATATCATTAGAGATTTATGGTTAGCATTTTGAAAATATACATATATATGTGTGTGTTCATGAACATAAACGAATATTTGCGAGCTAACTCGTGTTTGTTCGTTTAATAAACGAGCACAACAATATGTTTGAGTTTGGTTCGTTAAGCTTAACAAACAAACGAACATGAGCTTATACGAGCCGAATCCGAATATATTCACGATCGGCTCTGTTTGTTAGCAGCTCTACAAGGGGCGCCCCATATGCCTATATAAGCAAGGGGTTGCCAAGCTGTTGTATAGTACACCATAATTCCAGGAGCTAATTGTTTTTGTGAAAAATAAGAGAGCTTCTTAGAGAGAGATTATAGAGAGAGAAAAGGTCGACCTAGCAGTCGAGTTTTTCTAGTAGCAATCCTTGGCGGGATTCCGGCGAGGTGCTCGTGTGGGTTACTGGTAGAGGCTGGACGCTTGGACGGCTCGTGCACATCTACTCCTACCGGACGGTCAAAGCGTCGATCTTTTAGATCAACCAAGGTAATAGTACCGTCCCCTCTCTTATATGTTTATTGTTTAAACAGAGACGATCCTTGATCGGGAAATCAATTTTTAAATTCCGCTGCGCTACTCGATTGATTTCCGAACAACTTTCGCTTGTATGAAGATAATACGGACTCGACGCTTCTAAATCGCCGATTCCTCTGAGTTGTCTTTCTTCCGCCATTGTCGATCTCAATCGAGAATAACAGAATCTACTCTTAACAGATGAAGAGAAAAAAAAAAAACAAAACGAAGAAACGGATCGCAACTTCAAACCCTCTCTGATACCATGAAGAAGATGGAATCACTCCATCCTCTATCGAACTAGGGTTTTATTAGTTCATTGCAGAAAAGGAGATGAACGGTTTTTGATATATTGATTCTATGTTCCGAGTCAACTTAGAGTAAACTATTTATACGGTGGCAAGCCCAGCTATACAACATGCCCCAAGCTACAGCAGACTAATTATACCGACATACATCAGCAGACTATATATACTAACAATAAGCTTGTTCACCGTCAAACTCATCTGACACCTGCATATCTTCTCAACCAAAATTAAAGAAATAAACACTAGTTAGATGTTTAATAAGGAGTAGAAAACTATAAATAAATAAAAAAGAGATTCAAGTAGTCATAAGTCAAAACACATGACATGAATCTACTTATCCAATATACTAATCAGTAATTTAACAGATAAAGTATAAAAACTACTTTGAAAGCATAAAATACATTAAATTAACAACTTTAATTTTTTATTACTTATCTTGCAAATATTTGTACAGTTACTTTACCAAGTTTACTTACTTGACATGACCATGTTTCTTGTCTGTCCATACGTAGATAGAGTAATATTACAGTGTATAAAATATATTTAATTTGTGTTTATTATTCATTGCATAAAGTTGAACATAAAGTTAATGGTCGGTGGCAAATAGATAATTGCAAAGCTGAAAAGAGTACTACTACTACTATTATTCAGAAGAACAATGAGCGGTGCTGTCAATAGTTCAAGGCAAAATTTTCATGTCTCATGTTCTCATCGTATACGTAAATGTTGATGACGCTGCATTGCATCATGCTTGTGTGTATATGTCTACCTTTTATTATATTAACGAAAATCATTGTGAACCTAGCCATTAATATTTTATTTTACTAAATTTCCTATGTAGATATATTCCTCATTACATACATAATGCGTGTTAGAGATAATGATAAGATTGAATTATTTAGATAATTATGTTTAAATTTAAATTATGTTAGGATATATTTTTGAGTTTAGATATAGATCAATTTATCGTATATTAGTCTATAAATATTGTAATACTTTCATTATTGTTATCAATCAATGCAATACAATCTTTTTTAGATATTCGGGTCGTTTATAAAGGGATAGTTAAGCTCATTAAGCACAACATGGATCTCCAGGGACATAAACACAACCAGTTTCATCTAAGCACTTGTATCCGTTGTGTTTATTACTCAGTCTTAAATTTACACACTTGGTGGAGTGGAATTAACTTGAACTTGGTGGTAGAAAGGGTCTTCAATTTGGGTAACAAGGAGCACAACCAAAAGTTTTAAACTGTGGTTTGGTTTTGAAAAGAATCTCATGTATGTGAGGATTTATAGTCCACAACTTGGGTTGGAAGGCTGTTGATTAGAACCACAACTTGCAGAAAATTCTCCCACCAAAACCTTAGTGGCATAAAGGCTTGAGCTAACAAGTTGAGACCAAGTTCAACTATGTATCAATGTTTCCTTTATACTCAGTCATGATGAACATGAGTATATGGAAATGGGTGTCTATAACATAATTCCACGCTAATTTAGGTAGGTTTCAAAACTTCTATATTCACCCCCTAATCGGATTGAATGTATTTGGTCGTAGTGTAAAACTGATTTTCAGCAAGAGGTTTGAAATGTATAAAGGTGTTTGATTCTTCAATTTTGTTTTTAAGTGTATAAATCCAGGTGAACCTAGTGTGGTCATCAATAAAACGAATATAACAATTATTCCCCAAAGTAGATTTTATTGAGGCGGGTCCCCATAAGACAATGTGAATTTGATCAAAGATATGCTCAACATGAGACATAGAAGCAGAGTAAGGCGGCCTATGAGTTTTTCCAAATTGACATCATTCACATATTGTAAACTTTCATTCAAAGAAACATTACATTGACTTAGAACGTTCCCTCGGACATTCTTAGAAAGGTAGCCAAGCTTTTTATGCCACACAGTTAGAATCTTATCTAGATAAAGTGATAGCTTTAACTAGACCTTGACTACTTAGGGACTGAGTAAGCAAGGATTGATTGGGCTTGCTGATAGCGGCTTCTTTGGCTTCTGAAGGATATCGGATTGAAGGGAGATCTAAGTTCTAGATGGAAGGGCTACTAACTAGTAAAAGATTGTTTTGAAGTACTATTCGCTTGTCCTTATAGAAACAAGCTGAAAAAATCAAACACAAAATCATCAGGATTATCGAAGACTAATCTTGAAATGCTGATAAGATTTTTAGTGATATGTGGTACATGTAGATCCTATATGTTCAGATAATATCTCACCATTACCTACAGTGAGTGCATCACCACAATGCTAATCGAGTTGATACGAAGATTGTTTAGATTAGAGGTGACATGATCTACGGATCCATTGACAAGATACCAAGAGTTATCTGCAATAGCACGAGGAGTGGCTATAAATGCTCAAATGTGTTTGGGGTGAGTGCTAGGCACATGGACTCAAGGTTAAATCTGTGCCAACATGTAGCCACAACATGCCTAGATTTTCCACACAGCTAAGAGATCATTCTGTTGCCACTAATACCAGATTTACCTCATCTACCTCTGAAACGTCCACCTCTTTCTCTAGTACCACTATGTTGAAATATATAAAATATTAATTATCTACATTTTTATCAGTTTAACTTTTTGAGAGAGATGATTACTTCAACACAGTAGAACCGGTAAATTGAGAAGAAAAGGTAGGGTTTGGCCGTTTTACCATTTGGATAATAAGCCTCATCCGCTCTAAATCATTTAGTGAAAGTGGAAGATGAAATTTGTCCTAATTCTCATTGTATTAAAGCGAAAGAAAAATAATAATAATTCCAAGGCATAATGAGGGAATCGATTCCTATATCAAAAGATTCTTAATATCCTGTCTCATACGTTCTTATGGCCAGGCCTTCGATCAGTCGAAAGTGGGATGGTGAATCAGTTCAATGAAGATAAGCCGCGCCAATGTTTTAATCATTTGCTGCATTCCATATGGCTTCTCTCTGAGAAAAAGCTTGTCACTTTTTTTTTTTTTTGGAAGGGGGGTGGGGCGTGGGTGGATGGGGTGGGACACCGGGGGATTAATGCAACCGACAAAAGGTACCCACCCAGTTTAGTTTTGTGGCCACAAGGGTGAACAAAAAAAACAAAAAAAAAAAAAAAGAAAGGGAAATCAAACCAATCGGTTGAACCAAATCATAAAAACATGAAAAATAATTTGGTTGGTTTTTTTATCGTAAAAAACAAAACCAAACCATGAAAAATAATTTGGTTTTGGTTTTGAAAAATAAAAACGGGATCAAACCGGATATATATATATATATATACACGATAAAAAAACCAAACCAAACCATGAAAAATAATTTTGTTTTGGTTTTGAAAAATAAAAACGGGATCAAACCGGATATATATATATATGTGTGTGTGTGTGTGTGTCTACTTATATCGACATTATTATTTATGAGACTATATTTTCTCAAAAATTATGAGACTATTATTTGCACCACATCAATCTACTCGTGCACCACAATGAAACTGACAATTCATCAGGGCATTGTGAGAACTGACTCTTATATGATCAGGCTAATTGGAACATATGACAATATCATGTTATGTATGTATATACAACATACAAATATATATATATATATATATATATATATATATATATATATATATATATATGTGTGTGTGTGTGTGTGTGTGTGTGTGTGTGTGTGTGTGTGTGGAATTAATAGAGAAAACAAAAAACCGGAAAAAACTGGAATCAAGTCAATCCAAACCGGACCGCATAAAATTGTTTTACTTAATTATGATTCAGTTTTGGTTTGTAAATTTCGAAACCGTAAGAACTGGTTTTGTTTTAAAAATGGTAAAAAAAAACCGGAAAACCGGACTATGTGCATCCCCAGCCACCAGGTTATGTGCAGTTAAATTCTGTAACCCCAATTTTTATTTTTATTTTTGCCAGAAAGGAAAGAAATATATTGCAACATTAAAACATGTTATTGCTCGGTTGATACGATGAAATGAAAATACACATTATTCTTTTTTTTTTTTTAGGAAATACCCATTATTCTAAATTAAAAAAAAAAAGAAAAAAAAAGTCATATATATCAGTATATATAACCCCATTTATATTAGTGTTCCATGTGTAATGAAAAAAAAAGTTGTATGAAATGAAATGAAAAAGGGAGGAAAAAGAAAAGGAAAATAGTAGTGTTGTATATATTTGTGAATTATGAAGTTGCAGAAAAAGTAGTGCATTATGTAATCCACGCGTTTGTTTTATGAAGAAGTGATTGGTCCCATTATGTGCGTAGGTGTAGGTAGGTAAGTGAGTTGGGGTGGGGTGCTTAGTTTAGTCATTAACCTCTGTTTGAAATTGGCAAATATATTGCCATTGGCTCTACCAACTTCTACCAAACACATTATATTTTTCTTCATACTACTACTACTTCTATATTCTGATTAGTGAAGAGAAAAAAAAAAAAACAGAGAAATGAAAACGATGGGCTTTTACACTTCACAAATTACATCATGGAAAAGGTCACCCCTGCTCTCCTCTATTGGTGTAGCTCTTTAAAGGGGCATTATTTTTATAACTTTTGCTTGCATTGTATTATTTGGTCTACGTACCGGAACGGATAACATTCAAGATTATGCAGGATTATATACGAAAGATCCTTTTTTGGCTCTCTTTAGCCCTATGCCTCTTATCCCTAGAAGGTCTTCCTCCACTAACGGGTTTTTTCCGAAAAACTTTATTTATTCTGGTGTGGGTGGCGGACAGGCCTCTATTTCTTGGCTTTAATAGGACTTCTTACAAAAAAAAAATTGCATTACACTTTCACTTTCCTATTGGTTTCGAATAAGTTTTGGTGTATGACATTGAGAACTTGTGATATTATTAAACACGCACTACTATTTAATGAGTAGTTAATAATAGATTTTGAGTAATTAGCGCAAAACACCTTTATCTTTACGCCAACTTTGAGATTTGCCATGTATCTTCAAATTTAGCACTTTTACCCCATATCTTGTGTAATATTTTGCAACAAACACCTTTTTTTGAATTTGACGTTAAATGAAACGGAAAATACGCTTTTGTCATTCACTCGACATCAACATTTCACGGCTTAAGAATAAAAATAAAAATAAACTTTATTTTTTATTATTTCTCCAAAATCGTCGTTCATTCTCAACCCAATTGTCGAATACAACCCCTTTTCATTCTTGATTTCTAATTTCCCTTCCTCATCTACAAAAACCTCTAATTCCCTTCCCATCAATAGAATATTAATCAACCGTGAGTACTTTCTCTCAACACCGCCGATCGAGTGTCTACCGGCGCCAGCGAGAATTGTGCTCAAGATGGCACTTCGAGGAATGGGTGTTGAGCAACCTATTTCTGGCACCGTTGCTTCAGACACCCTTTGAAGGCTGGGAAAGAAAATAGCGAACAACTATTCACCTGAGAGAGAGACGGGAAATAAAATGGCGGAGGCAATTGTTGGTCGGCAAATTAAGGTTTAATAGGAGAGGATTTAATTGCGCAAAAAAAAGATGATTAATTTAACATTGAGGAATAAAATGGTTAGGGGGATTTATTTGATTTGATTAAAAGAAATTTTAAGAAAAATGTGAAAACGCGTTAAATGTTGATGGCGAGTGAATGACAAACACGTACTTTCCGTTTCATTTTACGTCAAATTCGAAAAAGAGTGTTTATTGTAAAATATTACACAAGATAGAGGGTAAAAGTGCTAAATTTAAAGATGCATGACAAGTCTCAAAGTTGACACATAGATAGAGTTGTTTTAAGCTAATAAAAGTGTGTTTGTTGCAAAATATTATACAAGATAGAGGGTAAAAGTGCTAAATTTAAAAATGCATGACAAGTCTTAAAGTTGACTCATAGATAAGGGTGTCTTGCGCTAATTACTCAATAGAATTTTTAATTATTCGATTCAGATATTGGATGAATGAGAAATTAATATTTAAAAATACAGGAAAATATGCATGAGAAGAGTTGAAATGAGAACCAAGTCACTCTTCCATGTTGTTAAGTCCCTTCATTTTATCTTTTTATTAAAAAAAATCAGTTCTAACTATATAATCAATTCATAAAAAATACATTACAAATCAAACCTTTTCTTTATCAAAGATTTTGATTCTAAGCTACACTATTTTTTTTTTTATTTTTTATTTTGGTTTAAGGGGGATATTTATATTAGAATAAAATAGTTGTACAACCGTTCTAACAAAAAAAACCAGAATTTTCATCAATCTCAAACAAAACTACAAAACTAAGTGTGCCAGGCTACGTGTAGCCCCTTTGATTTCCGGTTAGCTTGTGAAATAAACACCGATTTGGGAGGTCTATGTTGGTCTTCACAATGAAACTCCTTGTTGCGCCAAAACCAAATACTTGAGATTAACTCCTGAAAAAAAAATCGTCAGTGAATTATGTTGTCTTTCTTGTACATATCATTTTGGAGACAGATATCAAGCCAATGTGGGACATCGTGGATATTAAAAATTCGTGCCAGTGTTGGTGGTGCACAATATCCACAAATGATTTTACTTATAAGCTACTTAGCTACACTATGTAATAATTACCACAACCAAACACTTTTTTTTTTCCTAATATCACAAAAAATAGGATTGACAAAGTATTATTCTACTCTTATTTAAGATTTTTCCTTTGGCAGTATTAGGATCAAGCGCTTACCGTTGTATTAAAACCAATTGGTGTTAGTAAAGCGCTACTATATTTCCTTATATCACCTTTAACACGCCCCCTCAAGTGTGGGCCTATAACAAGCCCGGGCCAACATGGCACACAAAGGCATATAAAGGGCACACAAGGCCAACAAAGAGGCTCAACACTTGCACAATATAATTGGGGAAACAATGTTGGAAGCAAGGATTGATCCCATGACCTCCCGCTCTGATACCATATTAGGATCAAGCGCTTACCGTTGTACTAAAACCAATTGGTGTTAGTAAAGGCGCTACTATATTTCCTTATATCACCTTTAACAGGCAGGTTTACCGAAATGCTCTTCTAACTGCTGGTCTCTTGGCTGAAAGGTCTATCAGTGCTGATGGCGCATGCTACCTCTGTGGTAGCTCTCCGGAGACTACCCTACATGTCTTGAGAAATTGCCCATGGACTTATGACGTGTGGAAGCAAGTAATCTATCGACAACACTGGAATTCTTTTATCTCCACCTATGACACTCCATCTTAATTGGATGGCGAGCTGTTTAACGATAAATATGTACAAGCATGACAGCACGGCGTTTTGGAAATTTTTATTCCGCGAGATTGTGATGAGTCTCTGGTACTGGCGCAACAAGGAAATCCATGGGTCCAGATCATTCACGACCCCCGAAGACGATATTTATTTCCGAAGCTGTCCGCCGAGCCTGCGAACTTAGACTAGCTTGGCCTTGATTTTGAGTTTGAAATAAATTCTTGTAATTAGCCGTTTGGCCTTGTTTGTATAGCTTATACAATTTGGACATATTTTTTTATCAATAAAATATCCAGTTTCGAAAAAAAAAAAAAGATTTTGCTTCTACCATATGTAGGGATGTGAATTTTGATCCAACCCGGTAGATATCCACCCTACCTACCCGTTAGGGTAGGGTATTTTTAAGGGTAGGGTAGGGTAAGGATTTGATTTTTCAAAACCCGCCGTGGGTAGGGTAGGTTATGAGTATCTATTTTCTACCCGGCGTATTACCCACCCGACCCACAATATGATATATTTATTTAAACTTTACAAATTTTTATTAATATATACATACACATATATAACAATTCACCATTCCATCTCCAAATAATAGAGAAGCAAACAATTTTATTTCGATCATTAGATGATGAATAAACTCATCAATGAAAAAGAATCAAACAATGGTGAATATACACTTTAATAGTTCAACATCATATAAAGATAATGTTGATGGACGAAGAAGTTCTCCATTTTTGTTATTGTCACAAGATGAAGTGAACATTATTTTAGCATGAGTTAAACTCCAATTTAAATGGTGATGTTTTTTCGAAATCTCTTAGCTTCTGCTTTCTTGAATTATAGAAAATAAACGAGATCAAATAATCTTTCTAACAAGATATTGTTAGATATATATTTTCTATGTCTGTGACTACTGTGGCTTCTGAATCAACTTTAAAAATAATAAAAACAGGCTGAACAAAAAAAAACTCTTGTATAAGTGTCTGAAAGTAAATTCGTATTATGCAGTAATAATAATATTAAAAAAATGGCATAAAGAAGCATTTTTATGATGCCGATAGAGTCCATTTAATTTTTATGAACGAAATCAAATACCCATGAATATCCATAATCCATGGATATCCGCATGGATAGGGTATGGATTTAAAAATGTCTACCTGGACGGGTAATGGGTAGGGTATGGATATGAAATATTTATGATGGGTAGGGTATGGATACTGTCAAACCCGTACCCACCCATACCCATTGTCATCCCTAACCATGTGGTAGATTAGCGATGTGAAAAATATTTTATGAATATTACATTTTGCTTCTACCCTGAGGTAGATTAGCAACGTGAGAAGTTTTATATAAATATTCCATTTGGTAATGATTATGAACTCAAAATGAGATTTCTTGATACGACCTTAATGATTATTTGTCCATTTTATTTATCGACTTAAAAAAACAAAAAAAAAAATTTATACGCTAAATTGATAGGTGCCGGCTCTGTATTTATATTTGTAAAACCAAAACAAAACAAAAAAAAAAAAACACTATTATATTGTTAATTGCCTATGAAGATTAGTTTTTTTTTCTTCCAAAAATGATAGAGTTACTTAATCTACATATTGGATAATGATAGAGTTATTTTCACTAGTCTACACAAGGATCACTTCATCACACATTTTTTATGAAGGGTCACAGATTTATTTTTATTTTTATTTTATCCCAGAAAACGAAAGCTTTTATTATCGAAAGCAAATTTACAACAAAAACTAGCCATAGCTAGACTACGCAGCCTATACCGCACTACAACGCGGCCAAACGCCACACTAACATCACAAAACAATAACACAACGGAGCCAAGTAATAGATTGAGAAAAGGTGCTGAACAAAGATAAATTATCAATAGAGATGTTCAGAACACATAGATACTCTAAAATCAATCTATTACCCGACATCACATTTAAAGTCGTAGCCCGCAAACCAAGCCCGATTGACAGCCTAGTATTGGGCCAAAGTGATCCATCTCCAGACGAAGAAGTTGTAAAACAAACTGGCCAAGTACCAGGGCCAAAACAAAGAACAAAGAAACAGAAAAGCACCCTCCAAAAAAAAAAAAAAAAAAAAAAAAAGAAAAAAGAAAAGAAAAGCCAGCAGGCCCATAACTAGCTTACCAAACGTTTGTGCTCCCAAAATTATCAGGTGTTCCCCTCTAATTGTTTTTTAGTAACCCAAAAAATAAGTGGATTATTAAGTTACTATTGGAGGTGGGCTTGATTTTCAATCTAGAAGGGTTTTTATTTTTATTTTTTAAAGCTACTATCAGTATCCGATTTTGCTTCGATTACCACAATTTTCGATTAATTCGTTGATTATTTCGGACACCATGTTAGAAATGTCACATTCAAAGAAATTTCTATCAAAACCATTAATATTGACGCATGTTATGCATCAAAAAACATTATCGCCACTGACGTTGTCTTTCATCATCCTTTATAGGTGACATTTTTATAAAGATAGGAACGTCAACATCATTGACTTTTTTTAAAGATAGAATCGTCAATAACTGTGACCATCTTTTCCTTCCGTGGTGCTGAAATAGTGGTGATGCCCTAAGCAAAACTAATGTGTCAACAAAACCTTTTTTTTTTCAAAAGTTAAACAAAAGCTTTTAATTTAAATTTCATTCAACATGTGTCTTCTCTTTTGTCTTTGATATATACCATCACAGTATCACACACTTCCTCTAGCTCCAATGATACTGAACTCAGAAGCTTCAACCTAAAAGAAAAAGGACTGAATTGTCACAAAATACATCAATAGAGACTAAATTGAAAAACCACAAAAAATAAATTGCATTTTGGTCAAATAAAAAAAAGACGGCCGGCCATATGTATGTATGCTGTAGATTATTCGGCAGTATCAATGATTAGGCCTACCTCCATCTGTAATGACGATATTTTCACACGAGTCAACCAAAACAAAAATTTATTAAAAAAAGGCATAAAAGTTTGACTCCACCATTTTCAATTACAATACTAGTGGTTGGGTATGCCGTGCTCCATCTGTAATGACGATATTTTCACACGAGTCAACCAAAACAAAAATTTATTAAAAAAAGGCATAAAAGTTTGACTCCACCATTTTCAATTACAATAC